>OU342745.1:88674203-89142243 GCA_910589775.1 Avena eriantha
ATTCCATATGTTGTCTGTGAAAAGAACACACAGGCAATGACTCTAGCTGTGGTTAATGAGAAGAACACACATGCAATGACACTAGTGGATCCATAGGTGGATTGTGAAAAGAACACACATGCAATGAACTCTAGTTGAACCACACGCAATGACACTGGTGGATCCATGTGTGGTCTGTGAAGAGAACACACATGCAATGACACTGGTGGATCCAGATGTGGTCTTTGAAAAGAATAGTCATGAAATGACTCTAGTTGTTGTTACTAAAAAGAACACACATGCAATGACACTGGTGGATCCATGTGTGGTGTCTAAAGAGAACACACATGCAATGTCTCTATATGTGGTTAATGAGAAGAACACACATGCAATGACACTGGTGGATCCATAGGTGGATTGTGAAAAGAACACACATGCAATGAACTCTGGTGGAACCACATGCAATGACACTCGTGGATCCATGTGTGGTCTGTGAAGAGAACAGACATGCAATGACACTAGTGGATCCAGATGTGGTCTGTGAAAAGAATAGTCATGAAATGACTCCAGATGTTATTAGTAAAAAGAACAAACATGCAATGACACTGGTGGATCCATGTTTGGTCTCTGAAGAGAACACACATGGAAAGACTCTAGATGTGGTTAATGAGAAGAACACACATGCAATGACACTGGTGGATCCATAGGTGGATTATGAAAATAACACACATGTAATGACTCTAATTGTTGTTAGTAAAAAGAACACACATGCAATCACACTGGTGGATCCATGTGTGGTCTCTGAAGAGAACACACATGCAATGACTCTTGCTGTGGTTAATGAAATCACACACATTTCAATGACAATGGTGGATACATATGTGGTTTGTGACAAGAACACACATGCAATGACTCTAGCTGTGGTTAATGAGAAGAACACACATGCATTGACATCGGTGGATCCATATGTGGATTGTGGAAATAACACACATACAATGACTCTAGTTGTTGTTAGTAAAAAGAACACACATGCAATGACACTGGTGGAACCATGTGTGGTCCCTGAAGAGAACACACATTACAATGATAGTCGTGGATACATATGTGGTTTGTGAAAAGAACAATCATATAGTGACTCCAGATGTGGTCCCTGAGAAGAACACACATGCAATGACACTGGTGGATCCATAGGTGGATTGTGAAAAAAAACACATGCAATGACTCTAGTTGTTGTTAGTAAAAAGAACACACACGCAATGACACTGGTGGATCCATGTGTGGCCTTTGAAGAGAACACACATGCAGTGGCATTTGTGGATCCATATGTGGTCTGTGAAAAGAACAGACATGGAATGACTCCAGATGTGGTCTCTGAGAAGAACACATATGCAATGACACTGGTGGTTCCATATGTGGTCTGTGAAAAAAACACATGCAATGACTCTAGCTGTGGTAAATGAGAAGAACACACATCCAATGACACTGGTGGATCCATAGGTGGATTGTGGAAAGAACACACATGCAATGAACTTTGGTGGGACCACATGCAATGACACTGGTGGATCCATGTGTGGTATGTGAAAAGAACACACATGCAATGACATTGGTGGATCCATATGTGGATTGTGAAAATAACACACATGCAATGACTCTAGTTGTTGTTAGTAAAAAGAACACACATGCAATGACACAGGTGGATCCATGTGTGGTCTCTGAACAGAACACACATTTCAATGACACTGGTGGATCCATATGTGGTCTTTGAAAAGAATAGTCATGAAATGAATCTAGGTGTGGTTAATGAAAGAATACAGATTTCAATTACAATGGTGGATCCTTATGTGGTTTGTGAAAAGAACACACGTGCAATGACTCTAGCTGTGGTTAATGAGAAGAACACACATGTAATGACACTGGTGGATTCATATGTGGATTTTGAAAAGAACACACATGCAATGACTCTAGTTGTTGTTACTAAAAAGAACACACATGCAATGACAATGGTGGATCCATGTGTGGTCTCTGAAGAGAACACACATTTCAATGACACTAGTGGATCGATATGTGGTCTTTGAAAAGAACAGTCATGAAATGACTCCAGATGTGGTTAATGAAAGAATACACATTTCAATGACAATGGTGGTTCCATATGTGGTCTGTGAAAAGAACACACATGCAATTACTCTAGCTGTGGTTAATGAGAATAACACACATACAGTGACACTGGTGGATCCATAGGTGGATTGTGAAAAGAACACACATGTAATGACTCTAGTTGTACCACATGCAATGACACTGGTGGATCGATGGGTGGCATATGAAGAGAACACACATGCAATGACATTGGTGGATCCATATGTGGTCTGTGAAAAGAATTGTCATGAAATGAATCTAGCTGTGGTTAATTAAAGAATACACATTTCAATGACAATGGTGGATCCATATGTGGTTTGTGAAAAGAACACACATGGAAGGACTCTAGATGTGGTTAATGAGAAGAACACACATGCAATGACACTGGTGGATCCATATGTGGATTGTGAAAATCACGCACATGCAATGACTCTAGTTGTTGTTAGTAAAAAGAACACACATGCAATGACACCGGTGGATCCATGTGTGGTCTCTGAAGAGAACACACATTTCAATGACACTGGTTGTTGTTAGTAAAAAGAACACACATGCAATGACAATGGTGGATCCATGTGTGGTCTCTAAAGAGAACACACATTTCAATGACACTGGTGGATCCATATGTGGTCTTTGAAAAGAACAGTCATGAAATGACTCCAGATGTGGTTAATGAAAGAATACACATTTCAATAACAATGGTGGTTCCATATTTGGTCTGTGAAAAGAACACACATGTAATTACTCTAGCTGTGGTTAATGATAAGAACACACATGCAATGACACTGGTGGATCCATAGGTGGATTGTGATAAGAACACACATGCAATGACTCTAGTTGTACCAGATGCAATGACACTAGTGGATCCATGTGTGGTATGTGAAGAGTACACACATGCAATGACACTGGTGGATCCATATGTGGTCTGTGAAAAGAATAGTCATGAAATGACTCTAGGTGTGGTTAATGAAAGAATACACATTTCAATGACAATGGTGGATCCATATGTGGTTTGTGAAAAGAACACACAAGTAATGACTCTAGTTGTGGTTAATGAGAAGAACACACATGCAATGACACTGGTGGATCCATATGTGGATTGTGAAAATCACACACATGCAATGACTCTAGTTGTTGTTAGTAAAAAGAACACACATGCAATGACACTGGTGGATCCATGTGTGGTCTCTGAAGAGAACGCACATTTCAATGACACTGGTTGTTGTTAGTAAAAAGAACACACATGCAATGACACTGGTGGATCCATATGTGGTTTGTGAAGAGAACACACATGCAATGAACTCTGGTGGATCCATATGTGGTATGTGAAAAGAATAGACATGAAATGACTCTAGTTGTTGTTAGTAAAAAGAACACACATGCAATGACTCTTGTGGATCCATGTGTGGTTTGTGAAGAGAACACACATGCAATGAACTCTGGTGGATCCATATGTGGTCTGTGAAAAGAATAGACATGAAATGACTCTAGATGTGGTTAATGAAAGAATACATATTTCAATGACAATGGTAGTTCCATATGTGGTTTGTGAAAAGAGATTTGCCCTCTCTCTCGGTCACAAATCTCACAAAAGCCCAAACGTGTGCTCACTCTAGGTGCTACGCCCTGATTAGCTGAAACAGATGTCATGTGGATCATCTCCACCAACCGTTGATCCTATGTGATCCAAGGGGCAGGATAACTCCACTTTTTTATGCATGGTCTATCCGTGCAATCTCTCTATCCGTGCCACCGATACTTTACCTCCATAAACAATTGAAAATCCATCTATCTAAATAAAATAAATGATCATATTTCGAAGAAGCTATCGTCTTCGTCTTCCGGTTCGTCCTCGTCTTCGTCAACACCATGGTCCTTGCCATCACCGCCGTTGGTGTCCTCCTCTGACGACTCGACACCGCCCCCTTCCTCGAATAAGCGCGCTATCTCCTCGTCGGAGTCCTCCTCCTCTTCGTAGTCCCACGGGTCCACGTCACTCTCCTCTGCTTCTGCCTCCAACTGATCGATGAACGCCTCCTTGTTGGCTGAGTCGGATTCATCCAAATAGCTATCTGCTCTCTTCTTCCTAGTCTTCTTCTTGTTCCTATTCTTGTTCGTACTCGCCGGTGCAACACGCGCCTTCGTCCTGGCTGCTGATTTGCGCTCGTCCGACGCTGCAGGTACCCCACGCTCCTCCTGCGCGGCCGGTACGAGCTTCGACGTTGCGGTGCCCTCGAGTGCCGATGTCGATGGATCCTGGCACGGTTGGACACGACGTGCTGCCTCAGCATGCGACTCGCGAGCGCAAACGATGCAGCGAAGAGCCGAGGACGCAGGACGGTCAGTGGACGGCTTGGACCTACCATTGCCGCGGCGAGGGGGCATCGTACTCAAGGTAGTTGCTCCGAATGGTCGATGGCGGGTACATAGAGTGGCGTGCCGATCTGATCTAGGATGCACAGCGGTTTCGTGCATCGTGTCCATGCATGCATTTGTCGATTATCAAAAAAAAGTAATATCTCACGTACTGAACATAATTTGATCACAACAAAAGTGGCACAACGTATTATAGACTCGTAAATATCACGTGTGTGCCTTTTGACGTGGAGTTCGACAGAGTTCGACGTGCCGACGTGATCGTGCAGCAGTTGCGCGCGTCATTGCCCCATCAACATGTGAAACACGCACGCGGGACGTGCGAGCCGATGCTCGTGATGAACACCCGGTTCGCACTCCCCTTATTATATACTGGATTTTGGGCGGCGCCGAAGACCATTGAACTGTCCATCACAATAAAGACAAGTCCCATTGATTCCGTACCCCTGTCTCCCTAGCTTCTTTGAGAAGGTAGACCGTACACGGTGGTCTTGTATAATAGTACTAGTACTACTGGACCACGGCCTGTACTCTTTGAATCTTCTCCCACACTAATCACTATCTTCTTCCTCCTGCCGCCGCCACCCTCACCCTGCAAGCCATGGCTCCCCTGAGGAGGGGGAGAGGCCGGTTGACGATCCTCGCAGAGAAAAGGGAGAGAAATCGCCACGAGGCACTTCTTGCTCTACCAGCCGCTCAAGCCCCCCTCTCATCGAGGCCCAATCTCCCCCGACAATGGCGCCGAATGTTCTAGCAGGCGAGGGCTCCTCCCGGTACGGTTTTCTTGTTCTACTTCTTCTCCATCTCCATCTCCATCATGATCTTATTCAGCTTCTTCTTGTTTTTCTTCTTCTTCTTGCTATTCCTCTTCTACGTATAACAGGCCGGCCGTGGAGCTAGAATCCACCACGACGGAGGCGTTGCAGGACCCGTTCGGCCCCGTTCCACGTCTTAGCGAGGTAGCAAATTTCCACACTATTATTTCTCCGAGTTGTGATGTGGATTTCTTAGATCGTGTCCGCCCCGCATTGGTTTTTCTTCTTCTTTTGTGAGTTGAATTAGTTTTCATGAATATGACTAGATCTCTTGGTCTTTCCTTAATACCGCTGTTCATAGATTCACTACGGATTTTTTGTGATTAGGATTAGTTTATCGTGGTCATGAATAGATCTCTAGGTCCATTTTTTAATACTGCGGTCAATAGATTCAATGGGGATTTTTTGATCTGTATTAGTATTCACCTGGAACCTGGAGTGTAATTATAGAATTCCTATTTCAATTAACATGAACGATGCAGCGATCAAAGGCCGGGTACCGTGACAAGGTGGTCGCGATCAGTGCCAAGATTGACAACCAACATGAGCTTGCGTGCTCCCTCACCCAAGCTAATGAGAGCCTACGCAAGAAATTATATGTGCAGAAGGAGATCTCGCTAGATTTTGCACGTGACGTCGTGAGGCTGCAGAAAGTGCTCGGCCGTAACTTGAACAGGCAAGAACAGGCCATCAAGATAATCAACGAGCTCATGGAGGAGAAGAAGAATCTCGTGGAAAGGTGCACTCTCCTGCAAGACGAAGTCACCGAGGCACTCAGAGGATGCGTCGAGGAAACCAAGGCTACCATCCGAGCCTACCATGATAGGAACTGTTGCCTAGATGTAGTGAAGGAGATGAAGCAGGACATGAGCAGAGGGATCACCGTACTCGAGGGTGTTCGGAAAGAGAACAAGGAGCTAAGGGCTTGTCTGGAGGCATATCGGAGCAATGCCCAAGTCTGATTCCCGTTAGAGGGGACACGAATATCAGTTCGTCCTCCACTCCTTTTGTAATGTTTAGGGTTCAAGGAGCAATGCCCAAGTCTTCTTCCCATTATAGGGTGCAATAAGAATCCTAGGGCAACTCCTTATCTATCTGGACATGTGTTGGTGTTCATGTTCATGAATGGACACCATGTGCTCTTTCCATTATGTATCTGGACATGGGTTTATGCATTATGAGTTTGCCACTAGCCCACTACTATTTGGTGATATTGGGAAAAACCCACAGCACATGAAACTGCAGATAAACCTTATTTGTCTTTGAAATTGAAATTATGACAGTGCCACTAGTCGATTCATAAAATGTTGATTAGTCCTAGATTGCTTCTTCCTTGAAATTATGACAGTGCCACTAGTCGATTCGGTTAATTATGGAAACTAACCAGCTTGTCCTGGTGAACTAAACAAACCATACTATGTATTTTTGTTGCAGGGAAAGAGGCGAAAGCTCGACCAGGACCTGGCGACCTGGCTAAATGACAAGATAGCAATCCAAAGGGAGAAGCAGAATTCCCAAAAACTAGCCTTTGACTACCTGCGCGTTGAACTCGCGGTCCTTTCTGACAAGTGCGGGCAAACTGAAGGAGTTAAACGCCGGCTAGGTGAAGCTTCACAGTGAAGGTCGCACCTCGGCTAGGAAGCAGACGGAGATCATGAAAGGGATCTTGAAGGAAAATTGTATGGCTACAGACCAACTTCTCCAATCCGTGATGGAGCGCTGGAACCTACGGCTGAAGCACGACAAAGTACTGAAGGAGCTGGCCGATCTTAGGGAGGAAAACAAGCAGCTCCAGGCTAGGCTCACTTGAACACAACATATGTCTATTTAGTACTGAACTGCCTGGTTTATCCTCTGCAGTGGTGATTTTGTAAGCGTGAACTTAACTCTATGCACGTTATGTGTGTTCGTCTGAAATTAATTTGCTCGAGGATTGAGTTTGGCTTAGTTAAGAAAGCGCAACTGCAAGTCTTATAGTTAACTAGTTTCACACATTGGCACAACATAAATTATTCATCTCGAATTTCCTTTATCCTCTGTAGTCTGTCCTTGTTCACCCTCGTGTGCCTTCTTCAGTTCCTTCAACAGATCCACAATGAAGTACTCTAGCTTCTTCTTGTCTTCCCTGAGTTGATCCCTCTCCTTTTCTGCATTATGAATCAGCAACATGTGACTATCCTGAAGTTTCTTTGCAGTTCCAACAACCAAGCTCCCATTGATTCTGTCAGTTAGCTTTGTCTGCAAATTCTTGATTTCTTATTCCAGCTCCTTATTTCGTACCGACAGCTTGTAATTTTTTCAGCTGCATCACTTACATCAGTAAATCTCCCCGACCTTTCCAACTCATACATCTCCCATAACTATGCTAAACATTTCTTAAGTACATCTGGCCACTCAAGATCCACCCACTCTACTGCTTTACACACCGGACCAACCTAAAAACACACACACTGTAGTGTTATGAACATACACGATACATTTTACTTCATGTCACAGTTGCACATAATGTAAACAAACCTGATTTGTACAGCCCAAAAACCTTCTCCCAGTGTTACTGCCTTCGAATGCAACATATCTCCTTAGTTTTAGCCCATGGTCACATGGCACTTCTCCATCGAGATCTTGGCCCTCCCATTCGGAGTCGTAGATCGTTCGTGGTACCTATATGTAAACGCAAAGCTGAAATTGAACACGGTTGCATGCACATATGGAGCTCAGATCGAGAGATTTACTATTGCCTAACCCTAGCCTGAGAAAACAGAGGATCTCACGTCATGGAAGGAATACTCGATGTCGGAGAGAAGGTTGTCGCTGCTCGACTTGTCGTCCTCGCCGTTCAAGGACAGCATGGTGAATGCATCGTCGCAGGCGACGGCATCGGCGTCGGTGAGAGAGAGAGAGAGAGAGAGAATCCCTTCTACCACTACAATAATGACTAAATTGGCATATTACAATAGTTTAATGGATACCATGCCCTTTCCCTAGATTACTGTCTCCTGCCTAATATGGATTCTCTTCATACATTCTTATTTCAAATATTAAACATGTACTCCCTCTATCCCAATTTCATTGCCTAACGAAAACATACTAGTATATTACATCATCTAAAGAAACAAATTCATGTCAACTACAAGGTACTTATGCATCACTTGTTCAGTCATGGTTTCACAAAACATTACATTACAATCTCTCAACAAACATAATCACATCATGGTTTCACAAAACATCACATTACAATCTCTCAACAAACATAATCATAGAAACAAGTATATTACATCAACTCAAGAAACACAATCATGTCGACTACAAGGTACTTACACATCACTTGTCCAGTCATGGTTTCGCAAAACATTACATTACAATCTCTCAACAAACAAAATAACAGAAACAAGTACAATACATCATATCAAGAAACATAATCATGTCAACTACAATGTATTTATGCATCACTTGTCCAGTCATGGTTTCACAAAACATTACATTACAATGTCCCAACAAACATAATAACAGAAACAAGTACGGTAAGTCATCTTAAGAAACATAATCATGTCAACTACAATGTACTTATGTCTTATTACAACAAAGATGGTTTCAGTGAGTGACATGTCCGAAAATCTCAACAGCTCGCATAGCATTATATCGCAATCTCTCAACAAACATAATCATAGAAATACGCTCTAAATGCAACAGCAGTCAATATTACAAATACAGGCAGGGGAACCCCGTGGTCCATATGACAAGCCTAGGGTAGCAGCTCTCATCAAATCTCATCAATGTCGACCACCTCATTCTGTTCAGCCACTACAGGGGCCTCTACATCCACTATAACCTGTTCAACAACATCAGAAATGGTACCAAGGAAGAACACCTTCCTGGTTCGCTTCTTTCATCGCATAATCTGCATAAGATCTTCAGTATCCAAAACATCTATGAATTGTTGCTTCTTATGATGCCACCACCGGATTTGTGCCATCTTCTTAGGGCCAATACTGATTTCCTTACTGATCATCTCTCTCATTTCATCAAAAGTTATGTTTTTGGAATCGACAGTGATCTCCACAATACATGACGAAACTGGCTTATTAACTCCCTCATCAAGTTTTGCCATGTATGAATCCACCTCTATGCATATATTGAACTTATCTAGATCAGCATCTATTGGTTCGTATTCTCTAGGAGCAGAAGCTCAAGCAGCAAGATCTCCAGCATCTGCATATATATCATCAATCATCGCTTCAACTTTCACCTTACGATCAGCTGCACAACACTCCCAAACCATCTGAAGCTCATGGGAGTGCTCAATTTGCTGATAGGTATCATTCATGTTGCGCCACACCAATTTTGTCCTCTGTCTAGAAACCCAGGGAATCCTAGCGGCAAGCATATCTACCAGCTGCGAAACAGATACAACCTCTTTGTAATTCACAAGAAGATGCACATCTTGCCCGAACACAACCCTCTCGCAACCAAAATCAAGTTTTGCAGTGTACTGGCGAACATGAACTGTGAACTCATATAGATCCCTTGTATCAAAGTTGTGCCTAATTTGATTAAAAAGGGGAACTTTTCAGTTCATTCGATTCTATTATACCGTAACTAATCTACTTGTAAGATAAGGCACAGATAAGAAAAATTCACCTCTCGCTCTTCTCCCGGATTTTTTTCTTTGAGATCTGGGTGCCGCATCCGCCCACTAGAGCCGAACAATCCGCCGCTGGCCTTGCTTTTCTCTTCAACCCGCTGCTCGTAGGTACCTTGGGAGCAGAATCCTTGCTGACCTCCTCGCTAACTGGGGCTAAAGAGCTCGCCGCTGCTTCGCGTCGAGCCCCAGACTTGGGCCCCGATGGACCCGAATCAGTCGGCGACGTAGCTACAACCTTCGCCTTGCAAGACATGTTGGGCCGCCGTCGTCGGATTCAGTGTCGGGGGAGGGAGAAAAAAGGTCCTCCGCCGCCGGCAGATTTAGGGTCAGGGAAGGGAAGAAAAGGGACCGCCGCCACCGCAGCAAGATTCAGTGTCGAGAGTTAGGAAAGTACAGTAATGGATTTGCCCCTACAACACGTGTAGGGTGGCTAAGAAGAGTGATCGGCGAAGAAGGGGCACAGTAGGAACTAGTGTAATGGAATATCCTGACTTAACGAGCGCGATTTGAAAATATTGAGTTTGGCCATCATCTACTCGAAACACCCCTCTTAGCAATTGGTGCCCCAACTTTTCGAATCGCGGTGATTAAAATCAACTTGGGTACCGCGTTGCCTAGGCGCCCCAACTTTCGGGCCGCAAAATGATATTCTCGTGTTGAAGTGTCTGTTGGATCATGCATGGACTAAGCTAGGTGGTGACCTGCTTGCCTTAAACTAACCAAGTCCCTTGGCAGAAATGGTCTTTTCATGATCAATTGGCCCTCACCACTGACTGCTAACCACACCCCCACACCCTAGTAGGGGCGAGCACCAGGCAAGGCAGGAGCGAGGGCAGGTCGCCGCCGTCGTGGAGCACCACAGGTCAAGGGGGTAGGTCGAGAACCGGTGCGAGCCCTGCAACACGGGAAGCAGGCAGCGCGGGGAGAGGCACGAGGCTGAAGGAAGGAGGCGGCGAGGGGGCCGAGAGGGCAACGGCGGTTTTGGAGGAACCCTAGTCGCCCCCCGAGTCGCCTACGCGAGACGACGCGGGGGCAGTTTGCTTAGTTTTCGCCCCTTTGATAATGAACTAGAATGCCTAAATAATTGATTGGAATCTGGCCTTGCCCACAGTCAAATAAATCAGCATATAGATTGATCTCGTCTTGAGTCTCACTGAAGCAAAATAATTCACTTCTGTAGAAGTTAATTTTGAGCCCTGAGAGCTGCTCGAAAGGCGATAATACTAATTTCACTTTTTTGCTTTTTCATGTTAATTTTCCATAAAGAGAATAGTACCATCGGCATATTGGAAAAATAGATAGTCCACCATCCACCGAGTGTTTAATTACACCTTCAATTTGGCCATCATATTTGCATGCTCAATAATTATGGCTAACATACCAGTTACTATATTAAATAAAATTGGTGATAATGGATTGTCTTGTATTAATCTTTTTTGTTTGGAAGTATCTACCAACATCATTATTGATTTTGATGGCTACATTTTCTCCGAAAACAAAATTATTTATTAGAGCAAGCCACTCGTCAGAAAATCCTCTCATCCTGAGAGTTTGCTAAGGAAATGCCACTTTACTTTATCATAAGCTTTTTCTAAGTTAATCTTTAATATTACTCCATTCGGTTTTTTCCAATGCAACTCATGGATTGTTTCATGCAAAATCACTGCTCCATATTTACATTGGTGTGTATCAAAATTACATGTAAATAAAAATCATCTTTTGTGTGCTGCACAAGTAAAATTCAAATATTCTTGAAATTTTTAAATAGGTGTTTCTGTTTTCTGAAAAATGAGTGGTTTGAAGGGAATAAGTGTGTGTTTCAGCGTCTCTACGTGTGCTGGATCATGCAAGGACCAGGGTACTTGCTGACGTGCTTGCCTTAAACAAAGGTTGTTTCTGGATCATCAAAAGACCATTTCTGTTTGCTCATGATCAATTGACCCGGACCCAGCCCAACCCATATACCCAGTCAAACTTTTACACCATCACCCACGCTTATAAATACTACTCCTTCATATCCTCTTCGTCAATTCATCTACACGGAACGGAAGCAGCCAGCAAACAGCCACACTTCGCCTTCAAAATCCGCCCCAGTCTCCAGCGAAGCATCGGAAGCAAACAGCACTCCAGCCATGGAGGCACTCCAGGCCCAGCGTCTTTTCCTGGCCCCGTCTTCCTCCTCTCCATCTACTTCCGCCGCGCGCCCACGGCCACGGCGGAGCAGCGTCGCTACCTGCCGCGCGGCCATGCGTGTACCTTCCGGAATCCAGGCAGTGCAGGACAACTTTCAGATCGAATGGATCAAGGCGCCGCGCGTCCCGGCCTCCCCTTCGGCTGACGACATCAACGGCTCCGCCTTTGTGTCGGTGGAGAAGCTCCGAGCGATCGCGGATGCCGCAGCGGACCGCGCCGAGATGCACGACATCATCGGCAGGCAGCGCGACAACTGGAACCACCTGCTGCTGCACTCCACCAATTCCCTCACGCTCGCCGCCTCCGCCATGGCCGCGCTCGCACCCGCCGCGCCGACCATGGTCGCGCTCAAGGCCTCCGCGGGCGTCCTCCTAGCCACCGCCGCGGTCACCATGGCCGCCGTCAACAAGATCCAGCCCTCACAGCTCGCGGAAGAGCAACGCAAATCCACGAGTCTCTGGAGGGAGCTCGAGCGCGACATCCGCGCCGCGCTCGCGCTCGGTGGGCCGACGACCAAGGACGACGTCAAGGAGGCCATGGACCGGGTGCTCGCGCTTGACGCCGCCTACCCGTTGCCGCTGCTCCCCGGCATGCTCGAGAAGTTCCCTAAGGTCGTCGATCCCGCGCGCTGGTGGCCGAGCCGTCGGCCCGCCCAGCCCAAGAAGTCAAAGAGCTTCGGCCGGCGCGGCGGCGCCTCCGTCGCTCCGGGCAACGGCTGGACCCAAGATCTCGAGGACGAGCTGCGAGGTCTCCTCCGGGTCATCAAGGCCAAGGACGAGAACGAGTTCCTTACGGTGGGCAAGCTGGTGCTAAACCTCAACAGGAGCCTCGCTGTCGCCGGCCCAACGCTTGCCGGCACGGCCGCGCTCGCCTCAGTGTTCATCGGCTCCGGTGAGGCCGGGACGTGGGCTACGGGTGCGGCCGTCCTTGGCGGCGCGCTGGCGGCGGCGGTGAACACGGTGGAGCATGGCGGGCAGCTGGGCATGCTCTTCGAGCTTCTCCGAAACTGTGCTGGGTTCTACCGCAAGATCCAGGAGGACATCGAGGCCAACCTCGCCGAACCCGACGTGGAGCGGAGGGAGGGCGGCGAGCTGTTCGAGACCAAGGTGGCGCTGAAGCTCGGCCGCAGCCTGTCGGACCTCAAGCAGTTTAGGAAGATGGCCTCGCCGTCCGTCAGGGACGAGGACATCAAGGAATTCGCCGGGAAACTCTTCTAATCAACTGACCCTACTAGTAGCTGACAGATCGGTGTAGCTAGAAATTCCATTGTTTCTTTTGTACAGATCAAAATTGAAATGACAATTCTTTGGTTCATTATATAATCTCAACTATGCATGGTACCTGACAGTTTTGAACCGAGAATCCTACTACTCCTACTAGATTACATTTTTTACCTGGCTATCTTGCATGAACAGAAACAATCTTGAAATTAAGGCTTAAAATTCTTTTGCTTCAGAGTTTAGAGTATGAGCGCCACGAACTATTCTGCACCTTAAAGTACACTAAGTCGTCTAAGAAAAATAATAATCCTTCCACCCGAATGATCAACCTGCTAGACCTTGAATTGTTCATAGACGTACGCGAGGGCAAGGTCAGTTCAAGGCCAAGGAATTGTCAACGACATGGGAATGTTGACGGCTGCTACTTGCTACCGCTCTAGCCTGCCCGCAACGGCAAGTAGCTGTTTGATTACAGGTGATTCGTCAAGGATTTAGCAGGTCAAGCTCATGGGAGTCGGAGGAGCCACGGGGCTTCAACGGCAGCTTCCTTCCCCTTCCCCTTTATGAGCTGTTTAGCTCTGAGAAGATAATAGAACAAAGAACATTACATCTTAGAAGGAATTATAGGCAAAATACAATGATCTTGTTAGGAAAGATTACTTCTTTGGTGCCGATGGCCAATGTCGGAGCTTTGCGTTTCCGAGGACCGACATCCGGCATTGGGACCAACTCACCCTCGTCCCGAGAAAACTCGGGAGGGTATCCCTCGATAGGAGCGAACTCCGACTCGGGGAGGTCAGCAAGCTAAAAAGAAAAAAGTATCTCAGTATTGCAAAGATAACATATAGATGAGCACATAAAAGAGTTACTGCTGAAGTTTACCGACACAACGGGATCTTCCGCCGTATGCATGTCCAGGGACAGCTCCGAAATCTTCCTCTCGATCCGCTCCATTATCAGCCATTTGATTTGACATACATAATCTTTCGGCATTAAGGTCATGGAGCTGATGCGGAGGGAGTCATTCTTTGACGACATGATGGAATGCATCAGTCGATCTCCATGATGTTGTAGGGGTTAAATCCGGCGTGCCACCCAGCAGTGAACTAAGTCGGACCCTTTCAGGCTCTTGTGCTTCATCAGGTATTCGATCCGTCTCTTGGCGAGAAACAGATCGTCACTAAGGGTCGGAGCGGCCTCGTCCCAAGACTCTTGGGGCGTGACGACTCCATCGACGAAAGCCGGCAAAGTTGTATCTTTGCCGGGAGCGGTGATATCCTTGTGGTAGAAAAAAGTGGACGGTCATTGTTTAACCGAATCACTTGCCATGATCCAGGGATAAACGCGCTCACGCTTAACCGAAAAACTAATGGTACCGGTAATATAAGGATTATCGGCAGTAATGGAATTTCTCCGAACATGAAAATAGTACCGGAAAAGAGTAAGGCTCGGCCTAATGCCGAGATACCCCTCGCACAAAGAAGCGTAAGCACTCATCTCTAAGATGGAGTTCAGGGGGAGGTGGTGGAGATGAACACCATAATGATCTATAACCTCGGAAAAGAATTCAGAGGGAGGAAAGGAAAGACCTCTGTCAAGGTGAGTGCCGAAATGCACTCGCTCGTCGTCGTGGGGGTTGGGGACGGTTTCGCCGAAGCCACTCCGCCAGTCGCCGACGCGGAGGAGCCCTTCGTCTTCAACGACCTGGAGTTTGGGATCATCCAGGACGCAGGGGATCCAAACTCCGCGGTGGCTCTCTTTCTCTGCCGCCGCCGCCATCGCCGCCGCCGCTGCCAAGCCGGAGGATGATGAGGAAGCCATTCTTTCTGGTGCACCGGTGACCTTAGATGGGCGGTGCTGGAGGTGTTTTTGCTAGGGGCAGTGGAGCGCTAGGTTCGTGGGAGGCGTAGAGGAGAAGGAAACGGCGTTGGAACTGGTGAAGAAGATTGTGAGAGAAATCCACACCACTTATATCCATCAGGCGCGTCAAGATTCGTGTAAACGCTACAGTAAAGGTGCCACGCGTCGTGGAAAGGGCGGGGAAACCTCCGCGCGATGATTACGCCGCATCGATCTCCACGCACGCATTGAAACGGTGCCTCGGTTCCGCGAAAGGCGGACCCACGAATGGTCGTGCTGACAGGAAATGTCTGTCAGTGACGTGACTTAACCATGGCTAGTGTCAGACTACGTCAGAGACCAAGTTCCGGCTTACTTTGAATTTCGAGCTGGAAACACGACCAAACGTACTGATAGGTCTGACTTATTTTTTGAGACCCGGATCGTATCTTTTGTTTTAAAGTTTTAGGAACCCTTTAGGATTCTGCAAGCTGAAGATTGAGCTAGATGATGATTAATCCGACTTTGGATCTTGGAGGCTTCCGGGGGCTGCTGTTGGGGATATACTTTCCAGGTATCCTCATAGTTCCTCACTGACCAGGGTAGCCTACTTCGGGTTAGATCTTTGCTTCACGGACGACCCAGTCAGGAAGAAGAGACGGAGTCCAGTCCGACTACGGGAAGGCCCAGAAGACTTACCGATATAGGCCCATAGTGTTACTTGTAATTCAAGATGTACTATGTAACCGACTCTTAGTCGTAGCCGGATAGATCTCTCCTGTAAACCCTAGGCCGGATATCTATATAAGCCATCCTAGGGAGAGACTTTAGGGCCCCTAACACCTCAAAAGTCTACAATCTCAACTCGCACAGGCGAAACCCTTGTAACCTATATTCCGGCTCTGTCGTATTACTGGATTACTAGCAGGAGTAGGGTCCGTCCAAAGCCGGCGGATTCGAACCTGGGTAAACTTGTGTGCTCACCGTTCTGGAACACCGTACGTCTCACACCCCTCTCTTCCACACGCCTCGAGGACCCTCTCATGGCGTACTTGTCATCAATCCGACGACACCTGGCCCTCTCTCTCCATCATCGACAACAACAAAAGATAGCAAACTCTTGGTCAGGTAAAACACAAAAGGAATTCTAAAACTCCCAAAGGTCTATTAAAGTAACTTCACTATGCTTTCTGCTTCCCGAGGATTCGATAACCTAGGTCTACTAGGGAAAAGATCTATATTACATCCATAATCCGGATCAAAGGTATCATCCATCCTGATATGTTCTCTTTCAAATTTTGCCACTTGTTAGTAGAATTAGCAAAAATTTTATAGATGCGTTGGATGATTCCAAAGAAGTTCTTAGCTCTACCATCTATCTTGGCCATATCACAAAGTGTTAAATTAAGACTATGGCAACCACACGCGGAATAGAAAGCTCTAGGATTACATCCAAAAGTTTCTTCTGTACCCCTTGATGCTTTCCTTTCATATTGGACCCATTATCATAATCTTGTCCTCTCACATCATTTATATCAAGACCAAGAAGCTTTAGCTCATTATCTAGCATATAAAAAAGTCATTGACCAGTCGTATCATTTACATGTAGAAATCCTATAAAGGATTCTTCTATGCAAATATCACTTGAAGATGAATCCACATATCTTATAATTAAAGACATTTGCTCTTGGTGACTCGTATCAGGGGTACAATGAAGTATGACAAAGAAATACTTTGAACTCTTTATTTTCTTAAGAATTTCGGACCTAATAGCAGAAGCAAGCAAGTGTAGCAATTCATTCTGGATCTTATGATCAAGATAATGAGCACAAGTTTCTTCATATGTAGTACGACGAACATGCTCCTGAATAACGGGGTCAAATTCAGCCAACATCTCTACCAAACCCAAGAAATTACCATTGGTATCTTCATACAGCTTGCCATTAGTACCACGAAAGGCTAGATTATGCTTGGCAAGAAATTCTATAATGCAAACAATTCTGAATAATAACTTTCTCCAATGGTCCTTCTCTTTCTCAAGTTGTCGTTGAGCAACTTTATCAATAGTTTGATGTTTTGCTATTACGCAACTCATACCAATTAGTCCTACTCGAAACATGATCCAAACTCGTCTCATGATCTTGCAGTATATTTTTCATATGTGATCAATCATTAGAGCCCTCATTTTCCAACTGACCTTTTCGATGTCCTTTTGTAAATAATTTATAACCAAAGCAAAAGACTTTATCAAGTTCATTAGAATAGACAAGCCAATATCTATCACAATGCTCCCCATATGACAGAGATATTGTATAAAACTTTGTAGTAAACCTTTTACGATATATATCCTTAGAACCTTTCTTAATTGATAAGTCTTTTCTTGGACCCTTTTGTGCTAAAATATCAATCTGTTTACAATCAACAGAATCCCAGTTTATTGGATCAAATATATCATACTAGAAAGAATCGTCAACATCTGCACCAGGTGAATTATTCAAGTTAACATCAATGTGTTCTTTCTCTACCTCAATAATATCTGTCTCTGTTTGGCCATCTCTAGAATGATTGTGAGGAACAATTGCAAGTGCAAGGGTAGAAGGATCAACAGACTGATTCCCAGATGACACTTTTGATACTTCTTTTCTAATAAACTTGTCCATAGAACCTTTTTGAGATTTAATTAAATTTTGTTCCTTTTCTTTTCTCTTACGCTTGTGGGAACCAGACTCTCTGTTTTAAAATATAAGATGTTTTATTTTTTGTAAAATGAATGTATTTGGACTTTTTTATGTGTAGATTCACTCCAAACCTACACACCAAAACATGTTGAGATACATTCGCTTCCCAAAAGTTAAAATATCTTGTATTTTAGAACGGAGGGAGTACATATAACAAGACCAAAAGTTTGAAAAATATCTGAGGAATTAGCTTTTTTAACATTGTACTCAAGCGTTACATAGTACATCTGCTATTTTAAACTATGTAGGAGTAGCATATTTGTTATAATCAATATTAATAAAGTTTGGTCAAGTATATATAAAAAATACTCCAAATTCACATAAAAATACAAAATACATGTATATTTTATGATTATTCCAGCAATACTAAATTAACATTATATATTTTTATATTTTATATGGTTGTTATAATTTGATTAATATTGACTTTGTCCATAATTGATGTACGAATCTGAAATGCCGGAAGTAAAACCTGACCCGAACGGCCTAGCCTAAAAATGGCCCGACGAGCAGGGCATAGGACTAGAGATTGTAGTCTAGTGGGAAAGTTGGGTTGGGATCTCACCTTGAGAATAGGGAATTTAAGAAAGGACCAGCCTGAGACTGGAATTTCAGGCCCGACAGTCGGGCCAGGACGGGCTCAGGCTAAGATTTCGTTCGCTAGGATTTTCGTGGCCCATCACAAAAAATGCCCACTCTCAATAAGCTGCTAGGTCACATCCCAATTAAGTTTAGAACAAACCCTTAACAAAAGCTCAGTTTAGAACTAACGGGTAGTAGTTTTCAGTGTTTGTATGGTCGATAATGTACGGATCCCCGTTGAGGACCATCAAAGAGACGAGCCAGGAGATGTTAAAAATAATAGGCTAATCTAAATATGTCCATATGTGATTTCAGATTTTTTCTAAAAGTCAAAGCCCATGTG
Organism: Avena eriantha; assembly: GCA_910589775.1. NCBI lineage: Eukaryota > Viridiplantae > Streptophyta > Magnoliopsida > Poales > Poaceae > Avena > Avena eriantha. Next base: position 88,693,061 of record OU342745.1, read on the forward strand.
TGTGTAGAAGCCTATGTGTGATTTGTCCCAAATTGGTGGCAGCTCACACGTGAGTAAAGTGGGAGTCCCACATGAAAAGTTAGAAGAGAGTTACATCACCTTTATAAGGTGGAGTGATTCACCACTTAGTAAAGTGAGTGAGAAGAGGAAAACTACACACGCGCTCCTCCTCCGACGACGCCACCGCTCGCACGCATGCACCGTCCGTCCGTACGCCCGCCCGCTCACCCGCTTGTCTCGTCACCCCATGACGCGCGTGCGTCGTAGATTGCGGGAATCTCATCGAGTCGAGCTTTATTTTTGTTGCTTGGGAAACCAGGTACGGTTTTGACAGACGTGTCAACAGCTAGTAGATTTGGATCGCTTCCGGATCGTAGACAGACCATATTGATACAACCACTATTGAGTCAGAATGGCTGCGTGGGCTATTGATGGACTTGCCTGTGGTGGAAAAATCTATGCCAGCAATCCTTTTGAATTGTGACAACCAAACTGTTATTGTCAAAGTGAACAATTCTAAGGATAATGCGAAGCCATCAAGATACGTCAAGAGATGTTTGAAATCTGCTAGGAAATTGAGAAACTCCGGAGTAATAACTATTACGTATATTCAAATAGATAAAAAAACCTAGCAGATCCCTTTATAAAATCTGTGATGGCAATCCTTTTGAATGTGATAACCAAACTGTTATTATCAGAGTGAACAATTCTAAGGATAACACGAAGTCATCAAGACACGTCAAGAGACATTTGAGATCTGTCAGGAAATTGAGAAACTCTAGAGCAATAACTGTTAGATAAAAAACATAGCAGATCCCTTTACAAAGGGACTATCACGAATTATAATAGAAAATGCATCGAGGGAGATAGGGTTGAGACCCATGGATGTCACACCATCCGTGAATTAGGATCTAAGAAGTGTTGGAGATATGCCCAAGAGGAAATAATAAAAGTGATTATTATTATATCTTTGTGTTTATGATGAATGTTTACATCCCATGCTATAATTGTATTATTAGGAAACACTAATACATGTGTGTTTTGTAAACATGTAAGAGTCCCTAGTAAGCCTCTTGTTGAACTAGCTTGTTGATTGATTGATGATCATGGTTTCCAGATTATGGACATAAGGATGTGATTAATAACAAGGTTATATCATTAGGAGAATGATGTGATGGACATACACCCATAGTAAGCGTAGCATAAGATCAAGTCATTAAGTTCGTATTGCTATAAGCTTTTAAATACATAGTAACCTAATCCTTCGACCATGAGGTTGTGTTAATCACCATCACCGGATGGGTACTTTGATGACATCAAACACCGCTTCGTAACTGGGTGGTCATAAATGTGTCATTGGGTATTCTGAAAGTATGTGTTAAAGCGCATGGACCAAGATTGGGATTTGTCCATCCATATGACAGATAGATATGCTCTGGGCCGTCTCGGTGAAATGTCATCTAGTTAGCTTGCAAGCATGTGACTGGGTCACAAGGGATGACATATCACGGAACGAGTAAAGAGTACTTATCAGTAACGAGGTAGAACTAGGTATGGAGATACCGACGATCAAACCTCGGATAAGTATAGTATCGTGTGACAAAGGGAATTGGTTTCGTATGTAAATGGTTCAATCGATCACGAAGTCATCGTTGAGTATGTGGGAGCCATTATGGATCTCCAGGTCCCGCTAATGGTTATTGATAGGAGATGTGTCTCTGTCATGTCTGCATATTCACGAACCGTAGGGTGACACACTTAAGGTTCGAAGTTGTTTTAAGTAGATATGGAATGTGCGTTGGAGACCGAATGTTGTTCGGAGTCTCGGAATGGATCCGGGACATCACGAGGAGATCCGAAATTGTCCGGAGAATAAGATTCATATATTGGGGATCATTTTCTGAGTTAGGAAATGTTCCGAAGTATTTGTATGAGGATTCTAGAAGGTTTCGGAATGTTCCGGAAGGTTCTAGAAGATTACTTGGAGTTTGCTTGAAAATCAAGATAGGGATCAAGGAGTCCTGGTGGGTCAAGACAAGGAGTCGTGGGGGAGGAGGACTCCTCCCCCCCTCCCCAATCCGCCGGCCCAAGGAGGTGGGGAGTCCTACTAGGACTCCCCCTCCCCAGGCGCCCTCCCTCCTTTAAATAGAAGGGGGAGGCGCCACCCCTTGCCCCCTCCTCCATAACTCCCAATCTTCGCCGCCTCTCTCCTCCTCCTTTCTTCTGCACAGGCATAGGCGAAGCCCTGCAGAATTCTCTACTCCACCACCACCACCACGCTGCCGTGCTGCTGTGATTCCGTGGAGAAGATCTACTACCTCCGCTGCTCGCTGGAACGAGGAGAGGAAGGTCTATTTCGACTCCGCACGTGTGACCGACTGCGGAAGCGCTGCCGAAACGCGGCGCCGGAAGGATCGTCCACTTGACCGACTGCGGAAGCGCTGCCGAAACGCGGCGCCCGAAGGATCGTCCACTTGACCGACTGCGGAAGCGCTGCCGAAACGCGGCGCCGGAAGGATCGTCCACTTGACCGACTGCGGAAGCGCTGCCGGAATGCGACGCCGGAAGGATCGTCCACACGATCTTGAGATCGGCAAGTGGTCGACTACATCAACCACGAGATCTAATCTCGTTAACACTTTCGGATCTACGAGGGTTAGTTCCTATCTATCTCGTTGCACATGTCTAATAGATTAGATCTTGGCTTTTATCTAGATTAGATCTGGGTTTTGTTCGTTCTTATGGTAGAAATTTTTTGTTTTCCATGCTACGAACCCATCAAGAAGAACACGCTAGTGGTTTGACTGAGGAGAGTATTTTGCAACCATCTCTATGCGAAGATGCATAACCCTCAAAATCTATAAGACAGGTTGGCAACAAGTCTTAATGTGTTTCTGTTGACTATAACTAGCAAACATGTCGTCCTACAGGATATGCTTGAAGGAACATACCTATATGAGCTCAACTGTAAACGTCGCGGTCTATGAGACTTGGGTGGTGTCTAGTAAACTCATGAAGAGATCAGGGAGTATGACACATATTCTCTAACCCGCGGGGTAGGCTACTGGCAGCCAGGTACTAGGTATGATTTTGAGTGAAATCTATTGGCACCAAACTTGCAATTCAAGGTTCGTCAATTGTTCAAGTTGCTGATAGACGTAGCTTAAGACTCTAGGTGGAAGTTCAACATAATAATCTCTGCTGAAGCACTGGTATATAAACAAGTAGCGAGGATTAGCAAATCTTTAAATAGATATTTGAGATCCGGTGGGGGTTGTTAGAAATAATGAGCTAATCTAAATAAGCCTATGTGTGATTTTAGATTTTTTCTAAATCTTTAAGCCCATGTGTGTGGAAGCTCATATGTGATTTTGCCCAAGTTGATGGCAGCTCACTGTGAGTGGAGTGAGAGCTAAAGTTTAGTTCCACATGGAAAGTTGGAGAAGAGTTATAACACCTTATAAGATGGAGTGGTTCGCCACTTAGTAAAGTGAGTGAGAAAAGGAGAACTACACACGCACTCCTCCTCCGACGGCGCTCGCACGCGCGCCGCGGGTTGTGGGAATCTCGTCGAGCCGAGCTTTATTTTTGCTGCTTGGGAAAACTGGTGTGATTTTGACAGACGTGTCAACAGCTAGTAGATTCGGGTCACTTCCGAACCGTGGGCTATCTGTAACCGACCCGAACGTGCGCAATGTGGGTTTCCCGAGCCGCTTTATATAAACGCATGTGTGGATTCCACCACAGACACATCAAAAAACAATCTAGGGTTTTGCCTCCTCTCTGCTTGCGCCGCTATCATAGTCTACTCCATCCCGCGCGCCGTCGTGCACCAGCGGATGGAAGAGAAGGTCTCCGGAACCACTCGCCTTTGCGATCTTGTATAGGAGAGGGCTAATAAGGTTTTTAGTAAGCGTCCCGCGCGACTGCTCAAGTTCGTCATCATGGCGCGTCTTCCTAGGCGATTTCCTAGTCCACGGGCGACTCTCCTTTAACTCCGTCTTCTTCGACAGGCTAAGGCAACCACTCCACCAATGACGACTTCATCGACAACTGATCAGTACGTATAGTATACCGTGATCCGATCTGTTTTTATAATATGGCTGTATTTGTATTTGCATTGCTGCTGTTCGTGTTGATTAATACGTCTAGTATGTTAGAAATTAACATGATCGTAGTTGCTATAGTCATGATCTATATTCTGGAATTAATTATGAAAATTATGCCTAATAATCCAACAAGACGTCTCACCCTCTCCCGTCACTGTAGCAGGGGGCGATTTTTAGGAACTCTCGGCCGATCCACCTCGCCACCGCCGATTCGCAGGATCCCTCGCCCTCTGTCGGCCGCTCGGTGGCGGGAGGGTGGGGGATCCCCGCCTCGCAGTTGTATATAGTGTAGGATCTGCAGGGTCTGCAGCTGGCGGCGCCATGGAGGTGGTGGTGTCGTCAGTGTGTTTTCCGGTGCAGGCGCGCGTCCCCTTCAATGGCGGTGCCCGGTGGAGCTCCGTGGTGGTGTGCATGCTTGCTCTGCACTAGTGGATCTGTGGATTCGTGTTGTGCGTGGATCCCCGGCTAGATCCTGTGTGGCGGTGGATCTGGGATGTGAAGTTTTCGAAGATGACGGTGTGGTGCTTCGCGACGAAGTCGATGATCCAGGGCGTTACCCCTCCGGGGGTGGTGAGTGGGGACTTCCTGGCTGCCATGGGGCTGCCTTCGTCGATCCTTGGCTTGTTCTTCCTTATATTTTTTCTTGTTTTCTTAGCTTTTCTGTAAGATCGAAGTATCATCGAAATCGTCTTCTTCTCGGAAAAAAAAAAGATAATGTACGGATGAGTCAGGGACCAGTGACCTGCTTGCCTATTCTCTTGCCAGAAACGGTCTGCTGGGACGCGCGATCTTGTCTTCGATCAAGCACTCTTCAGACTCAGCCCATCACATTCCCGGTCAAATTTATACAGCATCACCATCACCCACCCAACCCCCTATAAATACCACCTTGCTTCCATATCCTCTTCATCAGTTCATCTTCACCGAACGGAAGCAGCAAAGCTTGAAGCCACTTCGCCTTAGAAATCCGTTAAAGTCTCCAGTGAAGCAAAGGAAGCGACAACTTTTGAGACAAGCTCTCACGATAGCCATGGCGGCTCTCCAGGCTCAACGCCTCTCCTTGGCCCCGTCTACCTACTCTCCTTCTACTTCCGCCGCGCAGCCGCGGCCACGTCCACGTCCACGCAGGAGCGGCGTCGCTACATGCCGCGCCGCCCTGCACGTGCCTTCCGGCATTCACGCGGCGCAGGAAATCCTCAGCCGTCAGGTTGACTGGATCGAGACGCCGCGCGTCCCGGCCTCCCCTTCGGCAGACGTCTCACTGGAGAAGCTGCGCGCGATCGCGGATGCCGCGGCGGACCGCGCCGAGATGCACGACATCATCGGCAAGCAGCGCGACAACTGGAACCACCTGCTGCTCCACTCCACCAACTCCCTCACGCTCGCCGCCTCCGTTATGGCCGCGCTCGCGCCAGCCGCGCCAAACGTGGTCGCGCTCAAGGCCTCCGCGGGCGTCCTCCTGGCCACCGCCGCGGTCACCATGGCTGCCGTCAACAAGATCCAGCCTTCACAGCTCGCCGAGGAGCAGCGCAAATCCACGAGCCTCTGGAGGGAGCTCGAGCGTGACGTCCGCGCCGCGCTGGCGCACGGCGCGCCGGTGACCAAGGCCGACGTCACGGAGGCCATGGACCGGGTGCTCGCGCTCGATGCCACCTACCCGCTGCCGCTGCTCCCCGGCATGCTCGAGAAGTTCCCTAAGATCGTCGAGCCCGCGCGCTGGTGGCCGAGCCGTCGGCCCGCGCAGCCCAAGAAGTCTAAGAGCTTCGGCCGTCGCCGTGGCGCCGTCGTCGCTTCTTCCGGCAACGGCTGGACCCAAGATCTGGAGGACGAGATGCGAGGTCTCCTCCGGGTCATCAAGGCCAAGGACGAGAACGAGTTCCTAACGGTGGGCAAGCTTGTGCTAAACCTCAACAGAGGTCTCGCTGTCGCCGGCCCGGCGCTGGCTGGCACAGCCGCGCTCGCCTCAGTGTTCATCGGCTCCTGCGAGGCCGGGACGTGGGCATCAGGCGCGGCCGTCCTCGGCGGCGCGCTAGCGGCGGCTATGAACACGGTGGAGCACGGCGGGCAGTTGGGCATGCTCTTCGAGCTGCTCCGCAACTGCGCCGGGTTCTACCGGAAGATCCAGGAGGACATCGAGGCCAACCTCGCCGAACCCGACGTGGAGCGCAGGGAGGGTGGCGAGTTGTTCGCGACCAAGGTTGCCCTGAAGCTCGGCCGCAGCCTGTCTAATCTCAAGCAGTTCAGGAAGATGGCATCGCCGTCCGTCAGGGACGAGGACATCAAGGAATTCGCCGGGAAACTCTTCTAATCAACTGACCCTACTAGTAGCTGACAGATCGGTGTAGCTAGAAATTCCATTGATTCTTTTGTACAGATCAAAAAAAATTAATCTCAACCCCGGCTTCACACTATGCTTGAAACGCAAGCTTAAAATTCTTTTGCTTCATTGGAGTAGTTTACATTATGAGCGGCACGAACAATTCTACGCCTTAAAATACACTAAGTCGTGTCAGAGAAATAATAATCCGATGATCAACCTGCTGGACCTTGAATTGTTCACAGACGTACGCGAGGGCAGGGTCAGTTCAAGGCCAAGGAGCTGTCAAGGTCCAACAAGGACATGCGAATGTTGACGGCTGCTATGCCAGCAACGGCAAGTAGCTGTTTGATTACAGGTGATTCGTCAAGGATTCAGCTGGTCAAGCAGGTCTCTCGGTCGCGGAATAGCGCAAGAAAACCCAAGAATGCTTGATACAACGGCTATGTGGAATTTTGAATGGTTATAAGTTTTTTTTAGATGAACATGAACGGCTATAAGCTTTCAGAAACGAGTTTTTACTACTCCCTCCGATCCATATTAGTTGACTCAACTTTGTCTAGATACGGATACATCTAGACTAGATACTTAACTAGATACATATGAATCTAGACAAAGTTGAGTCAACTAATATGGTTCGGAGGGAGTACGGGTACATCTCTTATTTTTGGTGTGTACGCGACATGGGCTAAAATTAGTTCTAGGGAAAATATAACTGCAATGTCTATTTTGGTTGTACAGTAGAATATTTTGTTACGAAATGCATGGATGGCTTCATGAAAAAACAGAGCTACCCCGTCTAGGATGCATAAAAGTCTGTACACATTTTTGTGAAGAAAAAAGATTTTTTAAAATAAAGCAAAAGAATTGTCATTTTTTATTAATGAAGTAGAAATATCGAGTTGGCTGGTTTATTAGCAGGAAACCCGCACAAGCACCGTGACTGACCGTCGCGAGGGGCACACAACCATCCTAGCTACCCAAAGAAGCTGCACACACGCCACCGCCGAAGTGCCATAGTGAAGTTCAAATTGGCCTATGTAAAACAGATGACTCCTAGTGCAAAGACCGACAACTCTGATTCTGATGACGAGCGCGAGAGAAGAAAGATGCACAATAGCTGCGCCGAAGAAGGTCTGCACCACCAGACCGCACTTTGCAGGTCACCATACACTGCTCAAATGAAGACACTTGGAAGGACATAACAACTTCGACTTTACTTGGTGAACTGTGTTTAAAGCTTTGACCTCGTTAGCCTCTAGGTATTGCTCTTCAGTGCGGGCTATGTCTTCTACAAGTTTTCAGACATTTTTCAGGTGTAAACCCACTAAAAGTTCCTTCTTCAGCAACATCAAGTTTTAGTTTGTCTTCTTTAGGTAGACCATCACAGAATGATTGCCAAATAGCAAAGTCAGAAAATCCATGATTACAAACTCAATAGAAAAGTCTATATAATCCCCGAAAATACATAGATAACATGGAACATGGAACATGGAACAACCCTCAAAGACAACTCCGAGGTTCCCCTCTCGGCGCAGATCACACTCTAAAATAAAGATAGGGGTGCATATAACATGTTATCATGCCAAGAACTTCATTAATCTTGGATTTTCCTCTCCCTCGTCGCACCCGTGGACGACGGGAGGGAGCACCAACCCGTCGCCACAGCTTCCCCTCTTAGGGCATCATCTCTTGTTCCACTCGGTCCCGTTTCGGTGTTTTCAAATTTAGTCGTTCATGTTTACTTTTATCTTATCTTGATATGCACGTAAGAGGATCTTCCATTAACTTGTATTGGTTTGACGGTTGTGGCTTTATTTATAAGACGGGACAAAAGCTTGTTTCCAAGTGGGGGACTTCACTAATGTGCTTATGCATCTGGTAGTTGACCTGGCCAAGAAAGTGTCCTATTGACTAATCTGCATAACACATTACATGACGCCGATTAGTGTGTGTGGATCGACCAAGCTGGTACCTGACTTCGATTTCAAATCCTCTGTAAAAAAAAGCAAGTAGTTGGTCACTTTGTCATCGTCGACTGATTGAAGGAGTCGGTTAATCAGTACTTCCTCTGTCCAAAATAAGCGATTTTGATTTGTCTAGATTTCTACTCCCTCCGTTTTAAAATACTAGCACAAAACCCGTGCGTTGCTACGGCGCCACATTAAATCTAATAAAAAAATGTTTGGTATGCTTGAGTATGTATGTCAATTGAATTAAAATGGCATATAGTCCTGCATTTTGAACCATGCAATAGTAAAGATCACATAACGTCAATTTTGAATGTGTAACACTCAACACATGCTGATTTCAGTTGTTTAACAGTGAAAATCCTATGAAATCAATTTAATCAAGTGAGAATAAACCACAACTGACAGAACACATTAACGCATATTTCACAAGTCAAGTCCATGCAAGATGTATGTCAAAAGTTCCACTACTCAATGTATATTGCATAAGTCGTTATTAGATCTAGATATTCATGGTCAAGTCCAGCGAACAACTGGTTTTTTTGTGCTTAAGCAAATTATTTTACATGCTCAGTTCGTTGCATATGAAGTGTAATTGTATTCCACTTCTCCCTCATCTAGTGAAACAAGCTAGTTCTGGACCAGTTTATGCGACGTTGCTCTTCTACCAAATGATTGAACCTGTGAAACAAACATGCAAGTGTAAGAAGGCATACACTCGTATCACTTGTCCAGTTGGATAGATAAGGAATATCACCTTTTCCACAACAGATCTCAATTTTAAAGTAAGATTCAATCCAGTTGTTAAAGAAAAGAATAGGCTCGATACTCCTTGTTCAAGAAAAAAACTATACCACAGAGGTGTAGGCAAGAAAGCACAGTGGAGGAGTAGGAGATATTCAACAACTGTTAGCATTTCATCCTAGAAAAAATGAAAAGTTTGGTTATTACTCTCTATAAATTATACAAAAACAATTAGAAATAATTGCATTGAACATGGAGGTACCAGGGAAATAGCACCAAGGTTACATAAAGAAATCTAAGATTACAAACGACCTCTGGTATTTGTGTAGTACATTAGCAATATGCACTTGAGGACCATAGCAGTTGGCAACACCATCATATCTGAATTTATTTTATCAGAACAAAGTTATAAATTAATTGGATAAAGTTTAACTTTATCATTTATGGAGACATCACGGTGAATTGGGCCTATGTTATCCAGTGAATGTAAATGATCATGCTTGAATTATAGTGCAAATTAGGACTTTAGGTGTTTTGTAGTACATTAGCAATATGCACTTGAGGACCATAGCAATTGGCCACACCATCGTATCTGAATTTATTTTAGCAGAACAGAGTTATCAATTTAATGAAGAAAGTTTTATTTTATCACTTCTAAAGACAACACAATTAATTTGGCCTTTTGTTATCCAGTGAATGTAAATGATCATGCTTGAATTATAGTGACAAAATAGGACTTGTAAACGTAGAAAAGAGCCTAAAATGCACATTTATATGTATCCACATGACACTTAATCCACTTCATAGAATTAAAAGACTAAAGAACCAAAAAAATTAAACGTTTTCAGGCAGTAGACGGCTGGGAGGTCAGATCACAGTGGAAACTCATATTTTGGCTGGGAGTCTCCACTGCCATCGTCGAGTAAAATGTGTGGATGAATTTCCTCAGCCATGTCTGAATCCGACTGAACCACATGCTCTTCAAATTTGAAATCAATGTTGTCACCTATATGGAGAAAGAAAATCAAACAATCGTTTTACTTCTCTGGAAAAAAATCAGTATGATCGTCAATGACAATGTCACATGAGAAACTGAAAGAACACAGCACGCAAGGTTTTCCTTTCAGCAAAATCATCAAACACCTACCTAAAGTAACTAATTTCTATCTCTCGATTTCAAGCACTCGAATTCAGACGCTTCAATTACCTAAGACAGAATCTAAGCTAATGCCAAATCTCAAGAAAAAACTAACGCGGCACCGGGCACGCACCTGTTGGTTGTCCTCTGCTGCATCGCCACCTCATCCTGGATTCTGGTACCCAAACATGGCGGCCGGCCCAGAAAATCTGAAGTACGGTCAACAACTTGCAAACATGAATCACACAGACACATGACTCTCAAATGACTAGAGAATTGAGAGAACATGTAAATAAGATACTACTGCTGAAATGAAACCAGCCAGTTCAAACGATCATACATATGACGAATATCACGTAGTATGGAGAAACTGGACACCAGTTCATGAATTGGCGGAGAACTATTCCCGCACAAGAGCATTCCTAATCTACCCAATGCAAATAACAACAATAAGTAACGAATGGAAGTTGCAATCTCGCTAAACAATTGAGGCAAAAATAAAGTAAAAGGAAAATTACACCTTTTTGGAGTATCATCGAACAGCTCCCGGTCATCAATTGCAGCCGAGGCCAGAGATACACGGAGACCTGCGGGAGATGACGAAGTGGTCGGGCATGAAGAAGTGTGGTATATCTCTGACCTTGGTGAGCAGCTGCTAGACGTCGAAGCCGGCGTTGATGAAGAGGTAGTAGGCGATCAAGGAGATGATGCACAGAGTGATCGAAGTGGCCAGGTAGGCGCCGGACTTGGCCTGGTCGGTCCTCAAGGAAGCCGACAGGATCTACGGATCTCGGGGAGACGCGCCGCGGGTAACTTCGGCCACCAGGAGCAGCGCCTGGGATGGGCCTCCGCCTACGCTGCGGTGGCTGTCCCCGTCGGTCTCCTCCGCACTCAGAGCCCCAGGCGGCTTGGCCGGCGCGGACATTGGTCTCGCTCGGATTGCTTTTAGACCTGCCTCCTAGCTTGGAAACGAACGGCCCAAACTGCTGATTTATTTGCTTTTAGACCTGCCTCCTAACGGAACGATGTCAGAAAGCGCGAAAGAGAGAAGCGTTAGCCCCTTTATTATTAGATATAAATAAATGTTTTAGTTTTATAAAAAAAATGTATCAGTGTGTAGGTTTACTTACATGAACGTGAACCTATCTACTCTCTTCAATCCAAATTAATTGACTTAGATTTATCTAAATTCGAATGTATCTAGACATATTTTAGTACTAGATACATCCAAATCTAGATAAATCTAAATTAATTAATTTGGATTAGAGGGAGTATTAGAAGTGGTCTAGATACATTTATTTCACAAAATTAAAATATCTTATATTTAAAAAGGAGGGAGTATTTATTAAAAAGGGGGCACGTACAAAAGATACGTACTCCCTCCGACCTATAATACGTGAAGCTTAAATCGGTCTATGTAAAATAGATTTGTCTATGTTCAAATGTATCTAGCACTAAAACAAGTCTTATACATTTAAATCTACATAAATCTAAGTCAACTAATTTAGATTAGAAGGAGTATGTTTTTCTTGACTGTCGTATTTTCCTCTTGCAACCATATGCTTTTCTCTTCTGTACCCAAAGTCAATGGACCAAAGGGCAAGCCACGAAACACGCGATATTGTTCAAAGTCAACGAAGCGCACTACTCTGTGTTTCAAATTACTCCGCGCGCACGCTTACCTAGATGGCCTAGTATTCTTTCATTTTTTATCAAAAAATTATTAGAATTTTTGATATACGTAGTATTTCATATTATCTATTTTAAAAATCCTAAGATTTTTTAAATAAAAAATAAGGAAATACTAGCCCACCTACATAAATCGGCGGAGTAATTTGAAACGGAGGAAGTACTAGATTAGTTCCAAGCGGCGTCGACCAGGACTAATAGATTCGAATTTACAAGTACTAGTACTGCAGTAGGTTGCCGGGTGCAGAGAAAAAGTCTGAACATTTCGCGATCAATGGGTGGTTTGAACCTGCACATTGCACGGTGAAAACACGGCAGCGTTGTCGGGGACGCTGACGCCCTTCCATCCTGGACAAAGGGTATCTGTCGGTCCCTCGTAGAAAGAGTACTACAGCCAGAGCCCGCGCCTGTCAACGTGTCGATACCTGCATGCACATGCCATTGCCCTGCCAACCACTTGTACAAGAAAATAGTACTCCATCCATAACTTGTATTTGTATAGATTCGTATATATATAGTCGTGTTTTATGTATAAATATAAGTGAATTTAGATAAATTTAACTCACTTATTTCTGGATTAGGGACTACCATGCATAAGAAATGTTTTACTTGAAAGATCGGAACAGATGTCACTTTAAATAACCATAAATTAGCGGGATATATTTAGAATTGCTTAAACACATGGATCTTGATTTGTCTTGAAGGTTTCAATAATTTTCAGTTAACTTATACTTTGTTCAGTTTTAGTCGTTCTTGTGAAATTTCAATCACTCCTGCGAATTTGTTTTTGTTATTTTTTCATTTATTTTGTTAGTTCTGTATTTATGGCAGATGCATCTTTTATACAAGTGTGCATATATTTTTTGCACTGTACTCTATTTTTGGTGCAAATTCACTTTCACTTCTCTTCTTTCTTTTATTTTTTATTTGTTGCACTTAAGCAATTTTTGGGCAATAGTTAAGTGTCTATGCGTTGCAACGGGCAACACATTTTAATGGTTAACCACCAGTGCGATATATACTTATAGGACTCTCATTCTCATCAAGCGGCATTATCAACTCTCTTTCTCTCTAACTTTTGATAGCATTTATCTTTTAAATTTTGTGCCGTCTATTTTTTGTTTCTTCCATAATGCGATAATCAATTTTTTTTAGTTTTTTATGAGAAGTCTGACTTGAGATTTGTGATAAGTTACTAAGTTTACATAATGTATGTTGGTAAATTTGCGAAATGTCGATGCATTGTTGTGGAGTGAGGAAAAAAATCTCAAGACATAGTGCTTGTGTTTTTCCAAGGTCATATTATTTCTTTGTTACAATGTACACCTCAATTCCAACAATCGATGAAGCACCAAAGGTAAAGAAAGAAAAATTAGAAAATAGTAAAATTCAGTCAACTACAGGAACCTCGTTGACGAGATCCTCTCCGCGCTTGGACCTTGCTATTGTAATGGTGCATGGAACAGCTACTCCAGGGCGCGTTGCATCTATCAAGTTATTAATGAGGACATAAAATAGTGATTTTGTACCAAATTCAGAACTAGAACAACTCTCTAAGCATTTGCACGGAATAAACTAAACAGTGCTTCATAATGAGAGGTCCAAATTTATCTTGAGAAGTGAAGACAAAATGTGCCACAAACCTACTACCGAGCTTCATCCGATATGGTGTACCGCTCAAGGAGGAATTGGGGAAATGTCATCCAACCTGAATGATCAAAATCTGCAGCCGGTACCTTCAGGCGCAACACCATCAGATCAAGAATCGTACAAATATACCAGTAGGCAGGAAGATGAAAGGCAAGGCAAGTAGGGGACGGACCCACTTTAGGGGGGAGTAGGCGGCGATGGATGCCGCTGCTCGAGGAGGAGGAGGCAGCGAAACACCTCTGGAGAAGGCCGATCGAAGAGGTTACCAAGGGCAGTGGTGTGAGATCGAACCAGCGTTGCTGCTAGCTTTCGACGCCCCCGATCCACTTGACCTCCATGCTGCGCAGCTATTCGGGGATCAGCTTGACCTCTACTTCTGACAGATCCGCGGCCGGTGTCGCCGCCTTTGACTTTTTGCATGGCGAGGAGGAGGTGTGTAGCCCGGTGCGGTTCCTGCACGAGAGCTTTGTGTCGGCCATGAGGAAAATAGAGATGGGCAAGGGTCACAGGCACTGATGCGGGAGATGCGATCAGATGGGGAGTGGAGAGGATCGACACGAAAATTGGAAACTGTTGCGGTAAGGATGGCAATGGGCAGGATATGGACAGGGTAGAACAATACTATACACATACCCATTCAGTCAATGAGTACAAAAGTTTATCCATACTTGTACCTGTGGGTATAAAATTTTACCTATACCCATATCCGGCGGGTACCCGTACCCATTGGGTACCCGGCTCCCGGCGGATACCCATACCTATTGGGTACCCGGCTACCCGGCAGGTACCCGTACCCATTGGGTACCCGGCGGGTAGATCCAATAATACACACGTTATTCATAATTTTACTTTCATCAATCGCATATTTTAAAAATAGACAATTATCTCTACTTACTAATAGATATACGAGTACATGAAAGTATCAAAGTTTCAAAGTCGCAATCTCATACTCATCCCTAGGCTTCTCGGCCACATAGATTGAAACTCCATAGGTAAGTTTGACATGTCAGTTTAAACGGCCAGAGTATGGGTATACCGATGTGTATAAGTTTATACCTATGCCCGTACCCGTGACTTAACGAGTAGGGTATGGTATTACCCGTGGTATAAAAGTATACTCATACCCTACCCATGCGGGTACGGGTATCCCCGTACCGTTGGTATAATTGTCATCCTTAGGTTGCGGGATGAGGCGCAACGAAGGCCGAACGAAACACACACCGTTCGGAAACGGAATCCCACTTTCTTTTTAGATAGTAGATATTTTATATTTTAATGTGTAATTGCACATTAATGGTGAGACACAAAAATGACCTAAACTTTAGAAACTTGAGTTACCACTCTATGGGTATTATATTTTAATCGAACACTTGGCTATTACATCAATTTTCTTTTGCTATCTTATAACACGCGCTCTCAATATTGTCGTCCTTTGGGCTTAGCATGACGATTTTCCGTCTGTCTACTACAACAATCTCTACTACGACAAGCTTTGCTCGGCTCCGGTGATGGAGGGCAAGGACGGCGGCGCGCCTTCGGCTCGCGCTAGTGGTTGTACTCATCGCTAGATGGTCCAGTGACCTATTTGTAATTTCTATTACTTTTATGTCTCTTTGTACTACTGTTGATGATTTTTAATAGATCGGTGGAATTTCGCAAAAAAATTTGTCGAAACCTTCTTTTATGGAGGAGTGAAGATTCGGTGCACATGGGCACCAGTAATCATGCTTTTTTATTTTTTTTATTTTTCAAGTTTATAAAAATTCTAAAAACCAATCAGAATGTAGTACATGATTTATACCACAACGTCCAAAATCTTAATTCAAAATAATGTGTATTTTAAGCTACACAAAAATGACAAAATTTTAGATTTATAATATAGAGATTTCAAATCACAAAAAAGTCACACTTTATCACTTTTGTGTAGCTCGGAGTACAAAACACTTCAGATTGAGATTTTGCATATTTATGTGATACATCATTAGAAACGTTTAGGATTTTGTTTTAAGATCTCTTAAAACTTATGAGTGTAGTTTTTACTTTTTCTAATAAGCAAAGAGCACCGGAGCTCGGAGCCAAAATGGACTTTCCGTCTTAGGAGCAATTTCTAACTTTTATATGCATATAATATAAACAAATGTTTGTAATGCCACTAGGGTATAAAATAGTATAGTACTCCCTTCGTCCAGAAATAAGTAATTCAAATTTATCTAAATTCATATATATCTAGACGTGTTTCGACGTGTTTTAGTGTACCGATACATGCGAATCTAAACAAATTCAACTTATTTAGTTCTGGAAGGAGGGAGTATATGTTTGTGTGATCCTATGATTCAGAGGATGCAATGTTTGCCTTTTTATTTTCTAAATTGTTGGAGAATGATGGTGTTCAAAAATACCAACGGACAATGTAACATCGAATATAAATCTACAGTTGATCTTAGCCAAAAGATCGAGAGAGGTATGAATATAAATCTTGCAGTTGTACTCTCATATACATCATTATGTTAAGATATAGCATATCAAGAGTATTGACACCTAAACAATGATTAAAGGGAAATGTCTAATGATAGTGAACCATGCATTGCCGCGATGGCAAGGGCAGGTTGATGTGTCCTTGCTCGCCTGCGTGCGAGCCTATGCATTTGTGGTCATGGGTTGTCAGACGGACTTCTTAATTGAAATTGGAGGTTTTCCCCTCTCACATGTTAGATTTTAGTCTCTGAACAAGATGTTTGCTCCATGTTTTATAAGGAGTGATTCATTTTTGCGTTTAGATGCGGTGTTGAGGAAGATGGGTAGTGGAGAGAGTGGGAGAGTGTGAAGGGAATGAAGAAGCATGACTAATGAGTTCCACAACGACTATGGCGACAATGTCAAGCAATATGTGAAAACTTGTTGGCCGTAGTGGTAGACATCGCTAAGAGGAGATGGAACTACAGGATGAAGAGCTCACCAACCATGGCAATGCCAAACAATGGTCCTGAATGGGAAGAAGACGATGGAGGAAGATGATAGGGGGTGAACATGAGCTAGATAGAGGGACCACAGAAGGAGGAAGAAACCTCGTGGCATTGTGTGCACCCTTAGCTATTGGAACGAACTGTCCAAACCCTAACACACTCTAAGGGTGTGTTCACTTCGGGAACAAAGTGGAACGGAATGTCACGGTTCCATTCTAGAGGAATGGAACGGTTCCATCCCCGCGTTCGATTGGACCGAAAAATTGGCATGGAATGGTTCTGTACTGTGTTCGGTTGGGAGAATCGAAGAGCGGAATGTATAGCTATAATACTGCTAAATATTCCATTGATTGGAGCTTAAATTTAATATTTCTTATTAAATCGTAATTAACAGTGCTATATCGTTGCCCACTGCGCCATTGAATGGACCTGCTCGCACCCGCCGCCGAGCAAGGTGCCCGTCGCCGAGCCAACCGCCTGCCACTGCGCCCGCTACCTGATTCGGTGGAACGAGTGGGTTCGGCATCTAGCAGGAATATTCCTTTTCGTGGAACCACTCCGTTCCATTCCTTTTCTAAACTGAACACGAGAACGGCTTATAAGTATGGAACCGTTCCATTATATTCCACTTGGTTCCGCGAACTGAACACACCCTAAGACTTCAGAGACTTTGGTTCAAATAAATTTCATAGAGATTATGGAGCATTCCGTTCCTTAAATTTTTTGCATGTGTATCTTGTTTGATTTGCAGGACTAGAGTCCATAGAATTTTTTACATGGTCTACTTTTGTACACAGTTTCAAAGAAAACATTCTATTGAGCCTGATGTAAGTAAAGTTTTCTTTTATTTCTGTGGCAGCCATGACATCTGTTAATCCCTTCAAAATATTGCATGTCACTAGTACAAAAAGGCCTCTCCGTGACGCACCATATATAGGGCCAGTGGCGCACGTCAGGTGCACCACGGATATCACGACACTAGTATTTTCTTATCCATGGCACACCTCGATGTGCGCTACGGATAAGTCCACTTATCTGTGGCGTATGGGTGTTTTGTGCGCCACTGATAATATTTTCAAATTTTAAAAAAAGACGGGATACCTAAAATTATCCGTGGCGCATGTGGGTTTGGTACGCCACTGATAAAAAATTCAGATTTCAAAAAAAAAGACGGGATCTCTGACGTCGCCTCGTCGTCGTCACATGGGCTGCCAGAGTAGGGCGCGACCGGAGGTGAGGAGGAGAAGGAAGAAGACCGGAGGAGGAGAGGAGAAGGAGGAGGAGGAGGAAGAGGAAGAAGAGAGGAGGAGGAAGAAGAATAAGAAGAGAGGAGGAAGAAGAATAAGAAGAGAGGAGGAATAAGAAGAGAGGAGAAGGAATAAGAATAGAGGAAGGTGGGGGGAATGGGAGGGGGGTAGAAGATAAGAGAAGGGGATAGGTGGCTGGGGTGAGGATTCAAATTTGAATCCCGTCCAAAACTTATCCGTGGCGCACCGTATTGTGATGTGCTAAGATAAGTTGCCTCAATTTTTTCTGCACGAAAAAATCTTGTCTTTGTCATAACTTTTTTTCAAATTTTGAGATTCTAAAAATTAAAGACTTTCGTGCTCGTTATTTTGATATATTAAATATTTTTTTGACATCGTATGCAAAAGTTATGACAGTTTTACCGTGTCATATTTTTTTGCAGAAAAAGTCAAAATTCATATATGTTAATTTTCCTACAAGGTAGACGAGATGATCTACCTATATATGAAAGGATTATATTTTTTGAAGTGTTTTTCATTTTATTTAATTTTTTGCAAAATAAAAAAGACGATCTAGAAGGGTTAGAAAACTTATCTGTGACGCACCCTATTGTGGTGCGGCACTAATATTCTGCCACCTTTTCAGAGGCCTAGGCCTACACATATTCATGGCGCACCGAAACAACGTGCGTCACTAATATCTAACTTATCTTTGGCGCACATCGATTTCGTGCGGCACGGCCCACGGATATGGCACCAATGGATGGGGGTGACCCTCGACGCTCGGCCCACATATGTGTGGCACACCATTTTTTCAATGCGTCACGGGTAAACCCTATATCAGTGGCGCACCATTTTACCGCTATCCGTGGAGCACCCTATCGATGTGCACCACATGTATGACCTCATGGATAAGCCTTTTCCTACATTCTTGTGAGATTCAACAAGAGGTGCCATATAATGCATACATTTTTCTATTTCATTGTCATAGAAACGTAAACCAAGGAGGCCCTACCAAAGAGGAATCTCCAAATGGAGCTCGGGCTTAATGGAGCCCAAAATATTTCAAAAAATAAAAAACTTTTTCTCATGGAGAATCCTTTAAGAAAATCCTAGTATATGTAAATGTCTAGTACTATACATATTTTTTTATAGAGTTGTGTTCTATTGGCTGCCTACAAAAAAAATGATAAATGTGAGATCAAAATGGAACTCTTAGTGCCTATTTGGAGTCGCATTGTCGTGTAACAAAATTACATGTGTAAATAAAAAGCATCTTTTGTGTGCTGTACAAATTCCGAAATTCTGAAACATTTAAATACGTTTTTCTATTTATTTATTTGAAAAAATAGTAGTTTGAACGGGAATAAGTGTGTGTCGCGCTGGATCATGCATGGACCAGGTGAACTGCTTGGCTTAAACTAACCAAACCCCTTGCCAGAAATGGTCTTTTGATGATCAAATGACCCGGACCCAGCCCAACCAATACCCAGTCAAACTTTTACACATCACCCACCCCATCCCTATAAATACCACTTCGATTCATATCCTCTTCATCAGTTCGTCTACGCGGAACGGAAGCAGACACCAAACCTTGAAGCCACACTTCGCCTTCAAAATCCGCTCCAGTCTCCAGCGAAGCATCGGAAGCAAACAGCACTCCAGCCATGGAGGCACTCCAGGCCCAGCGCCTTTTCCTGGCCCCGTCTTCCTCCTCTCCGTCTACTTCCTCCGCGTGCCCACGGCCACAACCACGGCCACGGCGGAGCAGCGTCGCTACCTGCCGCGCGGCCATGCATGTACCTTCCGGTATCCAGGCCGTGCAGGACAACTTTCAGCTCGAATGGATCAAGACGCCGAGCGTCCCGGCCTCCCCTTCGGGAGACGTCTCACTGGAGAAGCTCCGTGCGATTGCGGATGCCGCGGCGGACCGCGCCGAGATGCACGACATCATCGGCAGGCAGCGCGACAACTGGAACCACCTGCTGCTCCACTCCACCAACTCCCTCACGCTCGCCGCCTCCGCCATGGCCGCGCTCGCGCCCGCTGCGCCGAGCATGGTCGCGCTCAAGGCATCCGCGGGCGTCCTCCTCGCCACCACTGCGGTCACCATGGCCGCCGTCAACAAGATCCAGCCCTCGCAGCTCGCCGAGGAGCAGCGCAAATCCACGAGCCTATGGAGGGAGCTTGAGCGTGACGTCCGCGCCGCGCTGGCGCACGGCGTGCCGGTGACCAAGGTCGACGTCAAGGAGGCCATGGACCGGGTGCTCGCGCTCGACGCCGCCTACCCGCTGCCGCTGCTCCCCGGCATGCTCGAGAAGTTCCCTAAGGTCGTCGAGCCCGCGCGCTGGAGGCCGAGCCGTCGGCCCGCGCAGCCCAAGAAGTCTAAGAGCTTCGGCCGTCGCGGCGGCGCCTCCGTCGCTCCGGGCAACGGCTGGACCAGGATCTCGAGGACGAGCTGCAAGGCATCCTCCGGGTCATCAAGGCCAAGGACGAGAACGAGTTCCTGACGGTGGGAAAGCTGGTGCTGAACCTCAACAGGAGTCTCGCTGTCGCCGGCCCAACGCTTGCCGGCACGGCCGCGCTCGCCTCAGTGTTCATCGGCTCCGGTGAGGCCGGGACGTGGGCATCAGGCGCCGCCGTCCTCGGCGGCGCGCTGGCGGCGGCTGTGAACACGGTGGAGCACGGCGGGCAGATGGGCATGCTCTTCGAGCTGCTCCGAAACTGCGCCGGGTTCTACCGCAAGATCCAGGAGGACATCGAGGCCAACCTTGCCGAACCCGACGTGGATCGGAGGGAGGGCGGCGAGTTGTTCGCGACCAAGGTGGCTCTGAAGCTCGGCCGGAGCCTGTCGGACCTCAAGCAGTTCAGGAAGATGGCATCGCCTTCCGTCAGGGACGAGGACATCAAGGAATTCGCCGGCAAACTCTTCTAATCCACTGACCCTACTAGTAGCTGACAGATCGGTGTAGCTAGAAATTCCATTGGTTCTTTTGTACAAATCAAAATTGAAATGACAATTCTTTGATTCAACTTTTAATCTCAACCCCAGTTTCACACTATGCTTGAAATGCAGGCTTAAAATTCTTTTGCTTCGGAGTTTAGAGTATGAGCTCCACGAACCTTAAAATACATTAAGTCGTCTCATAAAATAATAATCCTTCCACCCGATGTTCAAACCTGCTGGGCCGTGAATTGTTCAGAGAGACGTACGCGACGGCAGGTTCAGTTCAAGGCCAAGGAGTTGTCAAGTCCAACAACAACATGCGAATGTTGACGGCTGCTACTTGCTACCGATCCAGCCTGCCCCCAACGGCAAGCAGAAGTTTTTCTTCGTCAAGGACTCATCTGGTCAAGCAGGTCTCTCGTCACGGAATAGAAATCGCCGAATAGAAAACCCAAGAATTTGAAATAGTTAACTTTTTTAAATGAACGGCTATAAGATTTTACAAGCAAGTTTTTAAGGTCGGCAGCTCTGATTCTGATGACGAGCACCATAGTAGAGATGCACAAGACCCTCGTTGAGAAAATCTTCACCACTGAACCCGCCCTTCAAGATCATTGCACGTTGCTCAAATGAAGACACTCAAAAGGACATAGAAGCTTCGACTTCAAAGCAAGAGGAGACCAATACGAAGACACTCAGACACGCCGGAACGGAGCCAACTAACACGGTCTTGCCGCTACCAAACCTTGATCTTCAACATTGTTGGTGCCACGCTAGCCTCTACCCTGAACTCTCACATCTCCGGCTGACCTCCTACCAACCTTGATATTGTGTATGTCCAGCCCTCCGTACCGCGCGAAGGGGATCGTAGACTCAATACGACGCCCTCAAGAGGGGAAGCGACTAGGGATCGATGTTGTCGTCCGATCCCGCGAAGCATAATCTTGGCCTTCACTCAAAGTTGTCAACCTGAGGGTAGAGAAGATCGGAGAGCTCCACGCCAGCCCCCAGGGAGGACATCGACATCCACACATGCGACATGGTTAGTCTTTCACCTGGAGCAAAAGAAGGCTCCACACCACCATGTGGATGGACGGAGATGAAGGAGACCACAGCGCCACCGTCCTGATGCCTGCAAGAGCATAGGTTCGTCAGAACATGCTTTTGTGGAAGTATTTCTTTCGATTTTTATATCATCACAATGGAGAGCTTCGGTGAGTGTTTATCTATGGCACTCAATGTGCCACATTGTGTTGAGTGAATTGACTGCAAGTATCAAGGTGGAAGGGATAAGTTTATATTATGTATTGAAAGAGTAGTAAAGTACAATTAAAAAGTAAATTGCATAAAAGTAAAAAAGCGTCGGATTGTTGTTTGAAGTTTCCTACAGACGAGAGATTAGGCATAGAGAATCAGTTCATGGTGATACTAAATGTGCCAGGTGGGAGAGCGTGTATGGGTGTTAATAATTCTTCATATTGATATAAGAGTAGGCGAGCAAACCTTGAATAACCAAACTCCTCCTGTCAGGCCTGTTTCATTATATTGTCCTGCCTATGTTACCACATGCCATGGTCAGCAAAGCAATATCGTGAGACCGGATCAAAGCATTACGCTTAGTGATTCCTCGTTCTCATTGAATCATGTAGCCCCTCTGTGATATCAGTCGTGTCACTTGAAGGTCGCTGCACAAAAAAATCTTGCCCATGTGAATAAGACAACAAGTATTATGCATAACATGGATCAACATTCCCAATATCAATAATAATAACAAATCTCACAAATAGATGCATAATAATATACAAACATCACATCTCAACAATCCCCTACATCTCCCATGTCCAGGGGGATTCACTCGCACATGAGAGGGGAATAACACAAAGATATGATGATTATATAAAGAAAGAAGTTCATCTCAATATTACCCTTGCAAGCGACAATAATATGTGAGATCAAACCAAAACAAATACTTAGTTCCAAGTATGAATAGATCCTCAGCCCTAATATTACAATAATGAATCTCTCCCCCTCTCTATGCAAAGAGTGATGATGGTGGAGTGAAGGATCTAGAGGTTGAAGATGCCTTTAACAAGGTCATTGCCAGGCACAACCAATTAAGGCCAGACCTTGGATTTTCACCCTGTAGCTTGAACTCTGGAAATCTCCTATACTGTCGCCCCCACCTTCCAATGTCGCTGCTCCAAGACCTAGAACACCAAGCCAAAACCTCATCGCAAACAGGATTCACACCACCATTACCATTCTTTAGACCTTGGCTTTCATGTCATTCTCCACGACTGACTTCACCATGGGACTAATGGTATGTCCGTGATGGCAACAGTCTGTAAAGCTTCACAGCACTCCCTCTGAAACCAAACGGCCAGATAAAAACATGGTTGCGCGCGACCGAGATCCATCCAATCTGGCGAAGTCCGACATGTCGTCCATTGGAGTTCACCAGCGGAATCTTCCGGAACACAACACTCCGACCAGATCGATGAAGTCATGGAGCAGGTAGATCTTCGTCCTAGCGCGAGAGGGATCCAAGGACCAACCCCCTTTATTCAAAGCCAGACCGGAAGCCCCCACACCGCCGGTCTTCACCGGCCACCAAGACCCACCGGAAAAGAACGGCAGATCCATGGTGACCCAGGCCGCCATGACCACTAGCTCGATGAAGAGACAACGCCGCAGGTGGAGACTAGATGAGCGAGCACCGACCCGCAGCCCACCGTCCCAGATCGGACTGGATGGGCCGCTATATCGCCGCGTCGCCAATCGGATCCGAGTCACCGCTCCACCCCAACCGCTACCCCTCCACCTCGCCAAGAGCAGCCATGGCACCAGCACCTTACGCAGGCCCCGTCCAACGCCGAGGAGTCCCTCCCTTCTACCACGCTAGGACCGAGAGGCCGGATCCCCGCTGCCCCCATCACCGGCGTCGTGCTCTTAGGCCGGTGGGCCTCCGAGGGCGACGATGAGGGAAGGGCAAGGAGGGGGAGGTGGCGGCGGCGCTAGGGGTAAGCCCCCTCGGTCGCTAGGAGGGGGGCGGCGCGAGGGGGCGAGGTCTCCAGGTAACGGGGGTATACGTTAGAGTCTTACAGTGGGTAAATTAGTCCTACGAAGAATATAACTACAATGTCCATGGTGCACAAGATAAAGGAGGTAGAACATTTTGTTCAAGAGAAAATAAATGTTTTATTTTTCACTTATATGGGTCAATCAAATTATACAATGTAGATTAGTCTTAAATAAAGGATGTACACTCTTTATATTTGTATATGAAGTGATTGATGTTGCACATAATCACTTATGCATGAAATGTGAAGAGTTATGCAACTTTTTTTTACCAAATATGCTACTTTTGTTCTGCTTGGATCGGACTATATGCATTTCATAGTTCTGTACTATGAGGTTGACTTCTTTTAGCTGGAAAGAGACATATATTTGAAAATGTAAATATATTACAAGTATTCTCCTTCTGATCCATAATAAGTGTCGCTCACTTTGGATCAGAGGGAGTACATGATATTTTCTCAAGTCACAGTCATACTAACTCATAACGTACTCTAGTGGAGGAGCCAAGAAATTTTTCCTTGGAATAACGTGCTTTGCTTTTTATGGAGTTTTCAAAATTTTATCAGTGCTCTTAACTGCTATTGGAATGATACATATATTAACAATTATAATAGCAAATCAATATCAATAGAGACAAGGTGAAATATACTAGTATCATATTATATATATTTGATATTATAAATGTTAATATTTTATCATATAAACTTGGTTAAATATTAAACTTGGTCAATTGCTATGAAGTTTGACTTTTACTATTCCTAACGATCGAACTGTAGCAAGGTTTCAACGGGGATTCTCGGATAAGTAGAAAATATGTACTGTACTGTATATGTTTTTCTCTTACAACCACACTCTCCCTTTGGTTTTCTCTTCTCTACTTAAAAGTAAATGGACCAAAGAGCAAGCCAAGAAGCACGCGGTATTGTTCAAAGTCAACTCAAGAGCAGTATTGCTAGATTTGTTTCAAGCGGCGTCGACCAGGACGTTCTGCATATTCGAATTTACATGTACTGCGGTAGGTTTGTCCAGAAAAAAAATGCTTGGAAAAAGTCTGAACATTCTGCGTTCAATGAGTTTGAACCTGCGCATGCGCACGGTGAAAAACACGGCGGTGTTGTTTGGGACACCGACAATCTTCCATCATGGACACGGCGTATCTGTCGGTCAGAATTAACTAACCTGTCAGCGTGCGAGGTTGATCCTGCTGGTCGATACCATGCAGTGATGCAGGCATGAATACCTGCATGCACATGCCATCGCCGGCAGCCACTTGTACACGAGAATAATGTCATGCATTCAGAGGTTGTTTGCTGGATCGGTAAAAGAGGACACTTCAAAGTTCAAACTGGAAAAGCTAAACGAGCACACCATCCAGAAAACAACCTAGGAATGCATAAGGGTATAGCGGGATATTCAACATTAATTAAATGCAGGGGTCTTGATTTCTTTTGAAGTTTCAACTACTCTGTGTTAAATTATATTTTCTCCATCTGCAAATAAGTGGCTCGCATTTGTCGAATCGAAATCTAGGCAAATCCGAGTCACTTATTTCCAGACGGAGGGGGTACCTTGTTAAGTTTTAGTCATTCTTGTGAAATTTCAATCACTTCTATGAAAAAAATTGTTATTTTTTTGTCTATTTTGTTAGTTTTATATTTACCACATATGCATCTTTTGTACAATTGTGCTTTTATTTTCGCACTTGTACTCCACTTTTGGTGCAAAATCACTTTCACTTTCTCGTCATTCTTTTGTTTTTTATTTGTTGCACTTATACTCTTTTGTGTAATTTTATATTTTGATAGTGTAACCTCACTTTAAGGTGAGGCACAAAAGTGACCGTAACTTTAGAAATTCGAGTCACCTACGCTCAAATACTACGCACCGGCAGACCTTCTTGGAGGCCAAAAGGGCCATGCCCCCTCCCCCAACTCAACTAAAATTTACACAATACTATTTGATACTTACCCCACCCCCTCCCCATTCCTAAGATATAAGATGTTTTTGCCTTTGTTCCGAAAGGTATGTATCTAGACGACACTTAATGTATAAGTTTGGAGCAAAATGATAAACCTACACACTAAAAGACGTTTAGATATTTGTGTTTTGAAAAAAGGTTAACAGAATGGAGGAAGTACTATTTTTGATCATACAAAATTGTCAAAACCTTCTTTTATGGAAAAATTGTGTAAACTTATAGCCTCAAGTTTCTTTCATGAAAATGTTATTGAGGGATTAATTTTGTTTTAAAATAGTACTCCCGCATCGTTGTACTTAGGAAATTTCTAACTTTTATATGCATATAACATAAAAAATAAAAGTAATGACAATAGGGCGTTAAATAGCACAGTACTTCCTCCAATCTATAGTAAGTAACTGATTTAGTACAACTTTATACTAAATCAAAAACATTTATTATGAATCGGAGGGAATATACGTATGTGTGCTCGTACGATTCATAGGTTGTGAGGTTTGTTTTCTGACTGTCGGAATTGTTGGAAAATGATGGTGTTCAAAAAATACAAACAGAAGATGTGTGCAGACCATCAAATATAAATCTTACAATGGTACTCTCATACATCATTATGTTAAGAGATATCATATCAAGAATACTTGCTACCTGAAGAAAGGAAAATGTCTAAACATAGCGAATAAGGCATAATTCACTACTTCAGGCGGACGATACTATTATCTTTATGGAACATAATTTAGATAAAGTTTTGAATATGAAATTGATTGTGTGCATATTTGAGTAGCTCTTGGGGTTAAAAATCAACTTTCATAAGAGTGAATTATTCTGTTTTGGCAAAGCAAAAGATATTGAGGACCAATACAGAGATACAGTCGTTTGTGAAGTGGGTGTCTTCCCTTTTAGATATTTGGGGGCCGAATTCACTTTAGGAAACTAAAAAATGGCAAATGGAAACCGTAGAAGATCATTTTGAAGTTAAACTTAGTAGTTGGATTGGTAAGTTACTATCGTACGGTTACTATCTAGTCCTTATCAATTTAGTCGTTAAGTTACTAGTCTGCCTATGTTCATGTTATCCTTTCTGGAAATACTCATAGGGTATGTAAGAGATTGGATTTTTTGGATTGAGATTTTTTTGGCAGAATGATGGCCACAAAAGAAAGTATAGATTTTCTTAGTGGAACATTATCTATCACCCCAAAGATCAAAGGAGACTCGAGATAGAGGTCTTACAAGTTAAAAACAAATGTATACTTAGCAAGTGGCTCTTTAAACTCTTGAATGAAAAGAGGGTTTGGCAGGAACTCCTTCAAAATAAATACTTGCATTTACATACTCTATCACAAGTCAAAGCAAAAGCTGATGACTCACCTTATTGGAATGGATTGCTGAAGGTCAAAGAATAGTTTTTTGAAAGGGGTTCTTTCAAGGTTGGGAATGGCTTAGATACCCGATTTTGGGAAGACTGTTGGCTGGTGGATAAACCTATGGCTCAATAGTATTTTTCACTCTATAATATAGTCCTACACAAAAATATTTCACAAATGTTCTCTCAGGGTTTCCTATAAATATAGCTTTTAGAAGAAACCTTACTGGGAATAAATGGATGAGATGGCTCCATCTTCTTGGTCGGTTAATAGAATTAAACTTGACTGATGAGGATGATAAATATATTTGGAATCTTACAAATTTGGTCATATTTATGGTGAAGTCAATGTATCTCGATTATATGAATGGGCAGTACTACCTATCGAAGGAATTATTTGTGGAAGATTAAAGTACCACTGAGGATCAAGATTTTCATGTGGTTTTTAAGTAGAAAGGTAATTTTAACTAGAGATAACCTGCTGAAAAGAAATTGGCAAGGGGGAAAATCATGTTGCTTCTACGATAAGGCAGAAAGTATTCAACATCTATTTTTGAGTACCCACGAGCAAAAATAGCTTGGCGTATTGTACATATGGTCTTTGGTTTGGCACCTCCCACAAACATCACTAATTGTTGCATGGAATTAATAAGCACACTAAAGGCCAAATTAGAGTTGGTGTGTGTGCTTTGTTATGGGCTATATGGCATGTCCGGAATGATTTAACTTTTAACACTTCAAAATGTGCTTCCTTTTTGCAGGTTACCCCTCTTACCACATATTGGATCTATTTGTGGTCATTTCTACAGCCGGAGTCGCACCGACGGGCCATGGATTTTGGGTGCATCCAACTGGATTCGGTTGCGCGGGATTTGTTCATCCTGTGTGGCTTCCAGCTTATTAGCAGGCTCACATGTTGATCCTTTGGCGCACTACTTTACTTAATTTTTTAGATGGCTCATTCACGTCGAGATTTGGCCGACCCATGATTTGTAATAACTTATAACTCAGTGGTGACTAAAAAACCTTTTCCAATAATACAATAAAGATTGTATTCATTTTTTCAATGTAGATCTCGGGATCATATCCTCATTTCGGAGAAAATTGAATCAGGCATAGCCCCGATGGAAAGGGAAGGTTGGTGTGTCCTTGCTCTCCTACATTTGAGTCTCCGCATTTCTGGTAATGGGTCGTCACACGGTCTTCTTGATTAAGACTGAGATGTTCCCCCCTCTGTGTTAGTTTTTACTGTTTGAACAAGACGTTTGCTCCCTATTTGAGGGAGTGAGTCATTTTCGAGTTTGGACGCGGTGTTTAGGAAGACATGCCGCAATGGAGAGAGTAGGAGAGAGTGAAGGGAATAAAGAACACTAGTACACAACAATGGTAAGGATACCTCCATAAAAAACGTCAGGGATACGGCCCAGGGTTGGACGCAATTGCGTGTGGCCAGTGTGTCTGCCAGAGATGTGCCTGTTTAGGGTTATAACCAATGGTGACGGACAAAAAAAGGTTGTTGTTGCCAAATATCACACCAACGGTCCATCATAATTCTATGTCTAATAGGACTTCTATGACTACGCTCTTTTGTGTATGCATGTGTAAAGTGAACTAAATGTCAAAGGGAAGCGTACGTAAATATTTCTATGAACTTTAAAAGTGGAAGCGAGAAGGTTAAATACAATGGATTTTACATCGCCTACTATGCGTCTTTCTAGCTACTGCGTAAAGATCACTTCGACATCCTTCTATCTCAATTCACCATAGCCGCAGTATGGATCAACTTTTCTCTCTCTCGTAAGATGCCTTGGAGCTAGGAATTCCGGGACCTAACTCCATCATCGCCTGATAGTCCCAAACCCGATGATAATTCAGTGGACAAACCTGAGAGTAACTCTTGATGGCTTCTAGCTCTGATGATCCAGAATTCACTGAATTCATGGAAGGGCCCAAGGAGAAGCTGAAGTGCGACTCGAATGAGGAGTGGACCGACAAGGAGGAGACGACACAGGAGAAAGAGGACGATGACGAGGAGAATGCGCCTATGCAGGCCAAGGGTGATGAGTGATGAGGAGGAGGTACCGTTGTAGGCGGAGGACAATGAAGAGAAGGATGCACCACCACAAGTTGAGGGCGACAAGAAGGAGGCACTGCTGCAAGCCAAGGGCGATTAGGAGGAGGCACCGCTACAGGCTTATTCATTACTCTATTAGTAGTCTAGTTGGGTTATATCTGAGGCTTATTCATTACTCTATACCATATCTTCTTTGTGGTTTTAAAGTATCTTGGTTATCCTGCGTAACAAAGGATTAACTGTCCAAGAAATTATTGCTAGGAAGACAAGTTCTTGCTTCTTAATAGTTCTCTGAGGACAAGCAATAGGGAGGGGAATCTTCCAATCTCCTAATCCTATCCTACATAAATTTGTGACATCAATAACTATATTTATGTAATTAGTGTCTTCTTTGATCCTATTCTTGCTATATTATGCAGAGGTTGGTGTAGACCCAAACAATTTAACTTATTAAATGGGCTAAATATATGAAATTGTTGCTTTCTGGAAGAAGGATGATGAGAAGTCAAAACTTTGAGCCTCTTGAAGGTATCAATCTACTAGTGTAGTTATCATTTAGCTTCTTACTTCGTCACACTGCCTAGACCCAATAACCTAAACTCACAACATCACATTTTTAAACATGAGCATAATTTGGTAATACTGCATAAAAACAAACTTCCACAAAGGAAGGGGTCAGAACAACCCTCATTGGTTCATGCCTCCTTATTCCGGCGATGAGTCCACGTGCGTGAGGACGAGCAAAACCCCTCAAAAACAAGTGTTATCCTAAGACAAGTCAAAAATTTATGTGGCTTCTAGTTTGGTTTAAGACTTTCCATAGTAGTAGTATCATAGATTGTATCATGTGTGACATGTTGAAATAGGTCTAGTGATACATTGTTGTTGTCCACATGACATCTTGGTCATATTATGATGGAAAGGTAATAGTGACAATTTTCCGTGATATGAATGAATAAAATATTCTTCTTCTTCAGTGCTTGTGTTGTGTGACATTTTACTTCCACTTCAAATTTTACATTATAGAAAGAAAAATATGTCAACAACAACGAGTGGTAGAAGAAGAACTATAACTGATGAGCCAAACTATAGGGAAATGGAGAAACGAGAAAGTCTGATGCCAAAAGTGCGGCCTATCGGTAACGTTTATTGGCTCTGTGTCCATAGAGCTCTTCACATCAGTGACCAATATCTGACAATGTGGCAGTTTTTCGCTACCGATGGTTTTTTTGACCTGTGTCCATAGCGTCACCCTATACTAGTGGAAGCAGGACCAATGAGATCCACAACGACTGTGATGATAATATCGAGCAATATGTGGAAGCTTGTCAGTCGTAGTGGCAGACACCACTAAGAGGAGATGGAACTAAAAGATGAAAGGCTCTCCAACCAGGGAAATATCAAACAATGATCTTGAATGGGAAGAAGCTGATGGAGGAAGGTGATAGGGGAGAAACATGAGCTAGGTAGAGGGGCGACCGGAGGAGGAAGAAACCTCATGGCACCATTTGCATCCTTACCTGTTGGAACAAATAGTCGAACCCTAACACACTCTAAGACTTAGGAGACTTTGGCTAAAAGAAATTTCAAAGGGATTGTGGAGCATTTCATTATTTAGAAACTTTCATGTGAAGCTTGTTTGATTTGTAGGACTAGGGTCCATATGGATTTTCACATGGTCTACTGTGTATACAATTTCAAAGAAAATTTTCTATTGAGTCTAATGCAAGTAAAGTTTACTTTTATTTATGTGACAACTATGGCATTCGTAAAACCCTTCAAAATATTCTTTTTTATGTGACACAACTAAACAATATCTATTACACATTCATGTATTTTAAATTCTTTTGATATTCAACATGCCATATATCCATAAATTTTCTATTGTTGTGCTACAGAAATCATGTGAACCAAGGAGGACCTATCTAAGAGGAATCTCCAAATGAAGCTCGGGCTCAATGGAGCCCCAAATATTTGAAAAAATGAAAAATCTAGAAAATTATTTAAAGGATCCAAGTATATGTAAATGTCGAGTATGTACATATAGTTTTTATAGAATTGTGTTTTCTTTGCGGCCTCCAGAAAATGATAAATGTAAAGAGAAAAATGGAATTTTAGGTGCCTTTCTAGATTTTTTTGATAAAGGACTCTTTATTACTTAAGTTTAAGTATTACACCCGACCTCTACATAACTATGATGCACACAACCAATCAAATCCAAAAGTGACAAATTATAAAAATTAACAAAAAGGCGCAATACAAGTAATCCTCAGAGAAACTGCAAAGATGCCTAAGGTCATGGCAGAACAATCAGTAGATTATGCCGCCATCTATGTTGGATAAAAATATCCCTCCCCATGTCCTCCAACCGAGTAGACACCTCCATAAACATGTTGCAATACTCCATATTTTTTCGAGACGACCATGAATGGAACGTAGGTATGCACTGGTAGATAACCTGCACGAGAGAATAAAAGTATCATTAAAACATTATCATTTCTACATATCCATAATGACCAAATAGTGGCAGCTGCGTGGTGAGTATAAGGTAGAACCTATTTGTATGATTGGCCATATAGATCTAACAAATTGGCACTCGAAGAATACGTGTTTGATAGTCTCATCCTGATGGCAGAATAGACACTTTTTTACTTCCATGAGAATTATGAATGGGTCCGTAGCAAAACACAATAATATTTCTAACTAGCGAAACACTAATGCCCAGATCTATCTATGAGTTAATGTAGTAACGGGAAAGCTTCAGTGACATAACCTTGTAGATCGAAAGTGTTTAATATTTTACAAGAAACATGGATGATATAGTCATACTCGTTGCTGGCCTCAAGGTTGTGTTGCTCCTCGCACGACGTACACGTGCCACAGCTGGCAACATCCCCGTGGTCTCGCACACGTCCGTTGTTCAACAACGACCCCTGTTCTCCCTGATCTAGCTGGGATTACAGAAGTAGACGTTCTGGAACTGGGAACCAGCAGCGCGACGACGTGCCGAAGTGGTGTCGTCTCCCACGTGCGCATTTCTTCTTGGAACCCAAGCACGAGAGCCAACCGGAGAGAGGGGGGAAATCTCTAAGGAAAATTGCCTTTGCAATTTCCCAATTTATTAACTGTTATTTTCTCTCTCCCTTGGACCCTCTTTATATAAGAGAAGGGGAAGGACTCCCACCTACCAGCTCACAAGGTGGGACAATACAAGGAGGGGGAGGTGCTCCAAGGGAGGAGTCTGGCCGGATGGGTCCCTCCCACCTTGCACGTGGCCAAAGGTCGGCTAGGAAAGTGGCCTAGGTGGCTGCCCCCTCCCCCACATGGGCCCTTCCCTCCAGGAAGTAGCCCAAGAGGGAGGATTTGCCTAAAATTCATTTAAATATTATTTTAATAATTAATTCTAATACTCAATATTAGAAACATATTTAACATTTACTCATGATCAAAAACTCCTTTTCGATCATTTCGAACAACCTTCGATCTCTCCTAGAACTATTCTGGTTTTCTCTCTTTCTCTTTACTAGTGATCCTAATGACTCCAAAATGATCTCCTAGAATTTTAGAACCCTTAAGTGTGTTACCCTACAGTTTGGTAACATCACATACATGATTGAGACCCCCTCTCATATCAATGATAATTAGCAGGATCTGGATACCCATAATGACCCATGTGCATTCCATGATGTTGTTGTCGTTTGAACCATAAACGACGAGTCCAATTCTTTTTGTTAATTTGATATATAACTTGTCCGATATCTGATCATTAATATCAACAAACTTTGTTCAATCTCGTTACCAACAAGTCTACTTTTAACTCATTCCCATGATATTGCATCCTTGTGATCTAGTCATATGCTAAGCATCTTGGATGCAATCTCATCGAGTGGGCCTAGTGTATCTTCCCATTACGTGGGAGAATAAATCTCGATCTTAATGTATACACCTAAACCTATCCCTTTGGAATACCTGATAGTATACACCTTTATGATCACCATGTTATGGTGTGACGGTTGATGTAGTCAAATCAGCCTCGGGTGATAATGATTAGATATGATCTGATGGTCTAAGGAGAAGAAAACTTCGTTTCTAATTATTGCAACGATGAACTATGTGACTTGATCGTGTCACAATACTTATTTTTTGTAATCATGTTCATCACAACATTCACCAATCATATGACTTCATTGTCAATTGGCATAAATGCTCTATGATCAGGAAACTTTGATCATCAGTTGCCCAATAAACTAGTTTTATAGAGGCTACTAGGGACTTGGTTTATTTACATACCACACGTGTACCAATGTTTCCGATTACAGTTATAGCATGGTATAAAACCATTATAACTATTTGAGATATGATAATAAACACATTTATTATTTTCCTCTAGTGCATATCTTCTCTAATCCCCCACTTGCACTAGAATACAAATAATCTAGTTGCATTTTTTACTAATCATAAACATGGTATTACATAGTGTGATTTTGATCATGCTTGCTCATGGAAAACATCCTACCAATGATCTATATCTTACATATCCACATGTCCTTTGAAAATTCTTCATGTCACCTTGTTTGACATTATCAATAATATATCGAAGTATATGTTTGGTGATAGAGTGAGACTTTTGTTTCTTATTGTCTATATTGACAATTGTTCAGTCAAGTGGACTTTCATTGTTGTCGTGGTGGTGTCACGGCAGATGCCATGGATAGGCTAAAGGTGGGGACAATATGCACTAGAGGAATCCAGGGAGCGATAGTGTGGTGATTCCACACACAGTAGCTTTGTATTCAATGGGTTTCCAAGGTTACAAATGCTCCTTGAGCTGTATTGGGGAGAGGAGTAAGAAGGAACTCTCTTACTCTCACCACTAACTAGCTCTCAGGAACCTAGAACCAAACAAGTAAAACTCAACCCACTAGAGATCAACCCCTTCTACAGAGGCCCTAGCCCTCCTTATATAGGGGTGGCTAGGTCTCCAATTAGGGCATAC
Source organism: Avena eriantha (assembly GCA_910589775.1). Lineage (NCBI taxonomy): Eukaryota > Viridiplantae > Streptophyta > Magnoliopsida > Poales > Poaceae > Avena > Avena eriantha. The sequence goes on from OU342745.1 coordinate 88,727,321, forward strand.
GTGGAGGAATATGCCTCTTCCCAAAACAGTAAACCGACCGGGTCACTTTTCCTCTACTGCGCCAGCGTCATCCGACACTGGCAACGTCACCTTTGTTGGCCACGCCTCGGTGGTCCTAGCCTATGTCCGCTTCGCTCACGCTCCAGCGTACAGTGACCTCCTTTTGACCAGCGAGGTACCTTCCTTCTCTTGCAAGCCTGATATAACCCGGATCATGCCTAGTTAATCCGGCCACACCTGTACCTGCATAAAAGTTAGATACATCCTGCTGGCATACGACGTAGGTCGGCCGGGACTCAGTTAGGCGGACATCCTCCAGTCCGGGTTACCCCATGATTCGGTCTGCCTTGAGGTGACTCGGCCAGCACTTGCTTTGACCTTGCCGTACCTCGGCTAACTCGGCTTTTATACCCCGGTGTGACCCTACCCGGGGGTATCCCCCCAACATTAGTCCCTGAAGCTGGTGCGGTCTTAGCAGCTCCAGCTGCTAAGGCCACGGCAGGTTCAATTTTCCGAACCTTTTGCTCCTTTTCCGAGTTATCTCATAGTCGGATTCCATCCGTTGGTTATCCGGGTTATTCTTCGTTCTCTTGTACGCTATCCCATGTGGAGGGTAATCATTATCTTGCCTCATTTTAAGGGCATGCGCCAGTAACTGCCACAGTTAATGTCAGATGTTACTGTTTCACACGTCACATCGTGTCTGTCTCCTTGTTAACTGTATCATAACGTCACATCGTGGGATCCGCTGCGCCCTGTGGCCCTTCCTATGGCTCGTCGCTGATTGGCTGATCCGGATTATACACGGCCACACCGTGTGGCCCTTCTGCACCGCACGATCCCACTACCCCCGCTAGGGCGTGGTTAAATAGGGGAAGGGCGTGCCCCTTGGGAATTTTCCCCATTCTCGCGCCCCTTTGCCTCTTCTTCTTCTTCTTCTTCTTCTTCTTCTTCTTCTTTCTCCCAGCGACAGCACCGCCGCCGCCGCACCTGCTTAGCAGCACCGCCGCTGCAACGTTCCCTGCACACCAGCATCGCCGCTACTCCCGCGCATCTCCACCGCCACGGGTCCGCGCCAGTCCAAGGCACTGCCCCCACCGCCGATAGGGCCAGTGAGGACGGCGACCTAGACATGACAGAAGAGGAGCTCACCGTCGCGGAACAGGAAATGGAGGAGGACGCAGAGAACGCCGAGCGCGGTGCCTGGGCTGGGTCCTGGGTATGCTAGGACGATCTCGACTGGCTCTACCGCACGCACCGTATCCCGGAAGGCGTCGTTGCCCGTCTCGCCGCCGAGGAGCTCGCTCCCTCACCCAATCCGGGTGAGTTCATAGTATTTCTCTCCCACTTCTAGCGCAGATTTGGGCTCCCCATTAGCGATTTCTTCCAAGATTGGCTCAACACCTACGAGCTTCAACCGCACCACCTTCCGGCGAACGCCATCACTTCCCTTTCTTGCTTTGCCTCCACCATAGAGGCGTATGTCGGATTGTGGCCCACGAAGGAGCTCTGGATCCGGTTTTTCGGTCTGCGCCGGAACGTGATTCCGAATATGGAGCTTCACCCAGAGGATAAACAACTCACGTAGTTCGGTGCTGCCTCTATTTCTCCTCGGAAATAGTCCGTCTTTCCCCGGGTCACGGGGCTTGATTCTTGCAAGGGCTGGGCCCGAACCTTCTTTTATGTTAGAAATAGCACAAAGCAAGATCTGATCCGGCTACGCCCCTACGCTCCGGGTCCTCCTAATCCGGATCTGTGGGACCGGATCGCCAAGAAACCCACAGTCCTGGCAAACCAAGTCAACAAATGGTTTCAGGAGATGAAAGACACCAAGATGCGCAACGAGGATGCGATGATCACTTTCGTCCGCAACCGGATCTCCCCTCTCCAGAAACACACACACAAGCTGTGCCATATGAGCTGGCGCCTTGACCCCAACCGGACTTCCTCCTTTGAGCTGAGCAATACCGAGATATTTCGCCGGGTCAAGGCCCTTTTCACCACTGACAAGAACTTCTCCGCTGATTGGGAGTGGGGAGTTGAACATTTCTGCCGGGATAGGCTTCCTCCTGTGGTAATTCTCGTGTTCCAATTTCTTTTCGAGTTATATTGTATGTCGGAGTGTGTTGCTTATTTGATCTTCTTGTATTTCTCTCTCAGCTGTTTCTTCAGCAAACACTCGAAGATGGCACCGAGCCTTCGCATAAATGGGCGAAGGATCAAGATGCCTCGGACGAGGAGGAGCCAGATCAAGAAATGTTCCTGCCACTCTCCGACGCGACCAAGCGACATACCGGTAAATTCTCTTCCATTAGAGATTGGCCTGACGATGAAGATGATTCCAACATTGAGGTGATGGAAGCATTTGATGTTGTCCCCCTTTCTTACGCCTATCCAGCATCAGTTAACCCGGGTGGGCAGATTCATGAAGATCCTCCTCTCGCCACGGGCGAGCCTGTCCCGGTTGCGTCCAAGAAAAGGGGAGATGCTTCTGCTTCTTCTTTCGGGCCTCCCAAGCCAACCAAGAGGCGAAAGAAGTCCGCAGACAAATCCGCCACCAAGCCTACGACTAAGGCCATAACTCGGAGGGCTCGGAAGCCCAAGGAGCCCTTGACCTCAGATGAGTAAGTTACTTTTTTCTTTTTCCAACCCTTTGGTTCACGCTTTTCTTCTGTGGTAACTTATTATTCGTCATTTGATTTGGTAGGGCTGCGATGGAAGTCCCTCAGAGCAGATCAAGCATAGCTTCGCCCCTCCGGCATAGCCCTTCTCCCCCTCGTGGCGACGATTCACGCCCGTTGAGCCCCATTCAGGAGGGTTCATCGGCTACTCTGGGTTCGAGCCCACCTCATCAAGAGGAGGGCAACCTCGGAGCAACGGGAAGTGGTTCTGCCGAGGCTGCAGTTACCCCCAGCTCCTCTTCGGCTCAGCCGCAACCAGCCACCACCGAGGTACCTATAGCACCACCGCCAAGACCAACATCAGCACCAGCACCAGCGCCAGCAGCACCAACTCTTTATGCCTCGTCCGAGTCTTCCAAGACTCGGCGAGAAAGCACCACTAGCACCAAGGCTAGCACCAAGGCTGTGCCCAAGGGCAAATCCGCCGCCCAAACCTCAACTTCTCAGCAGCAGCCCAAGGGCAAGAAAGCTTCTGATGCCGCCAGGGCAGCAACTATCGAGGCTGGACAGCGCATGCTCGTGTCCATGCTTCCGCAGAAGACCCCACCAAAGAAAGACACCTCTGCCAGGTCAGCTGATGCGCAACTTGTCCTACACACCAGCCTCGCTGTTGCACAAGTTGAGAGAAGGGAGGCCCACGCCAAGGGTTTGGTCGCGCCCCACATGCTTAGCGGAGAACGCTATCCTCCGGCCTTGATCGAGTTTGTTAACAACTGGAACAAGGCTGAGTTCGTCCATAACGACGATCTCCCGGAGAAATTTGGGCCTGCGGAGTTTGCTGCACAGATGAACACAGCCGCCAAGGCTATAAACCTTGCGGGTCGGATGATGGAGGTACGCTACTTCGTCTTTTCTTTAACATGTACTAGTGCTTAGTTATATAACCATTAGTCCCCGAGCCTCCGGGGGAGTAACTTGTTACTCGACCGGATGCTCCTTAGAGAATTAGTGTAGCTCCTTAATAACTTCGAATATGCACACACCTAGAGCCGGGTTAAGTTCCACTTGTCCCGGATTTTGTACACTTTGAATATGCACACACCTAGAGCCGGGTTAAGTTCCACTTGGCCCGGATTTTGTACACTTCGAATATGCACACACCTAGAGCCGGGTTAAGTTCCACTTGGCCCGGATTTTGTACACTTCGAATATGCACACACCTAGAGCCGGGTTAAGTTCCACTTGGCTCGGATTTTGTACACTTAGAATATGCACACACCTAGAGCCGGGTTAAGTTCCACTTGGCCCGAATTTTGTACACTTCGAATATGGATATGACTAAGCTATTCTTGCTCTTTTCAGGTGACTACCAATCGCCGGAGCGCTGAGTTTTAGCGTCTCTTGGACACACATAAGGCGCTACGCTCGAAGCATTATACGCTCCTCGCTGAGTTCGAGAAAAGGGGTAAGTTTTCTCCTTGGCTTTTTTCCACCTTACTTTGTTTTTCCCGTCGTACTAATTCATCATTCGGATTGCGCAGCTGGAGTAGAAGCAGAGAACACCATCATGCAGAAGAACCTGGATCAGATAAAAGTAAGTCCGCTCGCTTAGTCTCCTTCTGCGCCCTCTCTCCTTTTCTTCTTGGCTTGGCAGATATTCATACCTTGGCTATGCCGGGTTAACAAACTATTTCAGCATCTCTTGAATATAGTGTGCCCGTGCCTGATATGATGCCGCATTTTCTCGAACAAGCAGGGCAGCGTCAGGCCGAACTTAAGAAGAAAGATGATGAGCTCGCCCTCCTCCGGACCAAGGATGATGAGATTGCCAAGCTCAAGGCAGAAATGAAGAAGCTCAAGGTGCTCCACAAATCCGAGATGGATAAAGCTGGCCAAGATTTTACTGAAGAGCGAGAACGCCTCAACCTCCAAATTGCCAAAGATCAAGAGCTGCTGAAGGAGGCCGACATTAAGCTTGAGTCGGCAAATGCTGAACTTGTGCAACTCCGCAAGAGGCGTGAAAATTGCACCACGGAGCTGGCCCGGATCCACAGCCATATCTCTCGTAAGTTCTTTTTCTTTAGCCGGCATGAATCTCTCCGGGTCAACCTCCTTCACTTATTTCACTTGTCTTGTTTTTCAGACAAATTTCCGGAGGGTGATGCCATTGCATCCAATGCCGTTACCAAGTTCCGCCAGTAGAGAGGTACTCCATCTGGTCCTGGCACCATTCCTCTTGATCTGGAGGACCTGCTGGTCAGCTTGTCCTCTCGAGTTGAAATCATGAAGAACTACGACAAGGATATCCTAAACACAGCAGTCCGGGTCTTCAATGCCCTTTGGCCTGGTGAAGACACTCTGGAGGGTTCTGCTGCTCTAATCCACAAGTTAATGGAGTGCGAGACCCAGCTTGACCTCTGGAGGGAATCCGCCGGACGTGCCGGAGCTGAGACTGTTCTCCACTACGTGCTCACATGGTATGAGAAAATAAATCTCAATCTTCTCGAGCGCATGCGCACCGGATCAAGGTGGTCCAATGACCCGAATTGGATAGCTTGACGCAAAGCTTGTGCCCACAACCTCATTCAGTATGCCCCCATCCATCAATGGAATGAAGGACCAAGCTTCCTTGATGCTGTGGACGACGAATACGTCGAAGATGATGAGGGCGAAGCCTCGGACGTCGAAGAAGATGGAGATAATGCTGAAGCCGAGGCCGGAGTTCCGCCTGCTGGTGCCGAGTTACCTCCTCCTGCTGCTCCTTGATAACAAACACTTTGAATATTATCAGATCCCCGGTATGCCGGGTGCAAATGTATTAAGCACAATGATCATATTTTGCTACTAAGTTGCTCGTGCCGGATTAACTTGGGCGTAGTCCCCGAGTTTCATTTTCTTGTTTCTCCAATTTCTTGGGTCGGCTCATGTCTACCTTGGTTCGGTTTTATGACTTACGAGTCCGAGTTTCAAAAATTGACTTAACAATACTTAGAAACTTTTAGGACTAGCTCAAAATAATTCAACATAGCAAAAACAAGGTAAGCATAAGGTTAGTCCAAATAACAAATGTCGGCTCGATTACATTGTTTTCCTTAGTCGTTTTTCATGTGCTACGCAATTCCAAACTTGTTCTCTTGCTTGCCATGAAGCCAATTCTTGTTGGACAGCAGCAAGTCGAAGAGTTAGTTTTTTGGTGCTCACACACTACTAATTCGGCTTAGGCAGAAGCAACTTAACCCAGCCGACATAAAAATTATAACAAGTACAGAAGACAACAAATATTATTAAGGCAGTCCCCGAGTTACTGCTCGAGGTGCCACCACTTCATTGATAAGCTCATTGCCGGCATACATACCGACGTATGAGAGACTCGGATACACACACTTCTTTGCTAAGTGTAGAACAGACAAAGTAGAGCTACATTCCATGGACGCTTAGATTCCTCACCAGACCTGTCCGCCTTGTTCTTCTCCTGTGGTTTTGCATTGATGAGATAATAAGAGTCATTGTGCAATGCTTTGCTCACAATGAATGGCCCTTCCCATGGGGGGATAACTTGTGCATGCCAACAATACGTGGTACCAACCGGAGTACCAGATCACCTTCCCAGAAAATTCGGGGGTTTACTTTCCGGCTATGATAGCGTCAGAGATTTTGCTGATATATGGCGGATCTGGACAATGCCAATTCTCTCACTTCTTCTAGCAGATCGACATCATTTTGCTGGGCTTCTTGCACTTCGGCTTCTGTGTATTGGGTGACCCTAGGTGAATCATGCTCTATGTCGGCTGGTAATATAGCTTCTGCCCCATATACCAGAAAGAATGGCGTATAGCCTTTTGATCGATTCGGAGTTGTTCTTAAACTCCACAGTATCGCTGGTAGTTCTTCTATCTAGCACCCCGCTGATCTTTGTAGCGGCTCAATGAGCCGGGGTTTTATCCCGGATAATACTAATCTGTTGGATCTCTCCACTTGTCTGTTCGATGCGGGGTGGGCTACCGAGGCAACGTCCAGCCAGATCTTCTTATCCCGGCAGAATCGTGCAAATGCTCCTTCAGTGAAATTTGTGCCATTATCTGTTATGATACTGTGAGGATAACCGTATCTCAAGATGATATCTTTGAGGAATGTCACGGCGGTAGCTCCATCACATTTGCTTATTGGCTTCACCTCAATCCATTTTGTGAACTTGTCAACCATGACCAAGATGTGGGTCATGTTCCCTCTTGCTGGTTTAAACGGACCAACCATATCCAAACACCATACGGTAAATGGCCAGGTAATTGGTATGGTCTTGAGCTCCGACATTGGCGTATGTGTCTTGGTAGCATACCTTTGACAACCATTGCACTTTCTTACCAGATTCTCTGCTTGTTCCAAGGCACTTGGCCAGTAAAACCCATGACGGAAAGCTTTTGCTACCAAGGCCCTGGACGAGGCGTGATGCCCACATTCCCCTTGATGTATATCTCGGAGGATGTCAAGCCCTTCTTCTGGGTCAACACATCGTTGGAGAACGTCTGTCACACTTCTCTTGTATAGCTCGAAATTGATGACCGTGTATGCTTTTGCCCTTCTATGAGTTTGCCTAGAAAGCACCTCCTCACTGGGCAAAGTTCCATCTTTCAGGAATTGAAATATGGGCAGTGCCCAAGCTGGTATAGCTCGTACTGGGAACACATCCTCATCAATTTCCATCTGATACACCGGCATAACCTCAACCGGATCACGTTGCGTAGTCCCCGGGTCTTGCGAAGCAGTCCCCGGGTTTTCCGAGGCAGTCCCCAGGTTTCGTGAACCACTTCCCACATCAATGTCCATGGGCACAGCTTCTGATTCCGGATTTGCCGGGATATAAATTGACTCGGATTCTGGGGATGGCCTGATAGACGGTTTTCTGAGGTGCTCTAGTGCTACCCCTGGCGGGATTGCTTGTCGAGTTGATCCGAGCTTTGACAATATGTCGGCAGCCTCATTTTCTGCCCGAGGTACGTGATGAAATTCGCATCCCTCGAAGTATCCTGATATCTTCTGCACATGAAATCTCTACAGTGCCATATTTGCATCCAAAGCATCCCATTGTCCGGAGACTTGCTGGACTACGATATCCGAGTCACTAAAGCATTGGATCCTACGTATTCCAACTTCTTTTGCCACTTTGAGCCCATGCACAAGTGCTTCATATTCTACAACATTGTTTGATGCTGCGAAGTGGCTCTGTAGCACGTATTTCAGCTGGTCCTTCTTGGGCGAGGTAAGCACAACTCCAGCGCCTAACCCGGTTTTTGTTTTTGATCCGTCAAAGTGCATTCTCCAGTAGTTCGGATCTGGCAATGGTGGCTCATATTGCACATCGGCCCAATCCACAAAAAAGTCGGCCACAGCCTGAGACTTGATTGCTTCTCTCCTATCATATTGTGGCGCATAAGGGGCTAGCTCAATTGCCCATTTTGCAATCCGGCCACTTGCATCCTTATTGCTCATTATCTCGGAAATGGGGGCTTCACATATTACTTTGATGGGGTGCTCTTCAAAATAATGCTTTAGCTTCTTAGCCGCCATACACACACCATATGCCATCTTCTGATAGTGGGGATAGTTTTGTTTCGAAGCTGATAATACCTCGCTCAGATAATATACTGGCCTTTGCACTGACTTACCCTCTTCATCGCGCTCTACCACAATTACTGCACTTACAACTTGGTTGGTTGCGGCTATATAGAGCAACATTGACTCCTTTGATAGTGGAGAGGCTAACACTGGTGCAGTGGCTAACATTTTATTTAATTGGATAAAGGCTTCGTTGGCCTGCGGCGTCCAAATGAACTTGTCCGACTTTTTCATGAGTTGGTAGAGAGGCAGTGCCTTTTCTCCCAACCGACATACAAACCGACTTAAGGATGCCAGGCAACCAGTGAACTTCTGGTCATCATTAAGGCACTTTGGCAGTTCCATTCGCTCTATGGCTCGGATTTTAGTTGGGTTAACTTCGATACCTCGGCTGAAGACAAGAAATCCGAGTAATTTTCCAGCTGGGACACCGAAGGTACATTTCTCCGGGTTAAGCTTCATTCTGAATCTTCTCAGGTTCGTGAACGTTTGCCTGATATTGTCAAGGAGCGTTTTTCTTTCCTTGGTCTTTATAACAACATCATCCACATATACCTGCACATTTTGACCGATTTGGTCGTGTAAACATTTCTGCATACATTTTTGGTACGTTGCCCCTGCATTACGTAAACCAAAAGGCATGGTGCGATAGCAATAAGCCCCATACGGGGTGATAAACGCCGTCTTTATTTGATCACTTGGGTTCAGAGGTATCTGGTGGAAACCAGAATATGCATCAAGGAATGACAACAGTTCACACCCAGAAGTAGAATCTATGACTTGGTCTATCCTTGGCAGTGGGAATGGATCTTTCGGACATGCCTTATTCAGGTTCGTGTAATCGATACACATGCGCCAAACCACTGCCCGTTCGGATCATCCTTCTTCTTCTCCACCAGCACCAGATTAGATAGCCAATCCAGGTAAAGCACTTCCATGATAAATCTAGCTGCTAGGAGCCAAGCTATCTCATCTCCGATGACCTTTCTCCTGTCTTCGGCGAAGCGGCGGAGAGGTTTCTTCACCGACTTTGCTCCGGGTCTCACATTCCAAGAGTGCTCGGCCAACTCCCTCGGAACACCTTGCAAGTCCTGTGTGGACCAAGCAAAAATATCCCGATTCTCACGGAGGAAGCTGACGAGCTCGCTTTCCTATTTGTCATTTAACCCGGCACCAATTGTTACGGTGTGCTCTGGGAACATATCATCAACAGGCACTTTCTTGGTATCCTTTGTCGCTTGAAATGAGACACTACCATGCGGGTTACTCAGCGCCGGCATATATTGCTACGCGGATTGAGCCAATGCCGCCACCTCCTGGATCTTTCTCTTCTCTTGCACAATCACGAGTGACTCGGCCAGGTTAGACCTGGCTGACGCGCACTCGATGGAATGTCGGAAATCCCCAGTTATGGTAATCACACCATTTGGCCCGGGCAGCTTCATCTTCAAGTAACTAATGTGAGTACTTGCCATGAACTTGTTCAGGGCTGGCCTGCCGAGCAACACGTGATACACGCTTTCCAGATTGACAACCTCGAATTCTAAATTCTCAGTTCGGCAGTTATCTCTCGTGCTGAACAACACGTCAACCCGGACCTTGCCAATGGGTTCACAGGAGATACCTGGCACAATGCCATGGAAAGTTGTCCTTGTAGCTTGGAGCATGTTCTCCGAGATACCCAACTTGCGCATCGTGTCCACATACATGATGTTGATGCTACTGCCATTGTCAATCAGCACCTTTGAGAACCTCACATTGATGTTTGGCCCCATGAATGTTGGATCCAACACCAGCACATACGAACCAGGGCTTGGCATAAGCTTGGGATGATCTTTGATGCTCCAGGTAATTTCCTGATCCGACCAAGGCATATACCTCGTCACCGCTGGCATTACCACATTGAGTTCCATGTGTTGGCGCTGCAAGCTCTTTCTATCTCTCTCTTCTGTGGTGAACAAACAGTAACTCTAGTGATGCTCTCTGTACTCATTTCTCCCCTCATTTTTGGGATACCTTTGATCTGGTTGATGCTAGTTTTCCACCTGATGCACTGCATCCCTTCTCTCATGGTTTTCATACCTCGGCGGAGATGGTGGCAACATTAACTATTGCGTGTTTGCTCCGGAGAGCAATTGCTGCCGAGGTAACTCCTGCCGAGGTTGATCATTCCGAACCACTTTGTTCTATCTTCCTCATCCACTTACACTGTCGGGTTGTGTGACCCGCTGGGTTGCTCGGATTTGGCGTGTGAAAATTACACGGCTGATCCAGCATTGCCTCATAAGTATACCTCGGCCTGTCCTTCTTTTCCTGCCACTATCTTTTTTGTTCGGGCGTCCAAGTTTTCTTGCCATCACTCCTTGGGGTCCATTGCTGCCCTCCAGTTTTCTGACGTTGATTGCTTCCTGCTCCGGGTTGATTTTGATTCACAGCAGCAACTTGTTGCGAACTGTACCGGTAATCCGGTCTTTCATCTCTTCTCTTACCCCGGTAATCATTCTACCGGGATGATCTGGCTCCATCTCGCTGGTAGTATTCCTCGCTTGACTCGTTTGGCATGAGCCTAGGGTGAGTCGGATCACCCAAGGCATATGAATCAGCAATCCGGATTATCTCTGCCAATGTAGTTGGCATATCCTTTGCAACCTTTGCCATAGCATGCTTGCATATCTACACCCTTGCGCAAACCAAGGTATGGCCTGTGACTCAATTACACCCACACATGAGTTTCGCACTATGCACCAGCGGGTTAAGAATTCCCGGTCTATCTCATTCGGTCTCTGCTTGCACATTGCTAGGGTCTGTGGTCTGTTGGGCCTCTGATACGTGCCTGAGAAATTACTGACAAACATTTCCTCAAAATCAATCCAATAGTTAATACTTCTGGGTGGAAAATTGTTTATCCATACCCTCGCTGGCCCCTCCAGCATCTGAGGTACATATCTCACAGCCCATCTCATGTTGCCTGTAGCAATGTTTAATCAACCAATCCTCTGGCTTTGTGCTGCCGGCATATGTCTTAGTGCCTCTAGGTAACTAGAAGTTAGGTACCGGAGGCTCCTTCATGATCCGGGACCCAAAACATGTTGGACCTGAAGGACCTTGACACTCAATTTGTTCCGACCTATAAACGATCCAGTTTTAACCTGGCGTCGTCAGGCATCAAGTTCCTGCTTCCCAATCTTGACCCTATCACGTGATAGTCCGGCCTGGGATACCCTGTGTTCACTATCTCCGAATCACCATCATTATATCTATCTTCTCTTGTGGAGCTGCTCTCTATTGCATACCTTGGCCGGCACTACGCTCTTGTCGTGGTATATTCCGCTGCTGCGGTTGCCCTGCACCCACCGGGTTGCGCTGTCCGGCATTGTCGTTCACAACGTTCCCTTGACCGGCATTGCCTTGGTCGCGGTTACCTCGGCCAGCTTCACCTCAGCTCACACTTCGTCGATCCTCATTTCCTTGCACTGCTTTTCCTTTCCCTGCCCGTGTCGGGTCATATGGGACTATCTGTTTGTTCCTCCTGGCCGAGGTTACTACCTCTTCTCTCCTAGGACCACCATGAGGAGATGATGCAGCTCCAGCGGATTTCTTCGGGTTACCCACTACCGAATAAATGATCTTGGAGGCCCCAACTCTTTCCGGGTTAGCCCTGAGCAATTCCTCATTCTGTTTGTTTGCGATCCGAACTAACTCATTGACCCTTTCCTGCTGTCTCTGCCGGGCTTCACCCGTCAAACCCTCTAACTCGGATGCAGCTGCATCTGCTTCTCTAAGGTTCTTTGCTAGGGTACTGTACTTTGGCAGCCCCACGGACATACAGTTCTCTGATTCCTCAATTCTAGTATCACCCTCTTTGTTCATTTCACTCATGAGGTTTCTCCCTTTCACTTTTACAGCATCAACCTTATTTGCCTTTGCGTACTCACGCAGTGTCATGTTCAACGACTGCTGAGTCGCGGCTATCTTTTTCGCACCCTCTAGTATTTTCTACCTAGTCTCCTCTAACTCGGCTTGTGCCTGAGCCGGATCTACCACTGCTGCTACGGGGCTTGCCAAGCTATCTATTGCCTGCTGTAGCACATTGTCTGGCCTCTCTAGCGGAGGACCTCTACTTTTCCTCGGTGCATTGGGTGTTACCTCGCGCCTGCTCTAGGCGTAGTCATCATCACCTTGGCGCGGTCAGGGGAGCGAGTGATACGCGCCCCGCGAGCCGCACTAAGGGGTGGCTCGCCTCCCTCAACGACGTGCCGCGGGTGAACGCACGACACATCGACAGCGACATAGATCTTGTGCGTGCCAAGCTTGACGAAGAGGCCATTGCGCGGGAGAGGTCGCTTGCCGAAGCAGCCAGCGTTGTCGCTGACGAAGTCCAGTGCTAAACAAGCCCGGAGACGATGCGTTCGCTGGTGCCGATGAGGTTTCCCGTCTGGATTTTCACTCCTGCTAGCGCCACTAGCCCCAAGGTGGGCGCCAACTGTCATGGTGGTGTCACGGCAGATGCCATGGATAGGCTAAAGGTGGGGACAATATGCACTAGAGGAATTCAGGGAGGGATAGTGTGGTGATTCCACACACAGTAGCTTTGTATTCAATGGGTTTCCAAGGTTACAAATGCTCCTTGAGCCGTATTGGGGAGAGGAGGAAGAAGGAACTCTCTTACTCTCACCACTAACTAGCTCAGGAACCTAGAACCAAACAAGTAAAACTCAACCCACTAGAGATCAACCCCTTCTACAGAGGCCCTAGCCCTCCTTATATAGGGGTGGCTAGGTCTCCAATAAGGGCATACGTGGAGGCATATTCCATGCCTCTTCCCAAAATAGTAAACCGACCGGGTCACTTTTCCCCGTCGTGAGCCATGCAAAGGCTACGTGAGCCTGTGCGGCGCCAGCGTCATCCGACACTGGCAACGTCACCTTTGTCGGCCACGCCTCGGTGGTCCTAGCCTCTGTCCGCTTCGCTCACGCTCTAGCGTACAGTGACCTCCTTTTGACCAGCGAGATACCTTCCTTCTCTTGCAAGCCTGATATAACCCGGATCATGCCTGGTTAATCCGGCCACACCTGTACCTGCATACAAGTTAGATACATCCTGCCGGCATACGACGTAGGTCGGCCGGGACTTAGTTAGGCGGACATCCTCCAGTCCAGGTTACCTCGTGATTTGGCCTGCCTTGAGGTGACTCGGCCAACACTTGCTTTGACCTTGCCATACCTCGGCTAACTCGCCCTTTATACCCCGGCATGACCCTACCCGGGGGTATCCCCCCAACAATTGTAGTCATGTATACTAGAAACACACTCAGCTAAAGTCAAACTTCTTAAGCCAAACTTACCATTTCTGAAGTAGTCACCTACTTCTATATCAATGTAGATCCTTAGTTTTCTCTAAACGCTGAGGATATGCTTAATTCTGGTTCAGTGGTTTATTCATGAATCACTTTAGAACCGATTCTCCTAACTAAGAACATGGGTCACATTTTGTCAATTATACAACATGGTTGGATGGAAGAACCTATGACCAAGCATAGGTATGGAGATCATCTCTATTCTTCTTTTTTAAACAATCGTTGTCTATACTCAATGTTTCACCTAGTTTTAGAAGTAAGAACATCTTTCTTTGTGTGCCATTTTGAACTTCTTTAGAATCCAATCTAAGACATTGCGAACTTCCTTTAGAATCTAAGCTAGAAACATTTTGACTCTAATGTGTTCATTAAACATATCCATCTATATTGATAGACTTCAATGTTCTAGTGCTTTGTTCAACTTCATTCACATAATGTTTAATATCTTAAATATCACCAATACCAATCACACCATTCACCATATGTCTTCCTCATATTTGACTAAGAAACTATTTAGCACCACTCAAATACTTCACAAGTGCATGTCTTCTCGATAATCTTGGTAACTCCAAAATTCTATGATCATTTATCAAATCAAGAATTTCCCACTACGAGACACTAGCATCCATATGATATGACAAAACTTGCTTGTTATACCAATTACAACCCTTCTTCAATATTGTCTTTGAAGAACACGCAATTTTGACAACCAACTACCAGTTATGAAAATTGTAGTAATTAGTTAGCGTAAATCCAATAGACCCAAGCATCGTTACTCATCGTAGTCTGATACGTTGCTAACGTATCCATAATTTTTGATGTTCCATGCTTGGTTTTATCTACTTTCTTATGTTTTGTTCCAACTTTAGAGTACTTTTCATACACTTTCTTGGACTAACCTATTAACAAGATGCCACAGTGCTAACTGCCTGTTTTCTGCTATTTTTGGTTCCATGAAGTCCGAAAATGAATATTCTCGAAATTGGACGGGACAAAAGCCAAAGTCAATTTTTCACCGAGGAGGACACAGAGCCAGAATACGAGACAGAGACGGGCCAGGGGTCCGCCACACAGCCTGGCCACGCGACCTAGCCTGGCCCACGCCAGGGGGTGGTCTGGCCGCCCTAGGCACCCCCTCGGCCTCCCCTTCCGACTATAAGATGCCTCGGATACAGAAACCGTAAGACCTGATCAAAATTCCATGGAAGAGTCTATTGGAGCGGGATCTGAAGCTCTTCCCGGCACCCTGCCGGAGAGGGGAATTCACCCTGGAGGCCTTCTTCATCACCATGCAAGCCTCCGATGTGATGCGTGAGTAGTTCATCCTTGGACTACGGGTCCATGTAGTAGCTAGATGGCTGGTTCTTCTCCTTTGTGCTATCATGTTTAGATCTTGTGAGCTCCGTTCATGATCAAGATCATCTATTTGTAATCATACATGTTATGTTTGCGGGGATCTGATGGCTATTGAGATGCTATTTCAGATTGATTATTGATTCTATCATGTCTTTGTTATTTGTGATCTTGCATGCTTTCCGCTGTTAGTAGCTATCTTGGCCAAGTAGATGCTAGCAACTCCAAAAGTTAGTATTTATGCTCGATAGTGGGTTCATGCCTCTAGTAATCTCGGGAAGTGACAGAAATCTCTAAGGTACTAGATGTGATGTTGCTACTAGGGAGAAAACAACAATCCTTTGTTCATAAAACAATCGTATTGTTTACTTTACATCAATGCGTAATGCAATTATCTGTTGCTTGCAACTTAATACTGGAGGGGGTTCGGATGATAACCTGAAGGTGGATTATTAGTCATAGATGCAGTTGGATGGCGGTCTATGTATAATGTTGTAATTCCCAATCGAATCTCAAAGGAGTCAAGATGATTAGTATATGCATGTATGCTTTCTCGATGTTTGTCAATTGCCCCGATGTAATTTGTTCACCCAACCTGTTATCTATCTTAAGGAGAACCACCACTAGTGAACTATGTGTTGGAAATATGACCTAGAGACAAATAGTAGTAAGGACTATTATCATATTTCATATAGTTTATGATTAAGTTTTATATCATGCTATAACTGTATTGAGTGGAAACATCAATACACGTGTGATGTACAAACAACCAGGGGTTCCTAGTGAAACTCTAGTCACTGGTTCATTGGTCAACAGATGATCAAGTTTCTTGATCATGTGGCATTTATGCCAGTTGGAAATGAGGTCATCTCATTCTGAGAATGAGATGGTGAACCAATACCCAACCTAAACATCGTGACCCGATCATGTCACAAATTTCAAGTTACGATGATTAGAAATGGATCCTCGTAGACTATTCCTTAAACCGTGAGGCTATATCAATCACTGTCTCCCGAGAGTGCTTAGATAGCATCAAACGCCATCTGGTAATACGGTGGTTATAAAGGTGTGTTCAGGTACTCGGAGGAAACCGTAGAGGCAATATATGTCAAGAGCGGGATTTGTCCGTCCATGTGACGGAAAAATTCTCAAGGGCCCACTCGGAGAAGTTATGTCCAATAGCTGCGCATCGTGTGATTTGATCACGGGGATATCACTTGTCGGAACGAGTCAAGTAGCATTGTTCAGTAACAAGATTGAACACGACATGGTGATGTCATTGATCATATCTCGGGCAATGCAAGTATCGAGTGACAAACGGAATAAGACACGACTGTCCCGGTTCAAACGACAAAAGATCTTCGCGGAACGCACAGGGGTCACATGGCCATCCAGGTCCCTCTATCGATCATTGGTGCGGGAGTGTCCCGACCATGTATGGAGTGTTCCCGAACCGTGGGGTATCACGCTTAAGGGCTTGATGATGCTTAGAGAGTGTTTATAGGATCGGTGGAATCACCGAAGAAGAGTAGGGAGAAAACCGGAAGGGTTTCGGTAAGTCCGGAGGATGTCTAGAGTGGAGGTGGAATGTGTTCCATGGCCACGGAGATTGAATAATGTGTGAATGAATGTTAAATGTTGATTTAATCATTTATTCATAATTATTTAATAAAGAGAATAATCAATTTAATGGTCAAAGGCTTAATGGGCCAATTTCCGGAGGGAGAGGGCCCATTAGGGGAAAGGAGGGAGGGAGCAGGGGCAAGGGGGCTAGCCGGCTGGGCCTAGCCCCCCGCGCGGGGCCCACTAGGTGGCCGACAGCCTCCCCGTCCCCCCTCCTCTCCTTTAGTCCCACCCGGGACTTTGAGGGAGGGTGTACCCCCTCCTCCCCTATATATAGTGGGGTATTTGGCCAAGATAAATACACCAATAATCAATAAAGGTCTCCCCACTTTTGGGAGGACCTCTAATTTATATTTTCTCTCTCCCCCTCTCACTCGTGACCGTGGTCCCAAGTCTGGACTGCGCGAGCGAGAGACATCTTCACCGCGGAGCGCCGTCGCGCTGCGGGATTCGGATCCGGGAGCTCTACTTCCGCAACTGCTGCTATATTGGGGAAGCGGGAGTCATCGTCAGGCACCGGACGTGTGTAACTCCCCGTGAGGTGTCGTACTTGAGGTACTCAAGTCATTGGAGCCAAGGAGCGCAAGGACTTCATCATGACCTTGAGGTCCGCTTCGGCTCGTCTACATCAACCACGCTCTCCTGAGCGTTGACAACGCTTTCCGCTCTTCAAGTGTAAGTTCGCGAAAAGCCCCTCCTGTTACTGTATTACTAATAGATAGGTCCTGGCAGCATCAGGGGTTCAGGGGCGTAGGGTAAAATTTTATTGTTTTCATACGCGGAACCCCTACAGTGGTATCAGAGCTAGATCTATGCGTAGTAATGCTAGTACGGGTAGAACACATGAGATGTAGCGTGTGGGCGTTGATCTTTTAGTTGTTACCCTCCCACGTGTACTTGTGTATACCGCAGTAATGCTTGATGAAGCAACCCCCAACCGACTTTACCCGTTCATTCGCGAGACTGGTCCACGCTTGACATACAGCTTGTACCGTATAAAGTGGCTTAGGGGGGGTGTCTATATCTCTCGCATTAGTTGGTATGCCATTTGCAACGGAGGGCCCCGAAAGGGATGTAGTAGAGACAACTACTTGATCAGTGTTGTGCTGAAAGTTCGTAGGTAATAACGGTTCTTGTGCGAAAGCCCATTCAGCCACGTAAAACATGCAAAGTTAAAGTAGAGGCGTCTAACTTTGTTTTGCAGGAGGGCGTTGCTTTGTGATATGGTTGTGGCAAAGGTAAAGTGATTACCTTTTGGTACGTAGTAGTAGATAGTCATGGAGGTGATGGACTACCACGCCGGAGTGACACCGGTACCGTGGTGTCTACGACGCCGGAACCCTAGCGCCGGAACCTGGTGACGACAAATGGAGATCACGACGTGAAGGACCATATCACATAGAATTTACATTCAATGTTATTGTTTGTATATATTATTGTGTGCTAGTATTAGATACTCGACGGTAGCCTAATAAGATGACCCCTGTTAAAATTACCAACGATTGTGTTCCCCCTTAGTGTGCACCACCAAGAAAGTTCTTCGGTATGAGGCAGGCCGTGATGATCGGGTGTCAGCCATATCTACGTTCGCATACAGTGGGTGTAAGCCATGTTGCACAGCAAATACACTAAGGTTGAGTTGGTGAGCCTAGCATGTACAGACATGGCCTCGGAACACGAATGGTCGAAAGATCGAGCACGAGTCGCATGAATGATGTGACTGACGTTTAGCATCCACCCTTGAACCCACATTGATGGTCGTGATGATCGGGGAGATGTGGCTGATAGGGGTCGTGTTATCACTAGGAACCCTCACTGGGGATAGGTGTTTCTGAGTGGAGTTATTATTAACTCATTTAATTATAAACTTAGTCTAAATTCCTTTTGCAATTATAAATGTAGATGGCTCACCGTGAAGCTTACTTTGTCATTGAGGATTGGGTAAAGGGTGAGAAACTTAGACTTGATGGATCCAACTTCCCTAGTTAGCTTGTGCACCTGAATGATCTCCTTACTAGGAATCATGTGGTAGACTACATACGCCGCACGATGGATTTGACTGAGCCAGACTACTATGAGACCCCACAAGAACTGGCAGACCGCTACTATCATCAAGAGATCTCCACCTATATTCAGATAATAATGCGTTATGGGATGGTGGATGAACAACATCCGCTCATGGGTGATCTTGATCCATATTCGATGGTGGATCAGCTGAGAGCAAAGTTCATAGGCCATGTGCGCATGTGGAAGCACGAGCTGCTTGGAGAGTTCCTTTCCATACAAATGGAGGAGCATACATGTCTGAAGGGTCACTTGGAGCGCATTCTTGATGCACACACAAGACTGGTTCACTTCGTGGATTACTGGATGGCTAATCCATTTGTGATAGACGTATTGCTTCGGTCGTTGCCTTCCAGCTACGAAGGACATGTCCGGAGTAGCATCATGAGTGGTGATACGGAAGCATTGGATTTCCATAAGTTCATATTATGTTTCAGAAACGTAAAGGTTGAACCAATCACCGGAGAGGTCATCGATGACAAAGGTATATATTTGATATACAGTTTTATAAATGTTATAATCTTGCAAACACATTGCAGTGTTAAGTATATTTGATACTTGTTTTGTTTTGCTGAAAATAGGTCCTTCTGCATGAGAGGTGCTTGCTGGAGAGGAGGTGACGTTGCGTGTTGATGGCGAGCATGATGATGATGGCCGACGACACTCTCCCTCGACATTTATCATTTGGTTTGTGTGTAGGATGATTATTGTAATCAAGAGATTGTGAACTTCTTTAGTGTGTCTCACACTTTGTGAGACGGTTATTCATATGAGTTTGTAACAAACAGTTGTTCTGCTTTTATGAATGATTTCTATTCGTGTTCATGTCTTGTTTGATTATGTTTGAATTATCCTTGTTGTTTGAAACTAATTGATAATGCATGAACATTTTTATAATATTAAAATGCCTTGTTTAAAATACCCAACTTAATGATATTTCATTAATGAATGAAACCATTGTTTAAATTCAAAGTTATGTGATAATATGTGAAAGTCATTCGATTTCTTGTCACATATAAATCATGCCGAAGTTCGGCAAAATAACTTGAACACCGTGTATTACTTGAATACAAAGTGTTTAAAGTTAAAAGTAAATACATATTCGATGTATTGGGTTTCAACGAAAATGGTAATTATCATTAAATGATTGTTTAAATGTGTAAAGTAGTTTACCAAAGGAAACATGAATATGAAACTATTTGATTTGATCAAAATGTTTCATCAACAAAGGGTATAAATCTAAAAGAGAATACAATTACTATGATTTGATCAATAGTAATGAAATTCGACTTTATAAGAATGGCATAAAAGAAATTGTGGAATGCAAAGCGTTTTGAAACGTCAAAATGCAAAGCATCACAATATGATATTAGATATCAAACTGGGTGAATAGAAGGCACCAAATAAATCATTGTAGTGTAGATGTAAAGACCATTAGTTAGAAATAGTTAGCACTCAATTAGAATGTAGTGAACCATTTGAATTCGTGAAAGTTTTGGGTTATTAGATATAACCAACACAATAGCAAATAAGTCCTTGTAAAGTATTCATTGGAAACTTTGAATACAAAATCCATAGCTGAAACCAAAAGGAAAGCAAAACTTGTATTGCTTGGATTTTGGTACATTCTTGAGAAAGCTCACTTTTAGTGATATTTCTGGATTATGGAGCAAATGGAAGATAGTGAAAAACACGATGAGGATTCATATCCCTGCATCAGAGTGTTGAGAAGCGCAACGGACACCGTTCCTGAACGATTCTCTTCACAAAACGAAAGAATCAATGATATTGATCATTGTGTTTTCCCCATTAGTGTTTTCACTACATGAAGTAGGATTCAAAATGTAACCCATATCTTGTATGGAGACATTTGTGAATCATTTGTCATGATTATTGGAATATGACATACCTACGAACTACTAAGGAAATAATGGTAAACTAAAATTATGAGAAATCCTAGAAGCAAAATTCCCTTGAGATTAGAAAACAATTCGTTGCTGAATCTCACAAGTAAAAGGGATTACTTGAATTTTCCCAAATGACTGCAAAGCCATGGTGGAAAAGGGGGTAAATGACAAAAGAACAATTTGTCAAGTATTGGACGAATTCAAATGAATTTGATTCAAGTGTGCTAAATGTCTAGTGGATTTGAAACTAGTAGAAGTACTAGTATCTCATAGTAAAACTCCAAGTTTGATATTTGATCAAAGGATTTTTGAATTTATTCAAAATAGTGAGTGGATATGCAATTTGCATAAAATTGAGTGGGAGCTATGAAAGCCTTCCTAAAACATTATGTGATTGACATATTTTTGAGTGGGAGCTTATAGGAGTAATTCTTAAGTGTATTAAGAATGAAAGCGCAAATAATTATAAATAATGATTTATAAGGTGTAGAAGTTGATAATAGGTGTATTATGATATTATGTAGTATTCCTTAAGGGATTCTGAAAGGGGTTTTAGAATAGAAGTTAATTAAGGAATTGGTCCTTAATAACTCAAATTAGGAATAGTATTAAGTTGAACATCAATGTTTGAAAGAAACAAAAGGATGATCATCATCCACTATGTTGAGACATAGGTTATATCTTAGTAAACCATGATGATAGCTTAGCATAATATGTGATCCAAATAAGGAACGTTTAAAAGTGATTAAGATCGAATCACAGAATGTTGAGCTGAGTTTGTCCGCAGTGTCTAATAGAGAACTACAGACATGTTTTCATAATCCATAAAGGATGACATATCTTAAAACATAAAGGCTTATGTTATAAGGGAATATGTTGGGAACTCCCGTAATACCGATTAGAGTCAAGTAGGAAGCGAGGTGAACTAAAACATCGAAAGTTGCACATAGTGCACTAGAGTTTCGATGAATACATTTGTAATAATAGATAAGGGTACCATGTAAAGTGTTGTATAATGTTATGGCGGGGCTAGTTTGCCTTTAACGTGGAATGATGTGTCCCAGGTCACAGTGCCCATGAGAAAGCCCTCGAGGTTGATCTAAAGTCACTGTAGGCTCCTGGAATCAGGCCTCGCTCTGCTGCCATAGCGACGATGCATACACACAGATGTTATCATGTGATGATAAAGTATTAATGTCAATCAGCGTGACATTAGTAAGTTGCAAAGGATTTGGGACTGTAGAGTATAGACCCAAGACTCAAACTCTTCCATGAGCAAGCATGTTCAGGGTACCGGATATGGTGCCAATGATTGAGAACAAATGCAGCTAGTGTATTTGTACTCTAGTGCAAGTGGGAGCCTATTGGAAATATGCCCTAGAGACAAATAGTTATAAGGACTATTATCATATTTCATATAGTTTATGATTAAGTTTTATATCATGCTATAACTGTATTGAGTGTAAACATCAATACACGTGTGATATACAAACAACCAGGGGTTCCCAGTGAAACTCTAGTCACTGGTTCGTTGGTCAACAGATGATCATGTTTCCTGATCATGTGGCATTTATGCCAGTTGGAAATGGAGTCATCTCATTCCGAGAATGAGATGAACCAATACCCAATCTAAACATCATGATCTGATCATGTCACGAAGTTCAAGTTATGATGATTAGAAATGGATCCTCGTAGACTATTCCTTAGACCGTGAGACTATATCAATCACTGTCTCCCGAGAGTGCTTAGATAGCATCAAGCGCCACTTGGTAATACAGTGGTTATAAAGGTGTGTTTAGGTACTCGGAGGAAACCGTAGAGGCAATATATGTCAAGAGCGGGATTTGTCCATCCATTTGACGAGAAGATACTCAAAGGGCCCACTCGGAGAGGTTATATCTAATAGCTGCGCAGCGTGTGATTTGATCACGGGAATATCACTTGTCAGAATGAGTCAAGTAGCATTGTTCAGTAACGAGATTGAACACGACATGGTGATAACATTGATCATATCTTGGGCAATGCAAGTACCGAGAGACAAAGGGAATAAGACACGACTGTCCTGGTTCAAACGACAAAAAATATTCGTGGAACGCATAGGGGTCACATGGCCATCCAGGTCCCTCTGTGGATCATTGGTGCGGGAGTGTCCCGAACATGTCTGGAGTGTTCCCGAACCATGGGGTATCACGCTTAAGGGCTTGATGATGCTTAGAGAGTGTTTATAGGATCGGTAGAATCGCCGAAGAATAGTAGAGAGAAAACCGGAAGGGTTTCAGTAAGTCTGGAGGATGTCCGGAGTGGAGGTGGAAGTGTTCCACAACCACGGAGGTTGAATACATGTGAATGAATGTTAAATATTGATTTAATAATTTATTCATAATTATTTAATAAAGAGAAAAATCAATTTAAGGGGAGAGGGCCCATTAGGGAAAGGAGAGAGGAAGAAGGGGCCAAGGGGGTGGCCGGCGCCCTAGTGGGCCAGCCCCGCCGCGCGGGGCTCATGGGGGTGGCTGGCGGTGCCACACCTCCCCCTCCTCTCCTTTAGTCCCACCCCGGGACTTTGAGGGAGGTAGTACCTCCCCTCCCCCTATATATAGTGGGGGTATTTGGCCAAATTAAATACACCAATAATCAATAAAGGTCTTCTCACTTTTGGGAGGACCTCTAATTGATATTTTATCTCTCCCTCCCTCTCTCTCTCGTGACCGTGGTCCCAAGTCTAGACTGCGCAAATGGGAGACATCTTCACCGTGGAGCACCGTCGCGCTGCAGGATTCGGATCCGGGAGCTCTACTTCCGCAACTGCTGCTGGATCAGGGAAGCGGGAGTCATCGTCAGGCACCGGACGTGTGTAACTCCCCGCGAGGTTTCGCACTTGAGGCACTCAAGTCGTTGGAGCCGTTGGAGCGCAAGGATTTCATCACGACCTTGAGGTCGGCTTCAGCTCGTCTAATCAACCACGCTCTCCTGAGCATTGACAACGCTTTTCGGTCTTCAAGGGTAAGTTCACGAAAATCCCCTCCCGTTACTGTATTACCTATAGATAGGTCCTGACAGCTTCAGGGGTTCAGGGGCGTAGGGTAAAATTTATTGTTTTCATACGCGGAACCCCAACAAGCAAAGGACCCTAACCCTAACTACAGAACGATGGAACGAGGTGCTCCTGCTGCCACCGGAGCGGCATAGAGGGAGGGGACTCACGCTATGGCCGGTGGAGATTGGGGGAATTGGTCGCCGCCGCCTCCTATGTCGTACAGGAGGGGAGGACACAATGTTTGATTCGCTGGTGGGTTGGGAGTACTCGAAGCTGGGAACTTGGATTCTACGTTGTGAGAGCATCTCCAGCAGCCGCTGCATATGGCGTCCACGCTAAATAAACCGCCGATTTGCAGCGCCAATGTGTTGTTTACGTGCTCCAGAAGAACATGATGAACATGATGAGGATTCATATCCCAACATCAGAGTGTTGAGCAGCGCCAATGGTTTTCAATTATAAAGAAAATGGAAAATAGTGAAGAACATGATGAGGATTCATATCCCAACATCAGAGTGTTGAGAAGCGCAATGGACAATGTTCCTGAACGATTCTCTTCACAGAAGGAAAGAATCAATGATATTGATCATTATGTTTTCCCCATTAGTGTTTTCACTACATGAAGTAGGATTCAAAATGTAATCCATATCTTGTATGGACACATTTGTGAATTATTTGTCATGATTCTTGAAATATGACATACCTACGAACTACTAAGGAAATAATGGTAAACTAGAATTATGAGAAATCCTAAAAGCAAAATTCCCTTGAGATTAGAAAGCAATTCGTTGCTGAATCTCACAAGTAAAAGGAGTTACTTGAATTTTCCCAAATGACTGCAAAGCCATAGTGGAAAAGGGGGTGAATGACAAAAGCACAATTTGTCAAGTATTGGACAAATTCAAATGAATTTGATTCATGTGTGCTAAATGTCTAGAGGATTTAAAACTAGTAATAGTACTAGCATCTCATAGTAAAACTCCAAGTTTGATATTTGATCAAAGGATTTTGAAGTTGTTCAAAATAGTGGGTGGATGTGCAATTTGCATAAAATTTAGTGGGAGCTATGAAAGTCTTCCTGAAACAATATGTGATTGACATATTTTAAGTGGGAGCAATATAAGACTCAAATTCAAATATGTAGGAACATATTTTTAGTGGGAGCTTATAGGAGTAATTCTTAAGTATGTTAAGAATGAAAGCGTAAATGCTTATAAATAATGATTTATAAGATGTAGAGTTGATATTAGGTGTATTATGATATTATGTAGTATTCCTTAAGGGATTCTGAAAGGGGTTTCGGAATAGAAGTTAATTAAGGAACCGGTCCTTGATAACTCAAATTAGGAATAGTATTAAGTTGAACATGAATGGTTGAAAGAAAGAAAATGATGATCATCATCCACTATGTTGAGACATAGGTTCAATCTTGGTAAACCATGATTATAACTTAGCATAATATGTGATCCAAATAAATAACGTTTAAAAGTGATTAAGTTTGAATCACGGAATGTTGAGCTAAGTTTGTCTGCAGTGTCTAGTAGAGAACTATGGATATATTTTCCAAATCCATAAAGGATAACATATCTTAAAGCATAAAGAGTTAGTTTTAAGGGAATATGTTGGAAACTCCTATAGATACCGATTAAAGTCAAGTAGGAAGCGAGGTGAACAAAGACATCAAAAGTTGCACAGAGTGCACTGGTGTTTCAATGAATACATTTATAATAATAGATAAGGGTACCATCTAAAGTGTTGTATAATGTTATGGCGGGGCTAGTTCGCTTTTAACGTAGAATGATGTGTCCCAGGGCACAGTGCCCATGAGAAAGCCCTCGAGGTTGATCTAACGTCATTGTAGGCTCCTGGAATCAGGCCTCGTTCTGTTACCATAACGACGATGCATACACACAGATGCTATCATGTGATGATAGAGTATTAATGTCAATCAAGGTGACATTAATAAGTTGCAAAGGATTGGGGACTGTAAAGTACAGACCCAAGACTCAACCTCTTCCATGAGCAAGCATGTTCAGGGTACCGGATATATGGTGCCAATAATTGAGAACAAATGCAGCTAGTGTGTTTGTACTCTAGTGCAAGTGGGAGACTATTGGAAATATGCCCTAGAGACAAATAGTATTAAGGACTATTATCATATTTCATATAGTTTATGATTAAGTTTTATATCATGCTATAACTGTATTGAGTGGAAACATCAATACACGGGTGATATACAAACAACCAGGGGTTCCTAGTGAAACTCTAGTCACTGGTTCATTGGTCAACAGATGATCAAGTTTCCTGATCATGTGGCATTTATGCCAGTTGGAAATGAGGTCATCTCATTCTGAGAATGAGATGGTGAACCAATACCCAACCTAAACATCGTGACCCGATCATGTCACAAAGTTCAAGTTACGATGATTAGAAATGAATCCTCGTAGACTATTCCTTAGACCGTGAGGCAATATCAATCACTGTCTACCGAGAGTGCTTAGATAACATCAAATGCCATCTGGTAATACGGTGGTTATAAAGGTGTGTTCAGGTACTCGGAGGAAACAGTAGAGGCAATATATGTCAAGAGCGGGATTTGTCCGTCCATGTGACGGAAAGATACTCAAGGGCCCACTCGGAGAAGTGATGTCCAATAGCTGCGCAGCGTGTGATTTGATCACGGGGATATCACTTGTCGGAACGAGTCAAGTAGCATTGTTCAGTAACGAGATTGAACACGACATGGTGATGTCATTGATCATATCTTGGGCAATGCAAGTATCGAGTGACAAACGGAATAAGACACGACTGTCCCGGTTCAAACGACAAAAGATCTTCGCGGAACGCACAGGGGTCACATGGCCATCCAGGTCCCTCTATCGATCATTGGTGTGGGAGTGTCCCGACCATGTATGGAGTGTTCCCGAACCGTGGGGTATCACACTTAAGGGCTTGATGATGCTTAGAGAGTGTTTATAGGATCGGTGGAATCACCGAAGAAGAGTAGGGAGAAAACCGGAAGGGTTTCGGTAAGTCCAGAGGATGTCCGGAGTGGAGGTGGAATGTGTTCCATGGCCACGAAGATTGAATAATGTGTGAATGAATGTTAAATGTTGATTTAATCATTTATTCATAATTAGTTAATAAAGAGAATAATCAATTTAATGGTCAAAGGCTTAATGGGCCAATTTCCGGAGGGAGAGGGCCCATTAGGGGAAAGGAGAGAGGGAGAAGGGGCAAGGGGGCTGGCCGGCTGGGCCTAGCCCCCCACGCGGGGCCCACTAGGTGGCCGGCGGCCTCCCCCTCCCCCCTCCTCTCCTTTAGTCCCACCCCGGGACTTTGAGGGAGGGTGTACCCCCTCCTCCCCTATATATAGTGGGGTATTTGGCCAAGATAAATACACCAATAATCAATAAAGGTCTCCCCACTTTTGGGAGGACCTCTAATTGATATTTTCTCTCTCCCCCTCTCTCTCGTGACCGTGGTCCCAAGTCTGGACTGCGCGAGCGAGAGACATCTTCACCGCAGAGCACCGTCGCGCTGCAGGATTCGGATCCGGGAGCTCTACTTCCGCAACTGCTGCAGGATCAGGGAAGCGGGAGTCATCATCAGGCATCGAACATGTGTAACTCCCCGCGAGGTGTCACACTTGAGGCACTCAAGTCGTTGGAGCCAAGGAGCGCAAGGACTTCATCACGACCTTGAGGTCGGCTTCGGCTCGTCTACATCAACCACGCTCTCCTGAGCGTTGACAACGCTTTCCGTTCTTCAAGGGTAAGTTAGCGAAAAGCCCCTCCCGTTACTGTATTACTAATAGATAGGTCCTGGCAGCATCAGGGGTTCAGGGGCGTAGGGTAAAATTTTATTGTTTTCATACGCGGAACCCCTACACTATGGACCCCCGGTCCTTTCTTTTACCATCAATCTGCAACTGTTTACTGTTTTCTGTTTACTTTCTACAAGCTTTTACTTTCTTCCACTCGATACGTTTAATCCTTTGTTTTCAGCAAAACAGGTGAGATTGACAACCTCATCGCAAGTTGGGGGCAAAGTTCTGTGGTTATGTTGCGCAGGATTCCACGTTGCTGCTAGCACTGGTAGTGCGCACTGCCAAAGCTCAGCTAGCAACACCTTTGAGGTGTTTCCTTGCTCCTACTGGTTTGATAACCTTGGTTTCATAACTGAGGGAAACTTACTGTTGTGTTCATCATACCTTCCTCTTGGGGTTCCCCAACGAGCTCATTATTACACGAGTCAGCAAATATTTTTCTAGCACCGTTGCCGGGGAGTCAAGGACATCTTTACAAGGGGAGTCCCTCATAACCAATCTCTTTACTTTGTTGTTTTTGTTTTGCTTAGTTTATTTTCTTGCTTTGTTTGCTTGTTTCTTTATCAAAAACACACAAAAATTAGTTGTACTAGTTTTGCTTTCTTTATTAAAAACACACAAAAAATTAGTTCCCATCTTAAGTTGCCATTATGTCTAGCATTTCTCCAATCACTACGTCACCTGAGGAAATGATTTTCACTTTTAAACAAGGAATTGAAGAGAGTTTCAAATAAGCTTGGTCTAGAATCTCTGATCTACATGAAAAAACCGAACCTAAAATGACTCAAAGCTTGTTCCTTAGCAGTTTTTACCTTGGAATTGCTCTTTTCTATAGATATGCTTTGGATGCTATTGTGGGAGGAGATTTCCTTCAATGCAATGAGGATGATGCTGTTAATGCCATAAAGAAGTTGATCTTTACTTACAACTTGCCTAGCAAATCTGATTCTTCCTTTATGAACATATTTGCTAGATTGAACACTCTTGAGACCCGCACTACTAGTTTAAAGGATTGCTATAACACGCTTAGAGAGCATCATGATTATGTTCCAATAAATTCTGAACCATCAAAGTGGCTCCCCATAGTAAGGATTGTTATAAATAATGAAACTTTTCAAGCTCGTTGTGATATCATGTTTGAATTTTGTCTTATGCCCAAAGATGTCTATGAATCTTTGAATCTTTGGGGGATTTCTGAAGGAGGAGAAGAAATATTTCTTGCTAATAATGCCACAATATTACCTATTGGAATAGCTGAAGGAGTTTTTACAAAGATCCTAGGGAAACTGGTTTCTACTGATTATCTTGTTATTGAATGTGCAGGAAAAGGACAAATTACACTTGGAAGATCCCCATTGAAGCTCCTTGGAGCAATAATAGATGTGGAAAAGGGGACCATGCACTTTGCTTCTCCACCAAAAAATCATATATTCCCCAAGGTTAAGAATAAAAGTAAGAGAGGTAAGGGCAAGAAATTTAGTTTTAATGCTTCTTCATTTGAGAACACTTGATTCTTTTTCTTGCTTCTTATGCCTAACTTAAAGGCGTTAAAGAAAAGTACTTATTGGGAGATAACCCAAAAGTTTTAGATGAGTATTGGAAGTTATTACTTCTGTAATAACCGTTCCTTATCCTTTTTATTTGCTTTTTCTGCCAAGAGTAACCTCTAATGAGAGAGAAGTAATGCTTGGGAAAGTTGCTGTCCCAAAACATATTTATATTCTTCACCGTAAACATTCGTGTAAAATATCTGTACATCTTTTTGAAGCGTGAATTGTTGTGCTTCTGCCCCAGGTTGTTATCTAACTTTCGTTAGTTCAACACTATTTGATTTGAGCAACATAAGGTCTTCGAAAAAATTAGTCTTTACCTGCTTGTCTGTTTTGACAGATTTCTGCCATTATTTGCATTTGCTTCTTGTTGGTTCCTTTTTGAGTTCTTTTGGGGAATTGAGCTTTTTGAAGGAAGTTCTACAGTAGCTTGTGTTTTAATGGAAGTTTTATTGGTGTTGAAATTGAACCCAAAGACTTATTATCTTGAGTGCACTAATATTGCTAATAAAGATTGTGTGAAGTTTTGTATGAAGGAAAAAGTTCAGGTGTACGAAAGGAATCATGTAATGAGATGAAGAATGGACTAAAGCTCAAGCTTGGGGATGCCACGCATGTCACCCCAAGAAATATCCAAGAAGTACAAGCGTCAAAGATTGGGGATGCCCAAGGCATCCCCTTCTTCATCAATAAAAATCTCAGGTTTCTTCCAAACACTTCATTTTTATTGTTTCATGCATAGTTATGTTGTTCTTGGAGCGTCTTCGTTTTTGTTTTTGTTTGCTTGGTTTTCTTAGTTTGATTGAATAAATTGGTTGGGCCCCCTCTTTCATACATTAGTTTTCAAATAAGTGTGGTTTGGATTGGAAAAGAGTAGGAAAAGTTCATACTTAAGTGGTAAAAGGAGCTCGTTTTTTACGGTGGCCTATGCTTTGTCATGTAATGCTTGATATTGTTTTAGCTTTATGCTTAATTATTTTCGATGTAGCATCCCATGTTATAAACAACTGAGATTGCTTAATGTGCCTTGAAAGAATCATGCATTGTTTTAGCATATTAAAGCATAGTATTGTGATATTCTCCTTTGATGCTTTATTTGGGTTGACTTGGCGCATGCTCACACCATGTTATGACTATCCCAAGTCACCATAGCCTTTATGATCTTTTAGTTTTCGACTTGTAATATTACTTTATGCTTTAATCAATGATGTTTTCTCGCTCTGCATGATTATGGCCATTATTGCTCTCTTAGTTTGTCGCTCCCAGTCTTTTGCTAGCCTCCGTAACCAAGTGTGAGTTCGACTCATGCATCCAACTCCTTAAACTAAGTTATTCCAAAGAGTCCACCATACCTACCTATTAGCAATTGCTATTCCAATTATATTCATGCTTTTATCTACCTTCCGAATTAAACTTGTTATGTGAAAATTAGTGATTAAAGCTCTCACGAACTTGATGGCACACTTTACTTTCCTTGCACTTAATAAACTTGAACCATTGTGTCATCTATGTTGTATATGCTTGCACTTGTACGTTGGGGATTAGCAGAACCATGTTGTCATGGGGAACGCTTTCAACATTGCACTTGTACATTGTACCTAATTGATATCATACTCTTTTGTCTATGGATGTCGTCGATGTGAAATGAAATGGGAGCTTCTAAGTCCATGGAGTTATGTATGTGTGTTAGAGAAACGCCTGGGCCGCCGGTCTAATCCATGCTGTCATGGTGGAAACCTGCAGCGTAACCATAATGAGCTATCTATGAAGCATTGTTCTTCTAAAAAAAGAGATAGAGATTGAGAAAAAGAGAAAAAGAAAAATAAAAAAAGAGATATGAGAAAAGAGGAAATAGAGAAAAAAGCACCATTTTCCCATGGTAAATAAGAAGATTGCTGAGATGCTCGTTGTCTGCTTGCATTGTCATTTTGATATGGAGATTCTTCCATATCATCGGGCAAGGGGTACCCCGTTGGCGGTTCTCTATGATACACATGTACAGACGATGATAAGAACTTACTGATGACCCACAAGTATAGGGGGTGTATCGCAGTATTTTCGAGGGAAGTGAAACCCAATTTATTGATTCGACACAAGGGGAGCCAAAGAATATTTATAAGCCTTAACAACTGAGTTATCAATTCAGCTGCATCTGGAAACAATCTTGCTCACAACAGTTTATCAGTAGCAACAGTTTTGTAGTAGGAATAGCAAAGTAGCAACAGTAGTAAAGTAAAGACATTAGTAACAATAGATGTAAACAGTGGGATTCGAGTGCGGTAGGCATAGGGATGGATGGACGGGCATTGCATGGATAAGAAAATTCACATAACAATCAGAACATAGGGCAATTGCAGATAAATAAGATAAAGCATCCAAGTACTAGATAATCCTAGGCATGTGTTCCATATATAGTCATACGTGCTCGCAATGAGAACTTGCACAACATCTTTTGTCCTGCCAGCCCGTTTGCAGCGGGGCTCTAGGGAACTACTGGCAATTAAGGTGCTCCTTTTAATAGAGCACCGGAGCAAAGCATTAACACTCCGTGAACACATGTGATCCTCACATCAAAGCCATTCCCTCCGGTTATCCCGATTTCTGTCACTTCGGGGCCATTGGTTCCGGACAACAACGTGTGTATACAACTTGTAGATAAGACCAAAAAATACTATCATAATGAATCAATAACATGTTCAGATCTGAAATCATGGCACTCGAGCCCTAGTGACAAGCATTAAGCACAACAAGTCGCAACAAAGTCATAAAGCACTAATAAAAGATACTAGGCACCATGCCCTAACAATTTGATGCCATTACATGAACAATCTCATCCAATCCCTACCATCCCCATGGCCTACAACGGGGGATTACTCACTCATAGATGGGGGAAACATGGATGGTCGATGGAGAAGCGATGGTGATGATGATGGCGGTGATCTCCTCCAATTCCCCGTCCCGGCAGGGTGCTAGACCGAAGTTTCTGGTGCTGTTTCGTGGAATCTGGTGGTGGCGGCGGAGCGGAACTCCTTCTGGAAAAACGTCAAACCCCCCAGAGTTTTTAGGTCAGAAGGCTTCTTATAGGCGAAGAGGGAGACCGAGGGGGTGCCTGGGGCCACCACACCATGCCCTGGCGTGGCCAGGCCCAGCCCGCGCCTGGGGGGGTGGCCAGCCCCTGGCCCTCCTCCGTCTCGTATTCTGGCTCCTAGAGTCTTCTAGAAAAATAGGCACCTTGGCTTTTGTCCCGTCCAATTCCAAGAATATTCATTTTCTGACTTCCTGGAACCAAAAACAGCAAAAAACAGGCAGCTGGCACTGTGGCTCTTGTTAATAGGTTAGTCCAAGAAATCATATGAAAAGTACTCCAAAGTGTGGAAAAAACACAAGTAAGTGGACAAAACCAATCATGGAGCATAAAAAATTATAGATACATTTGCAATGTATCAACATCCCCAAGCTTAACTCCTGCTCATCCTCGAGTAGGTAAGTGATAAAAAGAAAGAATAATTTTTGAGGTGACATGCACCATCAAAGACTTGACCAAAGTATTTGTAAACATTCAAAGTTGGGATCATAGTACTTCAATCCTAACATGAAAGACAAAGTTCTAGCAATAAGAAAAAGAAACTATGATGCAACATGAAAAGGCACAAACAAATGATTCATGAATAACAATGCTTTGCAAGACGTTTGTTTGTTTCACATAAAGAAAACATAGCATAGTGGCATTCAGCTTGTCCCTCATAGAGTAGGAAACATAAATGCATAGGACACCTTCAAAGTTTACAAGAGCGACTAGATACAAATAGTTTAAAACAAGCAATATCAAGGTATGCATCAATCAACAAATCTTGGAACAATGCACAGAGAACTAAGAATGGCCACTATGCTCTCAAGAAAGTGCTCATAGAATGTGTGGAGACTCAACAAGGAAATGAACAGGTTTTGAAAAGTTTGAAAGGCTTCCAAATGCTGAAAGTATGGTACTCATTAGCTTTGAGCTCTCATTGCCCCTATCATAAGCATCTTTAATGTGGTTAGGGTGAAAGTGAGGTCCAATCTGAGTTGCTTGACAGACTATAAACTGAAAATCCCAAGTCCGTTGAGTACGAGGGCCGCTCCTCATGCTACTCAACTTTAGTTACCGGTAAGTTCTTGTCATCGTAAGTATGTGTGTATCATTGAGAACCGCCAACGGGGTACCCCTTTCCCGATGATACGGAAGAGTCCCCATATCAAAATAACAAGGCAAGCAGACAATGATTATCTCAACAATCTTCTTATTTACCATGGGAAAATGGTGCTTTTTCTCTCTTTCCTCTTTTCATAATTTTTTTTATTTTTCTCAATAGCTATCTCTCTCTTTTTTATAAGAAGAATGCTTCATAAATATCATTATGGTTACGCTGCAGGTTTCCACCATGTCAGCATGGATTAGACCAGCGGCCCAGGCGTTTCTCTAACACACATACATAACTCCATGGACTTACAAGCTCCCCTTTTATTTCACACCGACGACATCCGCAAACAAAAGAGCAAGGTATCAACTGGGTATATATTTACAAGTGTTGAAAGCATTCCCCGTGACAGCATGGTTCTGCTAATCCCCACCCTATAATTAGCAAGCATATAACTTTCAGGGAGAGTTCACAATGGTTCAGGTTTATTAAGTGCAGGAAATAAAGTGTGCCATCAAGTTCGTGAGAGCTTTACTAACTAACTTTCTCATCACAAGCAAACATTTTATTCGGAAGAAAACAAGGCATACTTAATATGCACGGAATAGAAAATGATGCTAATAGGTAGGTATGGTGGACACTTTTGGCAATATTTGGTTTTAGGGAGATGGAAACATGAGTAAAACATACTCAGTGTAAGTGAAGGCTAGCAATATTAAGGGAGCGACACACGAGAGAGCAATAATGGCTATAATCATGCAGAGCGACAAAACATCATTGATCAAAGCATAAAGTGATACCACAAGTCGAAAACTAAAGGATCATAAAGGCTTATGGTGACTTGGGATAGTCATAACATGGTGTGAGCATGTGCCAAGTCAACCCAAATAAAGCATCAAAGGAGAATACCACTATACTATGCTTTGATATGCTAAAACAACGCATGATTCATCCAAGGCACATTAAGCAATCTCAATTGTTTATAACAAGTCATGCTACAACAAAGAATACTAAGCATAAAGCCAAAACAATATCAAGCATGGCATGATAGAGCATAGGCCACATTCAAGAACAAACTCTCTTTACCACTTAAGCATGAGCTTTTCTTAATCTTTTCCAATTCAAACCAAACTATTTGACCACCAATGTATGAAAGTGGAGGTCCAACCAATTTATTCAGCAAACTAAGAAAACCAACCAAACGAAAACCAAAACAAAAAACGAAAAAGAAGATGCTCCAAGAACAACACAACTGTGCATTAAACAATAAACATGAAGTGGTTGGAAGAAACCTAAGATTTTATTGATCAAGAAGGGGATGCCTTGGGCATCCCCAAGCTTTGATGCTTGTACTTCTTGGATATTTCTTGGGGTGACACGCCTGGCATCCCCAAGCTTGAGTTTTAGTCCATCCTTCATCTCATTACTCATTCCTTCCATACACCTGAAATTTTTCCTTCATACAAAACTTCACACAATCTTTATTAGCAACATTAGTGCACTCAAGATAATAGGTCTTTAGTTTCAGTTATAACACCAAATAAACTCCCATTAGAACACTAGCTACTGTAGCACTTCCCTCAAAAAGCTCAATTCCGCAAAAGAACTCAAAAAGGAACCAACAAGAAGCAAATGCAGAAAATAGCAGAAATCTGTCAAAACAGACCAGCAGGTAAAGACAAATTTTTTCGAAGACCTTATGTTGCTCAAATTAAAAAGTGTTTAACTAATGAAAGTTAGATAACAACCTAGGGCAGAAGCACAAAAATTCACGCCTCAAAAAGACGTTCAAATATTTTACACGAATGTTTACGGTGAAGCACAGAAATCTGTTTCGGGGCAGCAACTTTCCCAATCATTACGTCTCTCTCATTAGAGGTTACTCTTGGCACAAAAAAGCAAATAAAAAGGATAAGGAGCGGATATTACAGAGGTAATAACTTCCAAGACTCATCTAAAACTTTTGGGTTATCTCTCAATAAGTACTTTTCTTTAACGCCTTTAAGTTAGGCATAAGCGCAAACTAAAATGGATAGAATAGAAATAAGCGGAGATAATCACGGTGAAAACACTGTTTTGTTCAATGAAATCCTTTTGTTAACAAGGTTGATCAGGTCTTGTTACCAAAACAATTTCATATGAGACAAAACTTTGTATTCCACTAATGATTATGTTACCTCAACCTTGATAGCAATGGTCCCAATCATAATAGTTTCAAATTTTTCTCTTGGCATGGGACAATATATTTCTCCAATTTGAATGCCCTCAACATGTTCAATTGAATTCAAACCATAAGTCCTTTCAATCTTCTTGACGAAATATACAATGTGTTCCTTGTCATTAACATTGAAGGTCACCTTCGCTTGATTATAATTAATAACAGCTCCTGCAGTAGTTAAGAAAAGGTCTCCCAAGAATAATACACATATTATCATCTTTAGGCATAAAAGTTTGAGAGGATGCTCTCATAAGAAATATGAGTTGAAGTAAAAGAGAGCATCAAGGAGCAAATTCAAAACACATTTAAGTCTAACCCACTTCCTATGCATAGGAATCGTGTAAGCAAATAACAAAGTGACATGCATAGGAAGATAAAACAAGAGTAACTTCAAAACTTTCAGCACATAGAGAGGTGTTTCAATACCATGAAAACTTTTACAACCATATTTTCCTCTCTCATAATAATTTTCAGTAGCCTCATGAATAAACTCAACAATATAACTATCACATAAAGCATGCTTTTCATGATCTGCAAGCACTAGAGCTTTATTATAAACATTTTCAAAAGGATCCTCAGGAACATAACATTCATCCTCCTTTAGTAAGCATGGGGGACAATCAAATAATGTAAGGGATAAAGAGTTACTCTCATTAGAAGGTAGGCATGGGTAGCTAATCCACTCTTCCTCCTTTTGTTCATCACTCTCCTCCTCTTTTTCATCTAATGAGATTTCAGGTTCATCAATTTCTTCTATAGGATCCTGCAAGGCATTAGTCTCTTCCATTTGTGGAAAGCATCTATTAAAATATTCAAGAATATAGCCATTTTCGTCCTTGTAATTATCAAAGCAAAATTTAGGTATACCATAAACCTCATATTTGTAAGGTGAATCATCAATATTTTCAAGCAAACTAGCAAGTTCAAAAGCACCCTTCCAAGCAATAAATTCTTCAATTTGTTCCGCATCATAAAAGTCATAAATTCCTTTAGCATAAGAGATATGGTATCATTATTATTATACTCACATTGAAAAGGGAGGTGTTTATACCTCTTTCTACAACGAGATTCATCACAACAATAAGTAACATTATAAGTAGAGCACACGTTTCTAGCAATGGTATACAACCTATCAATTTGTTCCCATAAGTATTTCCCTTTTTGTGACAAGCGGTGTTCCTTATATTAATATTTTTGATCTTCCGTGAACCCACCTTGCCAATAAGCTTCAGTTTCAAAGAAACCAACCATTGACAACAAGCATGATAAGGCAAGACAATAACAGACCAACGAAAATAACAACTAGAGTAGGAACTACTTTTTTATGTATTTTTGATAAATAAACAAGCAAACAGGGAGAAAATAAACATAGCTTGAACAATAGTGATTCCAAGTGGACTTGATAAATAAAGCTATGCTCCCCGGCAACGGCGTCAGAAAATAGTCTTGATAACCCACAAGTATAGGGAGTGTATCGCAGTATTTTCGAGGGAAGTGAAACCCAATTTATTGATTCGACACAAGGGGAGCCAAAGAATATTTATAAGCCTTAACAACTGAGTTGTCAATTCAGCTGCACCTGGAAACAATCTTGCTCACAACAGTTTATCAGTAGCAACAGTTTTGTAGTAGGAATAGCAAAGTAGCAACAGTATAAAGTAAAGACAGTAGTAACAATAGCAGTAAACAGTGGGATTCGAGTGCGGCAGGCATAGGGATGGATGGACGGGCGTTGCATGGATAAGACAATTCACATAGCAATTAGAACATAGGGCGATTGCAGATAAATAAGATAAAACATCGAAGTAATAGATAATCCTAGGCATGTGTTCCATATATAGTCATACGTGCTCGCAATGAGAACTTGCACAACATCTTTTGTCCTGCCAGCCCGTTTGCAGTGGGGCCTCTAGGGAACTACTGGCAATTAAGGTGCTCCTTTTAATAGAGCACCGGAGCAAAGCATTAACACTCCATGAACACATGTGATCCTCACATCAAAGCCATTCCCTCCGGTTATCCCGATTTCTATCACTTCGGGGCCATTGGTTCCGGACAACAACTTGTGTATACAACTTGTAGATAAGACCAAAAACAATACTATCATAATGAATCAATAACATGTTCAGATCTGAAATCATGGCACTCGGGGCCTAGTGACAAGCATTAAGCACAACAAGTCACAACAAAGTCATAAAGCACTAATAAAAGATACTAGGCACCATGCCCTAACAACATGATGCCATTACATGAACAATCTCATCCAATCCCTACCATCCCCATGGCCTACAGCGGGGGATTACTCACTCATAAATGGGGGAAACATGGATGGTTGATAGAGAAGCGATGGTGATGATGATGGTGATGATCTCCTCCAATTCCCTATCCCGGCAGGGTGCCAGAACGGAGTTTCTGGTGCTGTTTCATGGAATCTGGTGGTGGCAGCGGAGCGGAACTCCTTCTAGAAAACCGTCGAACCCCCCGGAGTTTTTAGGTCAGAAGGATTCATATAGGCGAAGAGGGAGACCGAGGGGGTGCCTGGGGCCACCACACCATGCCCTGGCGCGGCCAGGCCCAGCCCGCGCCTAGGGGGGTGTGGCCAGCCCCTGGCCATCCTCCGTCTCGTATTCTGCCTCCTGGAGTCTTCTGGAAAAATAGGCACTTTGGGTTTTGTCCCGTCTAATTCCGAGAATATTCATTTTCTGACTTCCTGGAACCAAAAACAGCAGAAAACAGGCAGCTGGCACTGTGGCTCTTGTTAATAGGTTAGTCCAAGAAATCATATGAAAAGTACTCCAAAGTGTGGACAAAACACAAGAAAGTGGACAAAACCAAGCATGGAGCATCAAAAATTATAGATACATTTGCAATGTATCACTTACCGGTAACTAAACTTGAGTAGCATGAGGAGCGGCCCTCGTATTCAAGGGACATGAGATTTCCAACTTATACTTTGTCAAGCATATACTCCATAGTTTTTTCACTTTAACCTTAATCACCTAAAGATGCTTATGATAGGGGCAATGAGAGCTGAAATCTAACAAGTACCATAATTTTTGGAAGCTCTTTATGAAACTTGAATCTCTACTTCCTTCTATGAAGGCCTTTCTTTTACTTTTATGTTGACTCTCCACCTTCTACCTTTATGCACCTACTTTGAGAGCATAGTGGCCATTCTTAGTTCTATGTGCATTGTCCCAAGACTTGTTGATTGATGCATAACTTGATATTGCTTATTCTTAAACTACTTGTATCTAGTCACTCTTATGAAGTTTGAAGGTGTCCTATGCATTTATGTTTGCTACTCTATGAGGTACAAGCTGAATGCCACTATGCTATGTTTTCTTTATGTGAAACAAACAAACGTCTTGCAAAGCATTGTTATTCATGAATCTTTTGTTTGTGCCTTTTCATGTTGCAACATAGTTGCCATGTCCTATTGTTAGAACTTTATCTTTCATGCTATGTTGAAGTACTATGATCCTAGCTATCAATGTTTTACAAATACTTTGATCAAGTTTATGATGGTGTATGTCACCTCAAAAATTATTCTTTCTTTTTATCACTTACCTACTCGAGGACGAGCAGGAGTTAAGCTTGGGGATGTTGATACGTTGCTAACGTATCCATAATTTTTGATGTTCCATGCTTGGTTTTATCTACTTTCTTATGTTCCGTTCCAACTTTGGAGTACTTTTCATACACTTTCTTGGACTAACCTATTAACAAGATGTCACAGTTCCAGCTGCATGCTTTCTGTTGTTTTTGGTTCTAGGAAGTCAAAAAATGAATATTCTCGGAATTGGACAGGACAAAAGCCAAAGTCAGTTTTTCACCGAGGAGGACACGGAGCCAGAATACGAGACGGAGAGGGGCCAGGGGGCAACACCACCTGGCCGCGCGACCTAGCCTTGCTCGCGCTAGGGGGTGGTCTGGCCGCCCTAGGCACCCCCTCGGCCTCCCCTTCCGACTATAAGATGCCTCCGATACATAAACCCTAAGTACCCGATCAAAATTCCACGAAAGAGTCTGTAGCCGCTGTCATCTCTATCCCTAGATCGGGAGGGATCTGAAGCTTTCCCGGCACCCTGCCGGAGAGGGGAATTCACCCTAGAGGCCTTATTCATCACCATGCAAGCCTCCGGTGTGATGCGTGAGTAGTTCATCCTTGGACTACGGGTCCATGTAGTAGCTAGATGGCTGGTTCTTCTCCTTTGTGCTATCATGTTTAGATCTTGTGAGCTCTGTTCATGGTCAAGATCATCTATTTGTAATCATACATGTTGTGTTTGTGGGGATCCGATGGATATTGAGATGCTATTTCAGATTGAGTATTGATTCTATCATGTCTTTGTTATTTGTGATCTTGCATGCTTTCCGTTGTTAGTAGCTATCTTGGCCAAGCAGATGCTAGCAACTCCAAGAGTTAGTATTTATGCTCAATAGTGGGTTCATGCCTCTAGTAATCTGGGGAAGTGACATAAATCTCTAAGGTACTAGATGTGTTGTTGCTACTAGGGAGAAAACAACAATCCTTTGTCCATAGACCAATCGTATTGTTTACTTTACACGCAATGCGTAATGCAATTATCTGTTGCTTGCAACTTAATACTGGAGGGGGTTCGGATGATAACCTGAATGTGGATTATTAGTCATAGATGCAGTTGGATGGCGGTCTATGTATAATGTTGTAATGCCCAATCGAATCTCAAAGGAGTCAAGATGATTAGTATATGCATGTATGCTTTCTCGATGTTTGTCAATTGCCCCGCTGTAATTTGTTCACCCAACATGTTATCTATCTTAAGGAGAACCACCACTAGTGAACTATGGACCCCGGTCCTTTCTTTTACCATGAATCTACAACTATTTACTGTTTTCTATTTTCTTCAAGCTTTTACTTTCTTCCACTCGATATGTTTAATCCTTTGTTTCAGCAAAACTGGTGAGATTAACAACCTCATCGCAAGTTGGGGGCAAAGTTTTATGGTTGTGTTGTGCAGGATTCCACATTGCTGCTAGCACCGGTAGTGCACCCTACCAAAGCTCAGCTAGCAACACCTTTGAGGTGTTTCCTTGCTCCTACTAGTTCGATAACCTTGGTTTCATAACTGAGAGAAACTTACTGATGTGCTCATCATACCTTCCTCTTGGGGTTCCCCAACGAGCTCGTTAGTACACGAGTCAGCATAGTCAATCATTGAATTTGTCTAGACACTCTTTGTGACAAATCGAGCTTTATGTCTTTCTCCAAAGTTTCATTTCTTTATTGTAACTTCATAGTTATTGGTAAATATCAAGTAACAACTTTACTTAATAAGATCAAGTCACACATTACTTAGCAATTTCAAATGTAACTTATCTTTAGGTTTTCATGACTCATAGTCATTTCTCATACTTAGGTCAATCATTGCTTCTTTGTAGTTCCTAGGTATGTCTTGTTCCATTAACATGACAAGTAAATCAATAATATAATTTCACTAATGGCGGAATGTATTCTTGAATACTACTTTCTTTAGTAAAAGTACTTAGTTGAAACATTATGACCATCATCATCGGTTTCTCCTGTACTTATAAAGTTTCGTTTTGGAACACATTCCGTTGCGCTACTCAATATTTGGAGGTAAGGTCAAATACCTTGGTTCTAAACTTTCACTTTCTTCCACGGACACTTTCATCGAGAAACTCTTCTTGATAAAACGACATGTTTAAGCAAAAATGTTTGCCATCTTTAGTTGTGGAAAAATGTATCCATAGTTTCCTAAGAATACTCTACAAAGGTTTACTTATTTGTCATGACTTCGAATTATTGAAATCTCTAGAAACTCAAACATGCCATAACTCATATGGTGTTATTTCCACTAAGATGGATGATTCCCTATTGTAGTGTTTTGCTAATGCCGACTTATAACTCTAAACTACAATGGTAACCCGGTAAGAGATAATTTTAGACCATATGTATCTAATACTATATGAGTATGATGTTTAGACATATCAATACACATTGAAATATCCAATCATCGTAATTTGTGGAATATCTTTCACAAGTCTTTTATGCCAAAAACATAGCTCAA
This sequence comes from Avena eriantha, assembly GCA_910589775.1. Taxonomy (NCBI): domain Eukaryota; kingdom Viridiplantae; phylum Streptophyta; class Magnoliopsida; order Poales; family Poaceae; genus Avena; species Avena eriantha. The sequence goes on from OU342745.1 coordinate 88,768,744, forward strand.
GATACTAGTCAATTTGATCTAATCACATAGACATGTGTTTCTCATTAATTTTATAGCCAGTGTTTATTCTGAAGGCTCTTAAACATTTCATATGCTTTCAGATTCAAGTTTCACTTGGTAAATACTTATATTCACTTAGATCCACAATCATGTTTACGAAACAATGATATCCACTATATCGATGAATTACAATACATCACTATGTACGAATTTCAACGACTTAGCACACATTCCATTTTACCAGAACGCAGAGCTTTAGTCATTTTGCCCAATGAGTCATAGTTTTGCATGCATCAAAAGATCCAATATCTAAAGACTTTATATTTTCATCAAGATGAGACTATTACATGCACACACCAATATGACTTAAACAATAGTGTTATTCATCAATGATGTCATTATTAAGTTTGGATATCTTTTGGCTTTCAATGTTCTATAAATGCTTAAATCATTATCATCAAGATTACAATAGGAATTATGCATTCATAAAACAAAAATATGACCATAATAGAAATTATTCATAATAATAGAACAACTGATTTTTTTACTAACTTATATGAATAACCATCTTGCGAGATGCAAGAATCACTAATAAGTTCACACACTCAAATCGATTACAATTTTTTTATTCAAATTCTAAACTAATCCAGATGATAAATGTAGAATGAGAAGTGTTGTCGGCCATCAAAATCTTGCTTGCCATCAACACGCCGTGTCTTCTCATCATCTCCATGCAATTCACAAAACAAAACAAGTATCAAATACTTAGTAAATACTTAGTAAAACTGTAATAAGTGTTTTATCATAAACACATTTAAAACTGTATATCATATATATACCTGCACCATCGATTTTCCCCTATGATAGGTTCTACTTTGATAGTTCTCAACCGCGCCATGAATTGATGAACGATTCCTCACTCATAACATAGCCTCTGAAACATGGATGATGTAGTCGTACTCATAGCCGACCTCAAGCATGAGAGCCAGCCGGAGAGAGACATGAAAAATCCCTAAGAAAAATTGCCTTAGCACGAGAGCTAGCCGGAGAGAGAGGGGAAATCCCTAAGGAAAATTTCCTAAGGGATTTCCCAATTTATTAAATTATTATCCCTCTTCCTTGGACCCTCTTTATATAAGAGAAGGGGAGGGACTCCCACCTGCTAGCTGGCAAGGTGGGACAAAACAAGTAGGAGGAGGCACGCCAAGGGAGGAGGCCGGCCGGGTAGGCCCCTTCCAACCTCGCGTGTGGCCCAAGGTCGGTTGGGTGGGTGGCCTCGGCGGCTGACCCCCCTCCACATGGGCCCTTCCCTCCAAGAAGTGGCCCATTAGGGTGGATGTGCCTAAATATCATTTAAATATTATTATTTTAATCATTGATTCCAATAACTAATATTAAAAACATTTTAAACATTTCCTCATGATCAAAAACTCCTTTTCTATTATTCCTAACAACCTTTGGTCTCTCCTAGAACTATTCTGCTTTTCTCTCTTTCTGTTTACTTGTGATCCCGATGACTCCAAAATGATCTCCAAGTGTTGTAGAACCCTTAAGTGTTTTACCCTACATTTTGAGAACATCACATACATGATCGAGACTACTCTCATATCAATGATCATTAGCGAGATCTGGATACCCATAATGACCACTGTGCATTCCACGATGTTATTGTTGTTTGAACCATAAATGACGAGTCCAATTACTTATGTTACTTAGATCATAACCTATCCTAGATCTGATCATTAGTATCAACATACTTTGTTTAATCTCGTTACTACAAGTCTACTTAACTCGATCCCATGATATTGCATCCTCATGACCTAGTCATACGCTACAGCTTCTTGGATGTAATCTCACCAAGTGGGCCCACTGTATCTTCCCATCATGTGAGAGAACAAATATCAAACTTTATGCATACGCCTAAACCTATCCCTTTGGAATACATGATAGATACCTTTATGATCACCATGTTATGGTGTGATGGTTGATGCAGTCAAAACAATCTCTGATAATAGTGATTAGATATGGTCTCATGTTTTAATGGAGAAGGTCACTTTGTTTCTAATTATTGCAATGATGAACTATGTGACTTGATCGTGTCGCAAGACTTATGTTGAGTAATCATGCCCATCACACCATTCACCAATGATATAACTTCATTGTCAATTGCTCCCTGATCGGGAAACCTAGATCAACATTTACCCAATGAACTAGTTGTATAGAGGCTATTAGGGTTTTGGTTTGTTTACATACCGCACGCGTACCAATGTTTCTGATTGATACAGTTATAGCATGGTATAAAACCATTATGAAATATTTGAGATATGATAATAAACACATGTATTATTTTCCTCTAGGGCATTTCTCCTTCAAATTGCGTTTTGTAAGGTTGTCCTTTGTGAGTATTACACCCCATGAAGATACCACACAAAAACTTTATTTTTTAGTGCAATCTTCATCTTCCAATTTTTTATTATCATCTACTGACACATGTGGCTGAATTAAGGCTTTGTACATGGAGTCCAACAAGAATCTACCGCACTCATGCAAATTGCAATGGAACTCATCGGACCCTATGTCAAATGGATCAAATCCAGACTTTGTAGCAACTAATTCCAAGATGCTAGCCTAGGACCAACAAGATCTCTTCTGAATGTCACATTTGGTGAGAAACTTTCCAAAACCTTAGCGAGTGTATCAACTTTGTGATGGACAATATCATATAGAGTGGGATACTGTTATCGGATTGTGACATTACCTAGCCATTTATCCTCCTGGAATCTTATTTTCGAGCCATCCTTAATAGAGAATGACCAAATGGAAGAAAATTTATTTATCGCCATTAGGCCATCCCAAAAGTGTGAGTCATCTGGTATCCAATAAACCTGGGACAATATACATGATCCAATGTACTTTCTCCTTAAGAGCGAGTTTGCCGCACCACATCTTCGGTAAGAACCTTGAAAATCCATTTACCTAGAAGGGATCTGTTCTTGACCTCAAGGTCATGAATCCCATGTCCTCCTTGATCTTTAGGTCGACACACCATATTTCGTCAAGCCAGTCGATATTTTTCTCGCTATCTCCTTGCAAAAAGAATCTTTATCAGAAATAATCCAATCGATGTAAGACTCCTTTGGGTAACTAAAAGAAGAAAATCATATACAATACCATATTACTTAGGACTAAATTAGTGAGAACCAGCCTTCCCCCTAGGAATAACAGTTTTCCTTTCCAATTACTTAACCACTTTTGTAACCGCTCCTCAACATGCTTCCATTCAGCATTTGTAAGCCTTTGATAATGATTTTTTTATATAATAGGCCAAATACTTCCTGTCGTTAAATTAATAATGCCCCAAAAGGCTTCCTATCATTAAATTAATAACGCCCCAAAAGACGAAAAGGATACAGAGTGCTTAATCTAGCTTACAACAACGAACCACACACTCACGCGAGATACAGGACAACCAAAGAAGCTACAAAACAAAGTAGAGCAAGACCTACCTAAGAGCTACTACAGCGAGGCTGAGAACAAGCTAGGCGGGCAAAGTTGTTGGGCCGAATCTCAATCTAGCAATCAAAATGGCGCACCAACACACACTACACACCGTCGCGCACGGGCAAAGTCGACGGGCCAAAGCTCACCCTAGAGCCTAGACTGGTGCACCAACAAATGATGCACACCGCCGAGCTACTCAGGGTGCCAACAGAGAGAACAACTGGGAAAATTCTGCCTACGCAGCTAAAGCACCCGAAGGAAGGTCCGAACGACGAAACACCGAGAGTGCAGACCAAGTCACAAGCTTTGCCGGAGAGAGCACACCTAAGAAACAACGCCATCCTAAGAGGCACCGCCCTTCTCCACAAACCTCCAGAGAGCACTAACCATGAGCTCTAAGGAGGTGTCTTCAGGAAGAGCACGACGCAGAGCGCCGCCACCGCCTGATCCGAGGGTCATGGGTTTTCACCTAGAGAACGAAGGACAAAATATAGAAGCCGCAACAACGCATTCAATAAGGGGATGACTCCATGGATGCCGTTGTAGTGGCCCGAGAAAATCTTGGGCAAGGTTTTTCCCTTGGCCTAACCTATTTGCCTCACACAAGGTGAGGGACGCCGCCAAGATGACGACCGCACCGCTGTTAGGGAATGCCTCTCACCAATCACCATGCCGACCACCCTATCGTGGTCACCGGCTGGCACCTGAACCACGGGCTCGCTCGTCGACCAAAGTGGTTCCCACCTTCTAGGGTCGCCGCCCTGGCACCCAAAGAGCCACCCTAACTCGCCTCCATAGCAAAGACGAGCTGCAGATACGCTGTCGACCAGCCCTGCTGCCGCACCAACGCACCCTAGAACACACACCCAAAAATACGGCCACAACCCATCCGAGCGACAATAGCAGAATCGGTGCTCAACTCCACGACTAGAACCTGCCCGAAGACCACACTCCATGGTCGTGAATGGACACCCTGGTTAATTTCCGTAAAAACGATGCCGACGAGCCTGTGCCAGCTTGGGGACCCGCTCCCACCAGCGGCAACGACAGAAGACATAAGACCCGTCGCCCAACGAGAACAGCGCCGGGAGGCAAACATCTCATGGAGTACAGGTCTTCAGCACCCACGGGAAATCCCAGATCTGGGTCAACGGGGCCCTCACCACTGACTGCCAACCACATCCCCACACCCTAGCAAGGGCGAGCACGAGGCAAGGCAGGAGCGAGGGAAGGTCGCCGCTGTCGTGGAGCACCACATAGTCAAGGAGGTAGGTCGAGAACCAACATGAGCCCTGCAGCATGGGAAGGAGGCGACGCGGGGAGAGGCACGGGGCTGAAGGAGGTGGCGAGGGGGCCGAGAGGGCAGCGGCGGTTTTGGAGGAACCCTAGTCGCCCCCGAGTCACCTACACGAGACGACACGGGGGCAGTTTGCTTAGTTTTCGTCCCTATGATAATGAATCAGAATGCCTAAATAGTTGATTGGAAACTGATCTTGCCCACAGCCAAATAACTCATCATATAGATTGATCTCGTCTTGAGTCTTACCGAAGTAAAATAATTCACTTTTGTAGAAGTTAATTTTGAGTCCTGAGAACTGCTCGAAAGATGATAATATTAATTTAAGATTTTTTGCTTTTTTCTAGGTAATTTTCCATAAATAGAATCGTATCATCCACATATTAAAAAATAGATAGTCCACCATCCACCGAGTGTGTAATTACACCTTCAATTTGGCTACCATTTTTGCACGCTCAATACACTTACTATATTAAATAGCATATGTGATAATATACTGCCTTGTCTTAATTTTTTTGTTTGGAAGTATCTATCAACATCATCATTGACTTTAATGGCTACATTTTGTCGAAAAAAATATTATTTATTAGAGCAAGCCACTCATCAAAAGATCCTCTTATTCTAAGAGTTTGCTGAAGAAAAGGCCACTTGACTTTATCATAAGTTTTCTCAAAGTTAATCTTTAATATTACTCCTTTTAGTTTTTTCGATGCAACTCATGGATTGTTTCATGCAAGATCACTACTCCATATTTACATTGGTGTGTATCAAAATTACATGTAAATAAAAATCATCTTTTGTGTGTTGTACAAGTAAAATTCGATCATTCTCGAAATTTTTAAATAGGTGTTTCTATTTTCTGAAAAATGAGTGGTTTGAAGGGAATAAGTGTGTGTTTCAGCGTCTCTAAGTGTGCTGGATCATGCAAGGACCAGGGTACTTGCTGACCTGCTTGCCTTAAACAAAGGTTGTTTCAGGATCATGAAAAGACCGTTTCTGTTTGCTCATGATCAATTGACCCGGACCCAGCCCAACCCATATACCCAGTCAAACTTTTACACCATCACCCACGCTTATAAATACTACTCCTTCATATCCTCTTCGTCAATTCATCTACACGGAACGGAAGCAGCCAGCAAACAGCCACACTTCGCCTTCAAAATCCGCCCCAGTCTCCAGCGAAGCATCGGAAGCAAACAGCACTCCAGCCATGGAGGCACTCCAGGCCCAGCGTCTTTTCCTGGCCCCGTCTTCCTCCTCTCCATCTACTTCCGCCGCGCGCCCACGGCCACGGCGGAGCAGCGTCGCTACCTGCCGCGCGGCCATGCGTGTACCTTCCGGTATCCAGGCAGTGCAGGACAACTTTCAGATCGAATGGATCAAGGCGCCGCGCGTCCCGGCCTCCCCTTCGGCTGACGACGTCAACGGCTCCGCCTCTGTTTCGGTGGAGAAGCTCCGCGCGATCGCGGATGCCGCGGCGGACCGCGCCGAGATGCACGACATCATCGGCAGGCAGCGCGATAACTGGAACCACCTGCTGCTCCACTCCACCAACTCCCTTACGCTCGCCGCCTCCGCCATGGCCGCGCTCGCGCCCGCCGCGCCGAGCATGGTCGCGCTCAAGGCCTCCGCGGGCGTCCTCCTGGCCACCGCCGCGGTCACCATGGCCGCTGTCAACAAGATCCAGCCCTCGCAGCTCGCCGAGGAGCAGCGCAAATCCACGAGCCTATGGAGGGAGCTTGAGCGTGACGTCCACGCCGCGCTGGCGCACGGCGCGCCGGTGGCCAAGGCCGACGTCACGGAGGCCATGGACCGGGTGCTCGCGCTTGACGCCGCCTACCCGCTGCCGCTGCTCCCCGGCATGCTCGAGAAGTTCCCTAAGGTCGTCGAGCCCGCGCGCTGGTGGCCGAGCCGTCGGCCCGCCCAGCCCAAGAAGTCTAAGAGCTTCGGCCGTCGCAGCGGCGCCGTTGTCGCTTCTTCCGGCAACGGGTGGAGCCAAGATCTGGAGGACGAGATGCGAGGTCTCCTCCGAGTTATCAAGGCCAAGGACGAGAACGAGTTTCTCACGGTGGGCAAACTAGTGCTGAACCTCAACAGAGGCCTCGCCGTCGCCGGCCCGGCGCTGGCTGGCACAGCCGCGGTCGCCTCGGTGTTCATCGGCTCCGGTGAGGCCGGGACGTGGGCTACGGGTGCGGCCGTCCTTGGCGGCGCGCTAGCGGCGGCGGTGAACACGGTGGAGCATGGCGGGCAGCTGGGCATGCTCTTCGAGCTTCTCCGAAACTGTGCTGGGTTCTACCGCAAGATCCAGGAGGACATCGAAGCCAACCTCGCCGAACCCGACGTGGAGCGGAGGGAGGGCGGCGAGCTGTTCGCGACGAAGGTGGCGCTGAAGCTCGGCCGCAGCCTGTCGGACCTCAAGCAGTTCAGGAAGATGGCCTCGCCGTCCGTCAGGGACGAGGACATCAAAGAATTCGCCGGGAAACTCTTCTAATAATCAACTCACTCACAGACTCACTCTAGCATAGCTGACAGATGAATTCATCAAATGTGTAGCAATTTTATTGATTCTTTCGTTCATTCTTTAATTTGTAGAGATCAAAACTGATAATGACAATTCTTTCGTAGAGATCAAATGTGTAGAGATCAAAACTGATAATGACAATTCTTTCGTTCATTCTTTAATTTGTGCTCCAGTTTCACACTATACCTGCTACTACCTACTGTACCTGACAATTTGAACGGAGGTTACATTTTTGTAATGGTCCGACGCCAGCCTAGCTAGGTCCACACGGTACAAGAACATGGCCATGGTATAGACTCGCGAGCCCAAGCTAAAGGCTGAAAGTTTGCGCCACCTAACCTTGATACTACAGTCCTGGCTCTTCTTGTGTTCTGACCTGAGCTCACCCAGCCTGCATTTCACATTGGCTTCTGTTAATGCAATACAATATACAATAATGGATTTAATCTTTGACCAATCGAGCTGTCTACAGACGTTCATGGCATAACTCGTTTCTGACTGTCTATTTGGGTCAGCCTGAGAACGGAGATTAAGTACATGGTTCTATCCTGTTAAAGAAAATAAAAATATGATTCTATTTCCTATTAAAAAAATATGTTTCTTATCTAAAGCTCTGATCACAAGATGAGCAAATATAAAGTACTAGTTCAGGTGACTGATTCCTTGTCAAAGAGTATGTTTGAGTTGTGATCCCAACTTAGAGCATCTCCACTGGCGGTCCTAAAAGCTCCCTAAAGGGCTATAGGGTGCCGACGTCTAAAATCACGTCTAACCGGTCTCTCCAAACTTATTTTCGCGTCGGCGCGGTCCGGTTTGACATCCGGCGCCCCCAGGCCAAACCCAAACCACGGGAGGCTAGCGGGGGCACCGGATGGAGCTGAAAACGACGCGGGCTAGCCCTGGCAGTGAGATAGAAGACTCGTCTCCTGAGCGATGTCCCGTCGCCGGCCACGTGTTCTTCCGCCATGCCCTTCCACCGCTTCCCGCCTTTTCCACCACTTCTCGCCCCGGCTTCCCGCCTTTTTCTCACTATATGTAGGCACGACGGCCATCGCCATCGCAGATCTACACCATGCCCACACCTGTCGTTCTTCGCACAGCCCGCCCGCAATCTGTACCATCAAAACCGTAGCTGAATCCCCGCCGCCGATGGAGCATTTTCTAGAAGATGGGGCCTCCGTCAACGCCTACGGGCGGCGGTGCCTACGCGTCCAGGAGGCGCAAGCGCTCTAGGACGCCCAGTACCCAGTCCCTCCGGACACTCGGTTGCCGAGGGGATGGGTGCTCAGCACTGGCGGTATGCCGGTAACTCCGGTGCCGGTCGGCGCGGCCCTATCCACTGCCATCTTCATCCACTTCTGGTCGGCTCTCACGCCAGAGGAGAGGGACGGCCCCCAATGGCACCTCGACAACAACCACGGGTGGACGATCTTCTTCGAACAGCAGCGCGAGGGACGCATCATCGCCTACGACGGTGCGGGCCCGTCGCTGCAGGAAAATAATTTCGCCGGCCGGCGGCGATGGTGGAGCGCACCAGGGCGCACGCTTGACTGGGTGCTAGACTACATCGCCGCCGAGAACCACCCTCGTCTGGATTAAAGTCTCGAGGCCTGCGCTCGATGCCGGAATCGATAGTTGTGCCACTAGTAGTTCCCTTTTTTCTCTTTTTGTTAAAATATGTGAAATTATTTTAATTAGCTATAAAATCAATGTTAATTTCGTATTTGGCATTTACTTTGAATGTTTGAAGTTTCTATATGGCAGGCACGGCTGGGAGCCAGCGCCCCACCCCCCAAATCTGTGATCTATTTGGTGCCCCCCAATACGGGCAAAAAAACGGCCGCTCCGGACGCTGTATTGTAGGGACGAGTGGAGATGCTCTTAGCCTAACTTTGGCGAAGTTGCTAGGCCACCATTTGGTTTGCGTCCAACTGGTTAGGCAAATGTAGAGACAACTCGGATTAATTAGCGACTAGTCAGAAAGAAGCTGTCTCACCGTCTCCAAGAGTGATCTTGGTGGAGGCACGGAAGAGGGCCATGTCAGTTTCATTACATGGCAGCTTGGAGCCCACCTAAACCGGAGTGTGGCTAAAGAGCTATCCAGCGGTAACTGGATACAATTAATTGCCCGATTGAGCACGACTACACAACTATCTCAATACCTCCTGGTCTAGGACGTGGTGGAAAGCACGCAACTAATGCCTGGCCAAGCCGACGCCATTGTCTGGACTCTGACTACAGACGAAACCTACAGTTCTAGCCCTGCCTACCACGCACAATTTCATGGCAGCCACCCTAAATTCACTTCCAAGAAAATCTGGACTGCCCATGCTGAGCCAAAGTGCAAGCTTTTCGCCTGGCTTGCCATGCACGACAAGCTGCTGACGGCTGGCAATTTTGCCACGAGGGGATGGACGCACGACCCCATATGTGCACTTTGTCGCGGAGCCCCCGAGACGGCTGGCCACTTATGAAAAGACTGCCCCTTCACGTCTGCATTATGGAACCAAATTCAACTCTGGAATGATGTCCGGAATGGACCACCGGCGAGTGGGTTCCCCTCCATATCGGACTGGTGGGATAACCTCATTGCTGGAAGACCCACCAACGAGCAAAGAAGAATCAGCGGCAGATTGCTCGACGTCCTATGGAATGCTTGAAAGGAAAGAAACAAAAGAATCTTCACTAATCAACGCCTTGCTGTTGCGGAGGTTGCAGAGATTGCCTGAGAGGACATGCTCCAATGTGCGCGCGCTTTCACGGCCTTCGAGCTTGCTATTCCGGCAGAGCCAAACTGGTTTTTTCCTTTTGTGTATCGTGGATGGTGTTTTTTCGGCATGTTTACACTATAATCAAATATGCCTGATCTGTACTGAACGTTTGGTTTTCCTTTCTTCCTAATTAAAAAGGTAGAGCTCCTGCCGGTTGCTCAAAAAGAATTAGCGATTAGTTTGATTCTAGTTCAGCAATGTAGAGACAAACAAGTCCCGTTTAAAAAAGCTGATCTGAGAAATAATCGCCACTATAGCAGTTGAACTCAGGGCTTCTCAATAGGGCAGCCATCCATGTTAAGACTACAAAAAAAAAACTATTTCATGTTTAAAAAAATAATCCTTGTACGAAATCTCTGGTCACAATATGAGCAAATAATACTACTCCAGGTGACTGATTCCTTGTCATCGTGTAACCTCTAGATCAGCGGGATGCATGCGGATTGTTTCGGTTCAGAGAACGAGCGCCACCAACAATTCTACGGCTTAAAATACACTACGTCCTCTAAGAAAACAATAATTCTCACAACCCTAATGATCAACATGTCGAACCTTGAATTTTTCAGAGACGTTAGGGCAGGGCAGGGTCAATTCAAGGCAGTAGTTGTCATGTTGTTACGGCAGGGCGGGGTCAATTCAAGGCAGTCGCTGTCATGTTCAATTCAAGGCCAAGGAGTTGTGGAGTATAACGATATGCGGACGTCGACGGCTGCTACTTGCAGCCGCTCCAGCCTACCGGCAACGGCAATACGTTGAAGATACAGTTTCAGGTACTTCGTCAAGGGAATTTTTCAAGTACTACTACACGGAACGTTTCAAGCAGGTCTCCCGTGCCGGAACAGCAAAGGAATTCCTGGGTTGAAAGAACGGTTCCTTCGGGCGTGTGGAATTTCGAATGGTTATAAGCTTGAATTTACCAGGGAAAAACATGTGGTCAAACAGCAGAGATATACGTGGCAGAAGATGAAAACACAGCCTTGAACGACCACCGCTTCTATTCATGACTTGTGCTGAAAGGTAGGCCGAATTATACCATAACTTAAGCCTGGACAAAAGCAAGCCATCTGAAGCCATCTATCCGCGCGCGCGTTTTTGGTCGTCTGATTTTTCACTTTGAGTCATCTCAATCGTGCAGTTTAGGTGTTGACCGAAATCTTATGAGTTGGTTCCTCCCGTTCCCCCATCTCGATCCCGTTCCCCTTCACCGGAGCTCCCGCCCATCCTAGCTCCTCATCTGTCTCCCCCAGCAACATGCACCATCCCCTCCGCTCCCGAGCTCTCTCTCTCACCTCCGCTCCCTCTGTCCCCTCCACTCACGAGGCCACCGTCTCCCGTCCAGCTCCCGCATCCAGCGTTGGCCTCTGCTATCCCGCCTCGAACCTGTCCAGTACCGATTCAACATCGTCCACGCTTTGCCGGTGGTAAGGAAGATAAGGAGGAGGTGAGCGCGTGGGACGATGGGGGTGAGAGAGAGGGGCGAAGCAGATAGAGACGCTCCTATGCGGGACTACGCGAAGATGTCACATCATTCTCACCGATTTAACTGAATAAATCAGGGGCGGATGGCAAAAAAAACAATTGAAATGGAGAAGGCCCCTCCGCTCCCGAGCTCTCGCTCTCACCTCCGCTCCCTTCGCACCCTCCACTCACGAGGCCACGGCCTCCTGTCCAACTCCTGCATAAAGCGTCGGCCACCTCTGCTTCCCCACCTCGAACCTGTCCAGTACCGATTCAACATCGCCCCTGATCTCGCGCTCCCATGAACCGCCACACTTTTCGAGTGGTAAGGAAGATAAGGAGGAGGTGAGCGCGTGGGACGGTGGGGTAAGAGAGTGGGCAACGCGGATAGAGACGCTCATGTGCAGGACTACGTGAAGATGTCGCATCATCCTCGCCGCTTTGGCTGGAAAAATCAGGGACAAATGGCGGAAAAAAAGAATTGAAAAAGAGAAGGCTCGCGAGACATGCGATGACGCGGCGCAGAGAGAACCCGGAATCTACAGTAACCGAACGGAAGAATCGCTGAACGGAAAGCGTGGAGCGCTAACATGGCGAGAAATGGTCGCGCTTGCGAGAAACGGCCGCGTTTCATATCACTTCAGTAATTAACATGTATGTATTCCTGGAACAAAGTAGAATAAGCTAATTTTGGCCCCTCTTAGGCTCTACAACTGAATTTTCTTTTAAATATATTAGCATATCTCGAGAATACATGAGATGCTTATGTAAATTGATAGAGTTAACAAAAATTTCAGTGCCCTTGACTTAGAGCATGCTCTATGATTAATGAACAAGCGGGTTCCATCAACTAAGTAGGTCCAAAAAAAGTCATAACTTCTATTTTTTCATTTTGATGTACACAAATTATCAAATTTGATTACAGATTAGATCCTGATTTTATGTAAAGATTCATGGCAACTTCAAGCCATACCTTCTCTTTTCAATTTTATTGAACCAGTGAATAATTTGGAATATATCAAGTATAATAGAATTAGTATATATATATGTAACCAAAATAGCCAGCTACACATAAGCATAGCTGCGCATAGTCTATCCACCGTTGATTCTCTCCTCTTTTGATATAGAGAGCACACATTTCCATACCCAAAACGGTGGATCCCCATATGAGGCTATTAACGCCGTTAGTTGATGGAGAAGTAAAACCCTAGTTGACTAGCTGGCCATTTTCAATGCAAACCCTAATATCCTACGTACCATGGCATGCACAAAATCCTAGTCAAACTAAGCTTCTCAGATTACATTCATTTGACCGCGTGCAAACCCTAATGTATTACATGCACAAAACCCTAACCGAACTAAGCCTTATTCCTTTTGTAACGCAAAATCCAATATACCATAGACAAAGACACGCAAAAACCCTAATCAAACTAAGCTTCTCAGATTACGCTATGTGTTTTTGTTGCTTTAGGTATTGTACCAAAAACTCTAAATGACGGCACTAGCTATTGCATGTAGACCACAACTTTTTTTTCATTTTATCTCTTGTTTTACGAGATGCTAGACATAGCCTCATTTATTCATTCTTTCATCAAATTTCCTTGCTCATTGGATAAACAAGGTGGAATCGGCGATTGTTTTCTTTGTTCTACTTCATCCATCATCGTGTGATACATTGCAAATGTATCTATAATTTTTGATGTTTCATGCTTGGTTTTATCTACTTTCTTGTGTTTTGTTCCAACTTTGGAGTACTTTTCATATGATTTCTTGGACTAACCTATTAACAAGAGTCATAATGCCAGTTGCCTGTTTTCTGCTGTTTTTGATTTTAGGAAAGTCAGAAAATAAATATTCTCGGAATTGGACGGGACAAAGGGCAAAGTTCATATTTTTTCGGAAGACTCACGGAGCCAGAAGACGAGACGGAGGAGGGCCACAGGGCGGCCACAACACCCCTTGGCGCGGGCCAGCCTAGGCCGTGCCAGGGCATGGTGTGGGCCCCTTGGCCGGCCACCGACCTTGCCTCTCTCGCCTATAAGAGCCTCCCGATGCATAAACCCTAAATCGTCAATCAGAAATCCACGAAAAGTTCCGCAGCACCGCCGCCATCGAAGGGGAGATTCGGGGGACAGAAAGTCTCTGTTCCGGCACCCTGCCGGGATGGGGAAGTCCCCCCAGAGCCATCTCCATCGATCTCCACCACCATCTCCATCGCCGTTGCCGATTTCCATGATGAGGAGGGAATAGTTCTCTCTCGAGGCTAAGGGTTATACCGGTGGCTATGTGTTCATCTCTCTTTATGCATGATCTTATTGAGATCATGAGCTTGTAATCTATAGATCTACCTTGCTACTCAAGTGCTTTAATAGATCTCTGCTCTCCCCATGTGTGTGAAGTTGACAGTGTGCACACCATAGTGGCACTTAGGCTAGATATTATAAATACTTGTTATGAGTTATATTTGGAGTTGGATATCTTTATGAAATTGTGGTGTTTGTTGGAACCATCTAGTGCTCAAGGTGACAGTGTGGGGTTATCTAGATGGGAAAAGGCTAACTTTGAGGCGTGCTGTTATAGCCCTACCAACGATTAGAGTGTCCAACCGAAGAGTAGTTCAGCGTAGTATCATAAAGAGAATATATTTATATGAGAGTGTTCACTAGTTTAAAAGGCACAAACAAAAGATTCATGAATAACAATGCTTTGCAAGACGTTTGTTTGTTTCACATAAAGAAAATATAGCATAATAGTATTCAGCTTGTCCCTCATAGAGTAGCAAATATAAATGCATAGGACACCTTCAAAGTTCATAAGAGTGACTAGATACAATAGTTTAAAACAAGCAATATCAAGTTATGCATCTATCTCCACCACCATCGATCTCCACCACCATCTCCATCGCTGTTGCCGATACCCATGATGAGGAGGTAGTAGTTCTCTCGAGGCTAAGGGTTCTATCGGTAGCTATGTGTTCATCTATCTTCATGCATGATCTTATTGAGATCATGGGCTTGTAATCTATAGATCTACCTTGCTACTCAAGTGCTTTAATAGATCTCTGCTCTCCCCATGTGTGTGAAGTTGACAGTGTGCACACCATGGTGGCACTTAGGCTAGAGATTATGTCGTGGTGGTGTCATGGCAGATGCCATGTATAGGCTGAAGGTGGGGACTAATACACGCTAGGGGAATCCAGGGAGGGATAGTGAAGTGATTCTCCACACAAGAACTTGTATTGATTTTCTTCCAAGGTAACAAGTGCTCCAAGAGCTGAATTGGTGAGAGGAGGAAGAAGAAGCTCTCTTACTCTCACCCACAGATCTCACCTGAAACCCTAGACCTTAACAGAATTATCCAGAGAATAAACAGCCAACCCCCTCTACTGAAGCCCTAGCCCCCCTTTTATAGGGGAGGCTCGGTTTCTGCCTAGGGCATACGTGGAGGCATATTCCTAAGAATATGCGTCCTCCCAAAGTGGTAAGCCGACCGGGGTGCTTTTTCCCCCGCGTCAGCTATGCTTCAGCTACGTGAGCCACTGCGGCGCCCTCGTCAGCTGACACGGGAGTCGTCACGCTTGTCGGCCACGCCCCGGTGGTCCTGTCCTTACTCACTTCGCTCAGGCAGTGCGTACCGGGGCTCCTTTTGACCAGCGAGATTCCTTCCTTCTCCTAGAAGGTTGCTGCGACCCGGACGATGGTTCATCCGGCAACACCCTTTTCCTGCATACAGGTTAGACATATGCTTCCGACTTACCGCTTAAGTCGGATGAGGGCTAGTTAGGCGAACGCCCCCCAGGTCCGGATTACCCCGTTATTCGGCCTGCGTTGAGGTGACCCGGCCAGCATCTGCTTTGGCCTTGCCGAACCTCGGCTAACTCGGCCTTTATACCACGGCGTGACCCTACCCGGGTGTATCCCCCCAACATTAGTCCCTGAAGCTGGTGCGGTCTTAGCCGCTTTGGCCGCTAAGGCCACACCAGGTTCCATCTTGTGCTCCTGTCGTTGTTTGCCGAGTTACCTATGTACCTCGGATGGCTTGGATTTACGTTCCCTTCGCACATTGCAAGTTTTCACTTGCCGGCCGGGTTACCACAGCTCTATCCGGGTCTTACTTCCTTCTCTCATACGCTAGCCCATGTGAAGGGTAATCATTATGTTGTCTTATTTTAAGGGACGATACAGTAACTGCCGCAGTAATTGTCAGTTATCACTGTGCGCGGGTCACGTCACGCCTGTCCCCTCGTTTACCGCATCAGTGCGTCATGTCACAGGATTCTGTCCGTCCTGTGGCCTTCCGTCCGGCTCCTCACCAATTGGTCCGGACGGGTAATACACGGCCACAGCGTGTGGCCGGTCCACTGGGTGCGATCCCACTCACCTCTGATGGGGGTGGTTAAATAGCGGAGGGTGCGTTCCTTAGGATTTTTCCCCCTCCGCACGCCTCTGCCCGCTGCTATTTCCCTTCGTCTTCCTCGCGACTGCGCCGCCGCCAGCACTGCCAAAAAACAGCGTCGCCGCCGCACTTCTCTGTTTCACCTCTGCGTCTCCGTCACTGCGATGCCAATCTCCCGCTATGGGTCCTCGCCAATCCAAGCCACTGTCTCCCGCCGCCTCTAGCGCCAGCGAGGGCTTCGAGGAGCAGATGGCGGAAGAAGAGCTCGCCATTGCTGAGCAAGAGATGGAGGAGGACGTCGCCGCTGCGGACCGCGGCGCATGGGCCGGCTCCTGGGTCTGCCAGGACGATCTGGATTGGCTCTACTAGACCAGACGCATCCCCGTCGGCGTCGCCGCTCGTCTCGCCTCCGCCGAGCTAGCTCCTTCGCCCAACCCCGGGGAGTTCGTTGTGTTCCTGTCTCATTTCCAATGGGGCTTCGGACTCCCGGTGAGTGATTTCTTCCATGATTGGCTCAGCACCTACCATCTCCAGCCGCACCATCTTCCAGCCAATGCCATTACTTCTCTCTCTGCCTTCGCCTCTACGATTGAAGGCTACGCCGGATTATGGCCCACAAAGGAGTTGTGGATCCGGTTTTTCGCCCTTCGCTGCAACGTTATTCCCGACATTCACACTGATCCGGAGGACAAGCGGCTCACTCAGTTCGAAGCGGCCTCCATCTCACCCCGGAGGTTCTCTGTTTTCCCCCGGGTCACAGGGCTTGAATCCTGCAAAGGGTGGGCCCGGACATTCTTTTACGTCCGGAACACGGGCACCGAAGATTTGATCTGGTTGCTCCCTTATACCCCGGGTCCGCCGAACACGGATCTGTGGGATGCCGTTCCGAGGAAACCTATGGCCCTGGCCAACCAAGTGAATAAGAGGTTCGCGGACCTGAAGGAGCTCGGGTTGCGCAACGAGGATGCGATGATCACTTTCGTGCACAACCGAATCTCCCCTCTCCAGAAGCGCACCCACAAGGTGTGCCATATGAGCTACGGCCGCGATCCCAACCGGACTTCATCTTTTGAACTGAACAACACGGAGATCTTCCGCCGGGTTAAGGCTCTCTTCACCACTCACAAGGACTTCTCCTCTGACTGGACTTAGGGGATTGAGCATTTCTGCCGTGACCGGCTTCCTCCCATGGTAAGCTTCATGTTGCAAACTTACCCCGGACTAACCACTTGTCTGTTATTGATGTATTTTTGACTCGTTTGCTTTCTCTTTTCCTCAGTTATTCCTTCAGCAAATGCTCGAGGACGGCACGGATCCGACCCTTAAGTGGGCACCGGACCGGGAGACTTCGGACGTGGAGGAGCCGGACCAAGAGATGTTTCTCCCTATGACCGACGCCACGAAACGACCCACGAGTAACTTCTCTTCTGCTAGAGATTGGCCCGATGATGAAGATTACACGGATATCGAGATAATTGAACCCTTTGAGGCTGTCCCCCTTTCTTTTGCTTTTCCGCCATCAGCTCACGCTGGTGGCCATATCCACGAGGATCCTCCCCTCGCTACGGACGAGCCAGTTCCGATGGCGTCGAAGAAAAAGCGCGGGGCTTCCTCAAGCTCTTCCTCCGGACCTTCCCAGCCTACTAAAAGGCGAAAGAAGGCCCCAGCACGAAGGGCTAGGAAACCCAGAGCAGCCGAAACCTCGGATGCGTAAGTTCTTCTTTCTTCTGCAATTCGCTCTTCCTTACTTCGTCGTAATTTTCCTTCTGACGCTACCTGATTTCACAGGGCTCCGGTGGAGGTCCCTCAAAGTGGATCCAGTATCTCGTCGCCTCTCCGGGCCAGCCCTTCACCCCGTCGTGACGACGAGTCACGTCCGCTGAGCCCCATTCCGGAAAGCTCTGCGGCCGCTCCGGATCATCCTGGGGCGGGGGGAACTGGCCCAGCCAGAACAACGGCAGCCACTACCTCGGCGACGCCACAACCAGCAGCCACTAAAGCTACCTCAACTCCAGCATCTGTTCTAGTACCAGCAGCCAAAACAGCACCAGCTCCAACCTCGGCAGCAGCACCAACCCCGGCAGCGAAAACATCAGCGCCGGCACCAAGTCCAGCAACGAAAGTACCAGCGCCCAGTTCCTCTGCATCTTCCGAGTCCTCTCAACCTCGGCAGGGGAAAACTGCTGCTACGGCTTCTTCTTCCCAGCAAGTCAAGGGCAAGAAGACTCAAGACGCTACCAAGCCCAGCACTGCTGAGCCTGGGCAACGTACCCTTGAGTCCATGCTCCCCAAGAAGACACCAGCGGCAAAGGACGCGCCTGCCGAGCCAACCGAATCTCAGCAGTTGGTTCTGCACACCAGCCCTGCCCTTGCCTTGGTGGAGAGGAAGAAGGCACGTGCTAAGGGTTTGGTGACGCCACATATGCCCACAGGTGAACGGTACCCCCCGAGCCTGATGGAGTTCGTCATGAACTGGAACAAGGCCGAGGTAATCCACGAATCTGATCAAGTGAATACCGCCACCAAGGCCATTAGCCTCGCTGGACGGATGATGGAGGTACGCCGTTTCTTCTTTGTAGATCGTAGATAATAACCATTAGTCCCCGAGCCTCCGGGGGAGTAACTTGTTACTCGGTCGGATGCTCTTTTATAGAACTAACGTAGCTCCATGATAAGTTCGAACATGCACACACCCAGAGCCGGGTTAAGTTCCACTTGGCCCGGATTTTAGTACCCTTCGAACATGCACACACCTAGAGCCGGGTTAAGTTCCGCTTGGCCCGGATTTTAGTGCACTTCGAACATACACACACCTAGAGCCGGGTTAAGTTCCGCTTGGCCCGGATTTTTAGTACACTTCGAACATGCACACACCTAGAGCCGGGTTAAGCTCCGCTTGGCCCGGATTTTAGTGCACTTCGAACATGCACACACCTAGAGCCGGGTTAAGTTCCGCTTGGCCCGGATTTTTAGTACACTTCGAACATGCACACACCTAGAGCCGGGTTAAGCTCCGCTTGGCCCGGATTTTTAGTACACTTCGAACATGCACACACCTAAAGCCGGGTTAAGTTCCACTTGGCCTGGATTTTAGTACACTTCGAACATGCACACACCTAGAGCCGGGTTAAGTTCCACTTGGCCCGGATTTTAGTACACTTCGAACATGCACACACCTAGAGCCGGGTTAAGTTCCACTTGGCCCGGATTTTAGTACACTTCGAACATGCACACACCTAGAGCCGGGTTAAGTTCCACTTGGCCCGGATTTTAGTACACTTCGAACATGCACACACCTAGACCCGGGTTAAGTTCCACTTGGGCCGGATTTTAGTACACTTCGAATATGCACTAGGCTGACTTAAGTTTCTGTATCTTTTTTAGGTGATCACCAACCACCGAAGTGCCGAATTCCAGCGCTTGTTGGATACGCACAAAAATCTTCGCACGAAACAGGCTGCACTCATCGCTGAGTACGAGAAAAGGGGTAAATTTCTTTCTCATTCCTTTCCTCAATTTTCTTCCACTTCACTTGCCGAACTAATCTGATTGTTCGGTTTCCGCAGCTGGGGTGGAAGCTGAAAACAAAATAATGCGAAAGAATTTGGAGCAGATCAAGGGTACGTCCTTCTTGTCTGTTCATACTGCGCTTCTCATCATTTTACCTCCTTGGCTCGGCAAACATTCATACCTCGGCTCTGCCGGGCCAACACACGGTTTCAGCATTGTTTGAAGAAAGTGTGCATGTGCTTGACATGATGCTACATTTTCTCGAACAAGCAGAACGGCACCAAGCCGAGCTGAAGAAGAAAGACGAAGAGCTCGCCCTCCTCCGGGCCAAAGATGATGACCTAGCCAAGCTCAAAGCTGAAATGGCTAAGATGAAAGCGCAGCACCAAACCGAGCTGAGAAGGGTTGGCCAGGATTACACCGAAGAACGCGAGCGCCTCAAACTCCAAAGTGCTAAGAATCGCGAGCTTCTTCAGGAAACCGAGGTCAAACTTGAGTCGGCAAATACTGAGCTTGAGCAGCTTCGGAAAAGGCGTGATGCTTGCATCAAGGAGTTGACCCGGATTCACAGTCACATCTCTCGTAACTTCTTTTCCTTTATCCGCCTTACTTCTCCGGGTTATTTCATATGTCTTATATTCTCAACTTTGTCCTTTGCCTTGTTTCCCAGGGCACTTTCCAGAGGGTACTGCCATTGCAAGTGCTGTTGTTGCCAATTTCCGCCGAGAAAGAGGTACCCCGGTCACTGCTGAGGGTGAGAGCATTCCCTTTGACATGGAGGACCTGTTGGTCAGCCTGTCATCTCGCGTGGAAATTATCAAGAACTACGGCAGGGACCTCCTCGATGTTTCAGTCCGGGTCTTCAACGCCTTCTGGCCCGCCGATGACGCTCCGGAGAGAGTCACGCAGCTCGCTGAAAGGCTTTCGGAAGTTGAGACCCAGCTCGACCTCTGGCGAGAATCCGCTGGCCGCGCTGCTGCCAATACCGTTCTTCATCACGTTTTGACGTGGTACGAAAAGATAGATCTCAGCCTCCTCACACGGCTGCGCACCGGGTCCAAATGGACAGATGACCCGGAGTGGGTAGCTCGGCGCCAGGCTTGCGCCCACAGCCTCATTGAATATGCCCCCATTCATGAATGGACTGAGGGTCCGAGCTTCCTGGAAGTCGCAGGCGAAGAGGAAGTTGAGAACATTGACGATGACTCGGGTGAGGACGAGGAGGACACTGCCTCGGATATCGAAGAGGGCGGCGATGACGCCGAACTTCCTCCTGCTGCGCCTAAGTAAAAACACTTGAAAATTCATGAGATCCCCGGTATGCCGGGTGGAATTGTATTCCCAATACATGTGATATTTTGCTACTGAGTACTTATGACGGATTAACTTGGGCGTAGTCCCCGAGTTTCTTTTTCTTGTTCGTTCAATCTTTGGCTCGGATCGTGTCTACCTTGATTCGGTTTTACAACGATTCGGTTTTACAACTTTCGAATCCGAGCCTGAAAAATTGTCTTAACAATACTGGGAAACTTTTAGACTTAGCTCAAAAATAAATACGGAGTTAGTCCGGAAAACAAATGTCGGCTCGAATAAATTCTTTTCCTTAGTCATTTTTCATGTGCTACGCAATTCCAAACTTGTTCTCTTGCTTGCCATGAAGCCAATTCTTGTTGGACAGCAGTAAGTCGAAGAGTTGGGTTTTTGGTGCTCACACACTACTAATCCGAGCTAAGTAGAATAACCTATTCCAGCCGACGCACAAATAACAAAAAACAACAAATATTATTAATGCAGTGCCCGAGTTACTGCTTGAGGTGCCCACATTTCATTGATAAGCTCATTGCCGACATACATATTGACATATGAGATAAGCCGGATACATACACTTCTTCGCTAAGTGTAGAAAGGACGAAGGAGAGCTACATTCCATGGACGTTTAGATTCCTCACCGGACCTGTCCGCCTTGTTCTTTTCCTGTGGCTTTGCATCTATAAGATAGTAAGAATCATTGTGCAATGCTTTGCTCACGATGAATGGCCCTTCCCATGGGGGGGACAATTTATGCATTCCAGTAGTACGTTGTACCATCCGGAGCACCAGATCGCCTTCCCGGAAGACCCGGGGGCACACTTTCCGGCTATGATAGCGCCGAAGATTTTGCTAATATATGGCGGATCTAGACAGTGCCAGTTCTCTCGCTTCTTCCAGCAGATCAACATCATTTTGTCGGGCTTCTTGCACTTCGGCTTCTGTGTATTGGGTGATTCTAGGCGAATCATGCTCTATGTCGGCTGATAATACAGCTTCTGCCCCATATACCAGAAAAAACGGCGTATAGCCTGTTGATCGATTCGGAGTTGTTCTTAAACTCCACAGTACCGCTGGTAGTTCTTTTATCCAGTACCCTGCTGATCTTTGCAGCGGCTCAATGAGCCGGGGTTTTATCCCGGATAATACTAATCCGTTGGATCTCTCCACTTGCCCGTTTGATGCGGGGTGGGCTACCGAAGCTACGTCAAGTCGGATCCTCTTATCCCGGCAGGAACGAGCAAATGCTCCTACCGCAAAATTTGTGCCATTATCAGTTATGATACTGTGTGGATAACCGTACCTCAAGATGATATCTTTGAGAAACGTTACGGCCGTAGCTCCATCACATTTTCTTATAGGCTTTACCTCAATCCACTTCGTAAATTTGTCCACCATTACCAGAATGTGAGTCATGTTTCCTCTTGCTGGTTTGAACAGGCCCACCATATCCAAGCACCATATGGCAAATGGCCAAGTGATTGGGATGGTCTTGAGTTCCGACTTTGGCATATGTGTCTTTGTAGCGTACCTCTGACAACCATTACATTTTCTCACCAGATCTTCTGCTTGCTCTAAGGCATTTGGCCAATAGAATCCGTGTCGGAAAGCTTTTGCTACCAAGGCTCGGGATGAGGCGTGATGCCCGCATTCCCCCTGATGTATATCTCGGATGATTTCAAGCCCTTCGTCCGGGTCAACACACCGCTGTAGGACATTGGTCACACTCCTTTTGTATAATTCGGAATTGATGATCGTGTAGGCCTTTGTCCTCCTCTGTGTTTGCCTGGACAGCACTTCCTAAGTGGGTAACGTTCCATCTTTCAGGAATTGGAATATAGGCAGTGCACAAGCCGGTATTGGCCGCACGGGGAACACGTCCTCGTCTATCTCCATTTGATCCACCGACATAACTTCAACCGGACCTTGCGAAGCAGTCCCCGGGTTTGCCGAAGCAGTCCCCGGGTTTGCCGAAGCAGTCCTCGGGTTTTGCGCATCACTTCCCGTGTCAACGTCCATGGGCACAGCTCCGGATTCTGTGTCCTCCGGGACGTAGATTGACTCGGACTCCGGGGATGGCCTGATGGATGGTTTCTTGAGGTGCTCTAATGCTACACCCGGTGGAATTGCTTGTCTGGTTGACCCGAGCTTCGACAGCATGTCGACAGCCTCATTTTCCACCCGGGGTACATGATGAAATTCGCATCCCTCAAAGTAACCAGAAATCTTCTGCACATGAAATCTGTATAGTGCCATGTTTTGATCAAGGGCGTCCCACACTCCGGACACTTGCTGCACCACTAAATCCGAGTCGCCAAAGCATATGATCCGACGTATACCAATTTCTTTTGCTACCTTGAGCCCATGCACAAGTGCTTCATACTCAGCGACATTATTTGATGCGGTGAAGTGGATCTGCAGCACATATTTCAACTGGTCCTTCTTTGGCGACGTGAGTACAACTCCGGCACCTAGCCCGGTTTTGGTTTTTGATCCGTCAAAGTGCATCCGCCAATAGTTCGGATCTGGAAGTGGTGGTTCGTACTGTACCTCGGCCCAGTCCACAAAAAAGTCTGCCACATCCTGAGACTTGACGGCTTCTCTCCGGTCATATTGCGGAGCGTAAGGAGCTAGCTCAATTGCCCATTTTGCAATTCTGCCGCTCGCATCCTTGTTACTCATTATCTCGGATACAGGGGCTTCACATATGACCTGGATGGGATGCTCCTCAAAGTAATGCTTCAATTTCTTGGCGGCCATGTACACGCCATACGCCACTTTTTGATAATGTGGGTAGTTTTGCTTTGA
The DNA here is from genome assembly GCA_910589775.1 of Avena eriantha. Classification (NCBI taxonomy): domain Eukaryota; kingdom Viridiplantae; phylum Streptophyta; class Magnoliopsida; order Poales; family Poaceae; genus Avena; species Avena eriantha. Next base: position 88,792,313 of record OU342745.1, read on the forward strand.
GGTTGACAACACTTCACTCAAATAATACACCGGCCTTTGCACTGACTTACCTTCCTCATCGCGCTCCACCACTATCACTGCACTTACAACCCGGTTGGTTGCGGCTATATAGAGCAACATTGGCTCCTTTGATAGTGGTGAGGCTAGCACTGGCGCCGTGGCTAACATTTTCTTTAGGTGGGTAAAGGCTTCATCAGCCCGCGGCATCCAAATGAACTTATCTGACTTTTTCATGAGTTGATAGAGAGGCAACGCCTTTTCTCCCAACCGACATACAAACCGACTTAACGAGGCCAGGCAACCTGTGAACTTCTGGACATCGTTAAGACACTTCGGCAGTTCCATTCGTTCGATGGCTCGGATTTTGGTTGGATTAACTTCGATACCTCGGCTGGAAACAAGAAAGCCGAGCAATTTTCCAGCCGGGACACCGAAGGTGCATTTTTCCGGGTTAAGTTTCATCCGAAACCTCCTTAGGTTTGTGAACGTCTGCCTGATATCGTCAAGGAGCGTTTTGCTTTCCTTGGTCTTGATAACCACATCATCCACATACACCTGTACATTTTGACCTATTTGGTCATGCAAACATTTTTGCATACATCTCTGGTACGTTGCCCTGCATTGCGTAAACCAAACGGCATGGTGTGATAGCAATAAGCCCTATACGGGGTAATAAATGCCGTCTTTATTTGATCATCTGGATCCAGAGGTATCTGGTGGAAACCAGAATAAGCATCGATGAATGACAACAGTTCACATCCAGCAATTGAGTCTATGACCTGATCTATTCTTGGTAGCGAGAATGGATCTTTCGGACACGCCTTGTTCAGGTTCGTGTAGTCGATACACATGCACCAAACCACAGCCACGTTCGGATCATCCTTTTTCTTTTCCACCAGCACCGGATTAGACAGCCAGTCGGGGTAGAGGAACTCCATGATAAATCCTACAGCTAGCAACCGAGCTATCTCATCCCAAATGACTTTCCTCCTATCTTCGGCGAAACGGCAGAGAGGTTGCTTCACCGGCTTAGCTCCGGGTCTCACATTTAAAGAGTGCTCGGCCAACTCCCTCGGAACACCTTCCAAGTCTTGTGTGGACCAAGCAAAAATGTCCCAATTCTCACGGAGGAAGCTGACAAGCTCGCTTTCCTATTTATCACTTAGCCCGGCACCAATTGTTACGGTGCGCTCTGGGAACATGTCATCAACAGGAACCTTCTTGGTATCTTTCGAGGCCTGGAAGGAGATAGTTCCATGCGGGTTACTCAGCGTCGGCATATACTGCTGCACGGACTGAGCCAACGCAACCACCTCTTGAATTTTCCTTTTTTCCTGCGCGATCACAAGCGACTCGGCTAAGTTTGATCCGGCCGACGCACACTCCATCGAACGCCGGAAGTCCCCAGCAATTGTAATTACTCCATTCAGCGCTGGCCTTCCAAGCAATGCATGATACGCGCTTTCTAAGTTCACCACTTCGAACTCCAGATTTTTAGTTCGGCAATTGTCCCTCATGCCGAACAAGACGTCGACCCGGACCTTGCCTATGGGCTCGCAAGAAATGCCGGGCACAATGACATGGAAAGTTGTCCTCGTGGCCTGGAGCATGTTCTCCGAGATACCCAACTTGCGCATTGTGTCCGCGTACATGATATTTATGCTACTGCCGTTGTCGTTCAGTACCTTTGAGAATCTTACGTTAATGCTAGGCCCAATGAACGTAGGATCTAGCACCAACGCATACGAACCAGGGCTCGGCATGAGCTTGGGGTGATCCCTAATGCTCCAAGTGATTTCCTGATCGGACCAAGGCATGTACCTCGTCACTGCCGGCATTACCGCATTCACCTCCATATGCCTACGCTGCAAGCTTTTTCTATCAGTTTCCTCTGTGGTAAATACAGAGTAGCTCTGGTGATGCTCCCTGTACTCGTTTCTCCCCTCATTTCCGGGGTGCCTCTGATCCGGCTGATGCTTATTTTCTACTTGATGCACTGCATCCCTTCTTTCATTGTTATCATACCTCGGCGGAGGGGGAGGCAACATCAGCTGTTGCGTGTTCGCCCCGGAGAGCAATTGCTGCCGGGGTAACTCCTACCGAGGCTGATCATTCCGGGGTGCCTGAGCATTCCCCGAACCACCTTGCTCGATCTTACGCATCCACTCGCATTGCCTCGTCGTATGACCCGCTGGGTTGTTTGGATTTGGCGTGTGAAACTTACACGGCTGGTCCAACATCGACTCGTAAGTATACCTTGGACGGTCTTTCCTTTCTTGCCATTGCTTCTTTTGCTCCGGTGTCCAAGTTTTCTTCCCATCGTTCCTTGGGGTCCATTGACCTCCAGTTTTCTGGCGCTGACTACCCCCTGCTCCGGGTTGATCTTGATTCACGACTGCCACTTGGTGCGAACCATATCGATGGTCCGGTCGATCATCTCTCCTTTTTCCTCTGTAATCATTTCTCCGGGATGATCCGGATCCATCCCTCTGGTAGTACTCCTCGCTTGACTCGTTTGAGGCGAGCCTCGGTTGGGTCGGGTCACCCAACGCATACGAATCTGCGATCCGGATCATTTCTGCCAACATTGCCGGCATTTTCTGTTGCAACTTCATCCACAACTCGCTTCCATATCTGCACCCCTATGCAAACCATGCTATGGCCTGCGATTCTATCACGCCCTGCATGAATTTCTCATGGTACTCCACCAGGTCAAAAACTCCCAGTCCGTCTCATTGGGTCGCTGTTTGCACATAGCTAGGGTCTGTGGCCTATTTGGCCTTTGATACGTACTCGAAAAATTGCTGATGAACATCTCCTCGAAATCTATCCAGCAGTTGATGCTTCCTGGTGGCAAATTGTTCAACCACACCCTTGCCGGACCTTCCAACATCTGGGGTACATATCGTACTGCCCATCTCAGGTTGCCTGTGGCAATTTTTACAGCGGTAGCATAGTTTATCAGCCAATCCTCTGGCTTGGTACTACCATCATAGGTCTTGGTCCCCCTGGGCAACTGAAAGTTCGGGACTGGTGGCTCTTTCATGATCCGGGGTCCAAAACATGCTGGACCTGGTGGGCCTTGACATTCTATCTGTTCCGACCTATATAGTTGATCCAGTTTCAACCTCGCATCGTCCGGCATCAAATCCCTGCTTCCTAGTCTCGACCCTATCACATGATAGTCCGGTCTCGGGTATCCCGCATTTGCCATCTTCGAATCACCGTCGTTATACCAGTTTTGTTCCTGCGGCGCACATTTCTGTTGCATACCTCGGCCGGCACTGTGCTCTTGCCTCGGCATGTTCCGCTGCTGCGGTTGTCTAGCTCCAGCTGAATTTTGTTGCCCGGCATTACCGTTGATAACGTTCCTTTGATCGGCATTGCCTTGGTCACGGTTACCTCGGCCAGCTTCGCCTTGGCTCACATTCCGTCGATCATCATTTTTTTGTGCTTCTTTTTCTTTCCCTGCCCGTGTCGGGTCATACGGGACAATCTGTTTGTTCCGTCTGGCCGAGGTTACCACCTCCTCTCTCCTTGGACCGGCATGAGGGGACGACGCAGCTCCAGCGGATTTCTCTGGGTTACCCATCGCCGAATGAAAGATCTTGGAGGCCCCAACTCTCTCCGGGTTGGCCCTGAGCAGTTCCTCATTTTGCCTATTCGCAATTCGAACTAGCTCGTTAACCCGGTCTTGCTGCCTTTGCCGGGCTTCACCTGTCAGTCCCTCTAACTCGGATGCAGTTGCATCCGCTGCTCTGAGGTTCTTGGCCGGGGTACTATACCTCGGCAGCCCCACGGAAAAACAATTTTCTGATTCCTCGATTTCGACATCACCTTCTCTGTTCATCTCGCTCATGAGATTTCTCCCTTTAACTTTTACAGTATCAACTTTGTTCGCCTTAGCGTACTCACGCAGCGTCATGTTCAACAACTGCTGGGCCGCGGCTATTTTCTTTGCGCCATCTAGTATTTTCTGCCTAGTTTCTTCCAGCTCGGCCTGTGCACGAGCCGGATCTACCGCTGATACTACAGGATTTGCCAAGCTATCCATTACCTCTCTCAGCACGTTTTCCGGCCTCTCTAGCGGAGGACCCCTACCTTTCCTTGGTTCCTTGGGCGTCACCTCCGGATCTGGCGCCGGATCCTTGCTCGCACCCGCACCCGGCGCTGTCATCATCACCTCTGCATGGTCCGGGGAACGAGCGATACACTCCCCGCGAGCCACAGTGAGGGGCGGTTCGCCTGCTTCGACGACGTGGCGCAGATGAACGCCTGAAACGTCCACCACGACGTAGACCTTGTGCGCGCCGAGCTTGAGGAAGATGCCGTTGCGCGGGAGAGGGCGCGTGCCGAAGCAGCCTGCGTTGTCGCTGACGAAGTCCCGCGCTTCAAAGCGCTGGACGAGCCCGGAGACGATGCGTTCGCCAGTGGCGATGAAGTTTCCCATCCAGATCTTGACCCCTGCTAGCGCCGCTAGCCCCATGGTGGGCGCCAACTGTCGTGGTGGTGTCACGGCAGATGCCATGTATAGGCTGAAGGTGGGGACTAATACACGCTAGGGGAATCCAGGGAGGGATAGTGAAGTGATTCTCCACACAAGAACTTGTATTGATTTCCTTCCAAGGTAACAAGTGCTCCAAGAGCTGAATTGGTGAGAGCAGGAAGAAGAAGCTCTCTTACTCTCACCCACAGATCTCACCTAAAACCCTAGACCTTAACAGAATTATCCAGAGAATAAACAGCCAACCCCCTCTACTGAAGCCCTAGCTCCCCTTTTATAGGGGAGGCTCGGTTTCTGCCTAGGGCATACGTGGAGGCTTATTCCTAAGAATATGCCTCCTCCCAAAGTGGTAAGCCGACCGGGGTGCTTTTTCCCCGCGTCAGCTATGCTTCAGCTACGTGAGCCACTGCGGCGCCCTCGTCAGCTGACACGGGCGTCGTCACGCTTGTCGGCCACGCCCCGGTGGTCCTGTCCTTGCTCGCTTCGCTCAGGCAGTGCGTACCGGGGCTCCTTTTGACCAGCGAGATTCCTTCCTTCTCCTAGAAGGTTGCTGCGACCCAGACGATGGTTCATCCGGCAACACCCTTTTCCGGCATACATGTTAGACATACGCTTCCGACTTACCGCTTAAGTCGGATGAGGGCTAGTTAGGCGAACGCCCCCCAGGTCCGGATTACCCCGTGATTCGGCCTGCGTTGAGGTGACCCGGCCAGCATCTGCTTTGGCCTTGCCAAACCTCGGCTAACTCGGCCTTTATACCACGGCGTGACCCTACCCGGGTGTATCCCCCCAACAGATTACAAATACTTGTTATGAGTTATATTTGGAGTTGGATATCTTTATGAAATTGTGGTGTTTGTTGGAACCATCTAGTGCTCAAGGTGACAATGTGGGGTTATCTAGATGGGAAAGGCTAACTTTGAGGTGTGCTGTTATAGCCCTACCAACGATTAGAGTGTCCAACCAGAGAGTAGTTCAGCGTAGTATTATAAAGAGAATATATATATGAGGTGAAAGTATGATCCCTAGACCTTATTTCTAAGCACTGAAACACCGTTTGCTACTAGATCTATTACATGTTTGCTTGCTTCCATCTTTATTTCAGTTTGTCTTTAGTCTCTTCCACGCCATCAAAGTATTTTCTAGCACCATTATCTTATATCCATACCACTTGTATTTTACTATCTCTTCGCCGAACTAGTGCACCTATACACCTGACAAGTGTATTGGGTCTGTTGGGGACACAAGAGACTTCTTGTATCTTGATTGCAGGGTTGCTTGAGAGGGGAGACCTTTGACCACTTCCTCCCTGAGTTCGTTAAACCTTGGGTGATCCACTTAAGGGAAAACTTGCTGCTGTTCTACAAACCTCTGCACTTGGAGGCCCAACAACTGTTACAAGAATAGAAGTGCGTAGACATCATCGTGCACGCCACTGCCGTCGGCAAACTTTTTTTTGGTACGTATCATTGTTTTCCCTAATCACAAGCAAAAAATTTATGCATTTCTTACTCACTACACATCAACTTATGCATTTTTGTTTGACGCGGTTTCATTGCATGTATAGCGAGTATGAGCAGCGGCCACGACTCATGGGTCGATCGCAAGAGCCGCTCGGGGAAAGACATTCGTGTTGGCGCATCATCTCCGCGTCTAGTTGCGAATCCATCAGCATATGCCAGTTCACACTTGCTTTTTGACTTTGCACCCGAAGCTCTGCACTTCTGTCGAACATTCGACGGCGTTAAACAAGGAGGTCGACTGATTGTTGTGAGCATTACACGCCATTCTTTAGATGTCTATCATCTCCCATAATATGATTGTCAATATGAAAAGTAATTACTAATCGCATTTTCTTTTTTAAAATGCTTACTTTCAGCCATCTAAGGATTTCCCAACATCGACGAACTTGATATTCGACATGCTACACGTTAAGAACAATTCAGGAAGCCTCCGGCCACAATTTGTTGAAGAATTGGACGACTAGTTTTACTGTTTTTCAGTATTTTCATCCCAACATGTAAAATTTAAAGTTTTGAATTAGCACCGAATTGCAGGAAAAACTATATGTTGTAATCGAAGTTTTGCATTTTTTGGTACTCTACTATCCAATTACGTGAAAATCTCGTTCCATCACAATTTGCCGCTGTGTTCAGGATTTTTTTATTGTCTCAACAGATCAAAAAATAAAATTATACCAAAAAAAGATCGCATATTTATTTCACTACACCTGTTCCGAATGAGCAAACCAAAAATAGACAAATCTCAAAAATTTTGTTTAAAGAACAATCCCCTTTCTAATATTTACGCTACAATTTCCAACTACTTTGTTAGAATGTTTAGACATAACAAATCGGCGTTACACCTGTGCTCAAAATCTTGTGGCCATACATGGAGTGCAGCCACCCAAATCAAAACAACGGCTGTTTGTCTTTCGCATCTAGTGTCCCCCGAAACCGTAAGGAAGACAACTATTGTTTTTGATGCCCAACGTGAGGGGCATGCGTAACCCTAACTCAAACAACTATTGTTTTTGATGCCCAACATGAGGTGTATGCGTAACCCTAACTCAAACAACGCTTGTTTTGTTTCGATTTTGCATGCGGTCAATAAAGTCCTTGTTTTCCATCTAGTATGAAGCACTTAGTATGAAGCATTTACATGTAAAACTCTTATAAGTCTTGTTCTCACTACCTTCCCATTTTAGATGCTAAAAATTTCTTAGCCAAACAGCGCGCTAAAAAGTTAGGGTTTGTCCAAAACCCTAGCCATTGCATGCATGCACAAAAATGGAATGATACACACATCGCTACACACCGTTATTCCTTTCCAAGAGCCAACCACTAGCATCTAAAGGAGCATTGCATGTGATCTCTATATCCAACGAACCTAAGCCTATGCACAGCTATGCCTGTGTGTAGCAAATCCGTGTCCATATATGTAATTTAATTGTCTATATTGACTAAACTAATCGTTTAATAATACAACCACTTATAAGTGTCGAATATGAAGTTGTGCCTTTCCTTGAAGCTCTGCGATCTAAATAATTGCAAGCATCGATTTTGAGACTGTCGAACAAGGTTATCTTGTGATCTTCATAAGTTAGCTTGTTTTTATATCATTATTTTTTTACCTTGGTCATGCTTGCGGTACTGAACTTGGTCTATTGCTCGATGTGTTTTTGTTTGAAGTTTGCTCGATGTATCTTTGTGTTTACTTGAAAAAACACTGGTACCCCTATGTTGCTTACGAGCTTCGATATTAAATAAGGGCTCGTTTCTTATGTCTAAAGTCAGATCTCTCAGTTCCAGACATGTCTAACACGTAAATGACACATTTGTCTACCGATTATTTCATTTGTGGTAACACAAAAAAATATGTTACCAGTGGCGAGTACAACATAACTACCACACTCTGCCAAATAGACTGTAGACGGCGCGGCGAAGCGCGCTTGTCCACCTAGTATATTCTAATTCTGTTCCATCACAGAGCTTAAATGGTATAATAACAGAGCACTCTTCTCTTCCTAGAGAATGATGAATAGCGGAGTACCCTGATAAGCAGGGCCGGCCCTGAGGGGGGTCGGGAGAGGTGGCCGTCCCAGGTCCAAGAAAACTAGGGGCACGCCCAGGTGTGTGTCTTATATATATATATATATATATATATATATATATATATATATATATAAATCCGAGAAAAAATAACCGCCTTATGCCTTTCCGATTGGATCATATTGGGCCCATCTTGTTTCCTAGACACATACGTACGATCCACGGTTGAATTGTTGTTTACCTAATCTAGCCATGGGATCAGGTTCGGGTTCGACCAGCCCTCATGTAACTCCTTAAACTCGACGTCCTCGTCTTTCTCGATCGCCACCGTCCGTCTCTATCTCTCTATCGCAATTCGCTAGGAGGCGCCTCCTTCTTATGTTCAATTGTTTCCCAGTCCTAAGGACGACAGCAAGTCCAAGCCTACAAACAGGTATTAAAATGTCTATCCCAATTCTCCATGGATTTGCGTGCTAGTTCATGATGCCCTAACTCTAGTTCTCATTAGTAATTATTGATTTATTGTTTTATTTTTGGTGTGAATAACCAGTAATGCTTGAATCCAGTGCTCACAAAAGGATTGATAGAATCACAGATAAGATCTTTTCGTAATTTTTTGAACGAGACTAATATTGATTTCATCATCACTAACTTTTCTTCCATTAATTTATAGATAATTTTTTAAGGTAAAATGTAAATATTATAATTGGGTGCACTTGAAATCTTGTGTTTATCATTTACACAACTATGCAAAAAAAAATTTGGGGGCCCCGGATTTTAGTTCCACCCCAGGCACCCGAAATCCCAGGACCGGTCCTGCTGATAAGCAGCCTCGCAAGTGACAGGAAACAAATAAACAGCCTAAATTCTAGAGAAGTATTCCAAATCCTCAAACCACTCAAATACATAAACTACCAGCAGTCCACAGTATTGGGCTCCGCATCCTTGTTACAACTTGGAACAAGCTGGAGCTGAGCGACAGTCTTTACTTCTCAACTTGTCTATGACTGCTTCAGGGACGTTGCCCTTGCGCGGAGGTTGAGAAATATCCCCCTGAAGGAAGTAAACGGATGGCAAGATAAGAGATGTGACTGGGAACATCATGGCGTTTGAGTCGGGAAAGAAGGTGCCGAAGAGTTCAGGCAAAATGACAGACATTACCAGCAACATGCAACGAAGCTGTGGACAATCACCCGGAGCTGCAATGGCACATACTGGTGGTTTATCCAGCCAACTATCGGCCAAAACTGCATGTTGATCCGATGTATTAATGAGCTGTAGAGGAAACTCACAAGGAAAAGCAGCAATACCATAAGAAAAGTACGTACCATCCAAGCAGACAACTGCACCGAAGGATACTGTTTCCTGACCCTAGTCTTCACCTCCTTGAAAGGCCTCTCTGCATTGCAACGGATCGATAACTGATAAGTAACTGCGGAGTAGAGTAACCATACATGGGAACTAGATTCAACACTTTGTTTGAATTTAGATAGACCATCATTTTGTTTAGGTACACAAAACTCTACTCTAGGACGCAAGAAACTGGCAGGATGATTTGTGATCTGATCGGGTTTGGACTTCCCCTAAAAAATGCTCCATTTTGAGGGGAACCCGTTCACAGATGTCTGTTAGGTATGTTTCAAACATCATAGTTTTTTTTAAATAACTCAAAGGAAAATTTTGGACAAAAACTCCAGCTGAGAAGAAGTTCATAAAACATCTGGTCACAACCCCACAACTGCAAATCACCATTTTTTTGCTCAGTTACTAAACTCTGCTATGGTAATACTTACTTTATATGACATAACCGTACTTGCGTGATGGTAAAAGAAAATTGAATTATCACTGGAAGTTCACATAGTGTGATGCCAATGGAACTTTTCTAATTAGCACAAGATCTAAACCATTTTGAAAACGACAGACTTACTCTCGACAACATATCCATAATAGAACAAGAAGAGCAGATTGTTCCAGGGAGAGGAGGTGATCTGCTCCAGCAACACCTGAAAAGAGTATAATCTATGAAATATCTTGATGCATTCTGACATACTATCAAGTACAGACTGTCAACCAGTGCTTGTTTCACTTCATATGTGATGTCAGGAAATTCACTAGCAATAGATAAACATTACCACAGGCTAACTACAGTGCTGGTCCGTATTAGCATGCTGAAGTTAAAACTTTACAAGAATAAGGTGTACAATGTTTACACAGATGTTCATTTGAACTTTTATCGTTTCTGGGAAAATAATTTATATAGATAGCCACTACAAAAAAGAAGTGAATTATAAGCTGTCGATTATCAGATGATAAGAGCTCTACCTTCTTAGCTACAGTTTTGGTATCCTTCTTTCCTTTAAAGATATAATCCAACAGTTTGTGCATGAAATGCCCAAATGGGCCTCCATATGCGAACCCCAACATCTGCAGCAAACAATTCAGTACATCATGCCACATCATACAGAAAGTACTGAAGAAAGCATCTTAAACAACAGCAGAGAATCATATATTGAACAAATGCCTTCTGTGATTAGTTTCTTATGAGTTAGCAAGATAACTGAGGCAAAAAAACCATTCAAATTAGTCGAGTAATATCCGTTTTCGAGCAGCTGTAAATATCTCTACTGGGTTAAGCACAGGTAACAGGTGAAAACACAATGTTCAAGCCATTTTTCTCATCTGAAGTGCTAACAAAGAAGTTTTTGATTTCTATTACTTTAATGGTCACAAATTACTTTGGTGCCAGATCAATTGTAAGAACTTAAGTATAGTGATGAAGCTGTCTGCCAAAAGAGCCAAGACCACTTCAATGTTTAACAGATTCCCACATATAGATGTAATGCACACATTCTTTTATAAAAGCTATCTATCATGACATCCTCTTTGACACAAATATTCACCAACGTATATATAGACAAGTGAAGTATTAAAAGGCAGGGGCTAGCTCACTGTCAAAATAAGCAAGCAAGTACCAAAAGCAAACGTTTAATGTGAATCTTATTTTTTTGGATGGTTTCAGATATAACTAATCTGTACAGAATACCTAGCAACACAGCGACCACCAGTCTGTCTGCACACTGGGAATTCATGTACTCCCTCTGATCCATAATAAGTGCCGCTGGATCGGAGGGAGTACTGATGATGCATAGATCGAATGGGGTGGAGCAGAAGGCAAAGGTTACAGAGAAGAAGATAGAAGTTTGGTGTTGGCAGATGTTGTCTTCGAGATAAACATGACTTATGCGGTTTGCTCTGATCGCTTTTGGCAGTCCTTGGAACTGTCTGTAACAGATGTTGGATGTTTTGCCTTAACAAAAAAAACCTCTAGGCCTGTAGCCACTAGCATTAGGCGGCGAGTAGCTGAACTTATATTTTCTGTTGCACATGGATGCTGGTTCACCCCTGTTCCGTTGTCTCATTGGTAATGGAAATCGATCCCGTCGGGACCGCGTGAAAAAAAACACTGGGAATATCAACTGAATTCTAGGCATGCCAACTTAAATCACACAATAAAAACAACAATCAAGGCAACGCAACGAACTAGATTACCAAGATTCCAAGGATAAACTGAAATCTGAAACCAAAATCTATAGAATTTACAAGGAAGACATCTTTCGACTGAAATCCACTGATACGGACTACTCGCGTTCCAGCAACAAGTAAGCCGCTATCAATCAACTGCAAGAAATTTGAGGCAGAATTGAACTGACAATCGTCCTCCTGTTACCTACCAAATCATCTACGTATTCTACCAAGAGAATGGAACACGAATCCATACACATAATCAATCTAGCAACCAAAAAACAAAAGCCCACTACAAAATCAAGACAAAAAAAAGGAAGAACCGGCGCCCTCACCATCTTGAGCAGGAGGCGGCGCTTCTCGATCGTCTGGTACCCGGAGAGCTTCTGGGCCACGGAGTCGCTGACGCCGGCGAGGCACCCCGCCGTGATCATCTGCACCAGACCGGCCAAACCCCAGGTGAAGAAAATCCCCCCAAAACCAATCAGGTAAAATCCAACGGAAACAGCAAGAGGAAGCGATAAGAACCTTGGTGCGGAGAGGGTGGAGCTGGAGCTGGAGCAGGTACTGCTTCCACGCCCTGCGAGGCAACGAATCCCCTTCTCCTCCGCCTCCTCCTGCCATGGCAGCCGGCGTCTTGCACGGGGCCGCTTCGATCTACCTTTTGCACCTACTACTTCTCAGAGCACGCTTTGCACGCTCGCGGCGCGATTGCGATGTTTTTAGGTCCGGTTTTGGCCACTGATCTTTTCAATGTTTGGACTTTGGAGACGAAAAAAGCATGCAAAAAAAAGAGAGAGAGACGATGAAGAGGGGAGAGATAATTGTGCGATTTCGGCCCCGGATTGCGCAATTTGGGCCCTTTCTTCATGTAAACGCGGCACCCGTGATTTATTCACCAGGATCACCAGCCCGGATGGACTGGCTCCGCCCGTGGATTTCGTCCGGATGGGCCCGTTGTTTCTTCCTCGTACTGAGCACTCGGTTTTTTTCTTTTTTTTTTGGTTTTCAGATATTTGAAAAAATGTTCAAATTTAAAAGTTCAAATTTAACAAATATTTAGAATTTAAAAATGTATAAGTCTTAAAATTTAAAATTGAAAAAGCTACGAATTTGAAAAGGTTCAAATTTGATTTGTTCTTAGATTTGAACAAAAGTTCAAACTTGCAAAAGAGTTCAGATTTGAAAAAAGTTTAGAAAACACCAACTACACCAAAAAGGGATGCAAAAACCACAAAACCAGAAAAAACAAAAAGAACTAAAGAAAACCAAAAAAACTCCCGCTGAACATGTCAGCCCACCTCGAGCGACGGTGTGGGCAGTGGCTATTTATCACCAGCGTTGAGCATAAATAGAAAATGCTCGCAATCCCTATCTTCCGCTCATTGCGGATGCTCATAGCACCCGCTGATGCAGGAGCTCGGGTTGGACAGGCCGGTTAGCGGGAAACAAAGAACTCCCTAGTGTTTTTTTCTTTTTCCTTTTTTTTTTCATTTTTAGCTTTCTTTTTTGTTTTCCACTTTTCCTTTTTTACTTAAGTTTTCAAAATTGAAGATTTTTCATATATGAAATAATTTCAAATTTAAACCTTTTTTAAGATTCCGAGTTGGTGCGACCCACTAAGAAGGTGATTCAGGCGGCCCTGGTCGGTCCTACGATCGAGTCGAGCGGGATATAGGGGAAAATAGTGTCAATACCCACCTCAACCCCTTTCCACAGTGTGGCTCATGGCACCAAGGAGCAAGTGGGTCTTTGTCGTCATCGGGATTGTGTTCCAGCTTTCTATGGTGTTAGACTGGTCGCCGATGTGTTGGTCTTGTCGCCGACGTTTTCATATTGCGTGTAGATTGTTTTCACCCATCGGGATACGAGTGCTGAGCTATGCGATCCCCTAACATTCTAGCTCGGCAGTTAGCACAGATCCAATCGCATCTATGTTGAGTGTGTGGCTGCCATGATTTTTACAAGAAATATCTCTCTACATGTCTATGTCGATGAGTCAGTTACTGCTCTACCTGCTTTTATTCACCCCTTAGATGAGGCAAAGGCATCCCGATGAGCAACGATGGATTCAGTTGTAAAAGGTTTTGTTATGGTTTTGGATTCTAAGTTTTATCAGAGTTCTATCTGTAAAATGCCGGACAGCTCTCCTATTTATATAGATGTGTCCTTTGAAGTTCTTTGGTTAACATATTTCAAATGTCGTAAAAAACAATTCAAGCTAACAAAATCACCAAATACGCTCTAGCTCTTGGTGCGCAATGCCATTTTAGCTCATGAACTCTAATAGGGCTCTTTTAATTCAAATGAATCTCATAGGAGTTTTGATCCTTAGAAATTTTTTCCCATTATGTTTTGGAGAAAACTTTCCTTCCACCCTAATCTCATGTTACAATTCCTTTACTTTTTCTGTGAATCAAACACTTCTTTAAGAAAAATTCCTCTAGGATCCAAATCTTGTAAGATTCAACTAGACATGATATTCTAATCCTGCGTTTTTATATTTCTGTATTTTTTCTATCCCGCAAATCAAATAGGCCCTAAGATATTATTACCTCCGTTTTTAAATATAAAATGTTTCGGTAGGCCTCCGCCTATCTTGCCAAAAACTTTTATGCTTAGAAATCAAGGTAGTTCATCTGTTCATATAAATAATTTAAATAAAATTAAAATGGTTAGTTGTTCTAAGGAAATCTACTTTTTCACGCTACTGTGTTGCACATTACTATACTATTATTTTCCGCACACTGCCATGTAGGCAAACAAGGGCAATGTTGTTAGATTTCTTTCGTCTCAATGAATAATTAGTAAAACATTGCTATAAAATTTACATCACGTGAGCATTTTCATTTTCGTCCTTTTGATGTTTCGTGCACATGTCTTTTATGTATTTTCATTGGTATATTTCTTGGTTTCCCTCATTTTCTTTTGCCACGTTTTAGTTTCCTCCTTTTCTAGTTATGCTCCTTGCTATCTTCTTATTTCAGATTTATTATTTTTAGTGTATGTAGGACACTCTTTCTTCCTTGCACCACTAGTAATAAGTTTGAGTTTTATAGTTCTAGCATGCACATATTTGTGAATCTTTCTCCACAGTGAATACCTAGTTGCTCTAGGTGCATAGAGTTTGATTTTACACGGACAATGGAATGAAAAATCAAGGAGAACTCTGGGCCTGGCTGGACGCCATTGCCGGGAGAAGTTGCATGTATCAATGGCCTATCAACAATGTTGCGGACGCAGGTAGGTTAGAGCATATCCAACACAAACGCTAAAACAACGCATGCTAAAATTGGTTTGCAGTTTTTAGGTTTGTCGTGCGCCGCTCCACCGGACGCTGCAAATTACTGCGCACAAAAACAGCGTCATCGGATACTGTAAAATACACAGCGTGCGGCGGCACGAACAACAAAAACACACATAGACATGAAAAATAAAGATCAAACAGACACCAAAAAATCAAAAAAAGAAAAACAAATACTAGAAATTGTAGGTTTATATTACAACGAACACACACACTAGTTCGTAAACGTCGGTGCTGGTCGATAGTAGCAACTAAGCTAGACTACCAAACTTCATTATTACCACCGAGCAGCTTCCACGCTGTAACACCCCAAAAATACTAATCAAGATTATCAGTTCTAATCACCCAAGTGTAGGGTTAACCAAAACTTTTCTTACTAAATCTCATAAGAATGCATGTGTGATTTGCATTAGTGAATGATTGAGTGAAATTGCCATGTTTGATTGCTACAAATGATAAGAAATGGTTAAAGATGAATACTACATCATCTAGGCCAATTACAAACAAAATCCAAAGAAAAAGAAATCAGATATGAATCAAATGGTCATTTTGACCAAAGTTAACCACCAGGCTATTTTGTGAGTTCCTAGTAAAGAATTTCTAACAGAAACATGTCCATTTCTTTTCACCCCTTACTAGACCAAGTAAAAGTGAATCCAAGTCCACTTTACAAACTCACAGAAACTATTTTCAAATCTATTTAAAGGACAGTTCAAAGTTGAATCAAGTTCATATGGTAAGATCACCATTTTGCAAAAACCACTCAAATCAATTCATCTTGACAAACTCAAGCAACTAGAAACTACCAAGCATAAGTTTAGATCACCCACCAAATTTTATTCAAAAATTTCAAACTTAAGTTCATGCGGCCATTTGGTCGAACACATTGCAGACACTAATTAAACCCTGCCTAACTCCACTGTTTGGAGCAGTGATCCCTCGACCATTTGCCTCCATTGCACTCCCCCTGTCTTCCCCAACATCTAGCAGCGCAAGACATGCACCCTCCTTTGCCGTTGCGCCAGTGCAGCGCCGCCCGAAGCTGGCCATGCCGGCCGACCATGGACCGCTCGCCACAGACCCCGCCGCCCTTGTCCGTGATGTCCAGGAGGCAGGCCACCGTCCACCGCCACCCCCTGTCTAGCCCTCGACCGCAGGAGAGCCATGGACCACCAGAAAATCGTCGAGCCCACTTTCTCTGCGCCATGCCGAGAGCACGCTAGAGCGCCGCAGCCGACTAGCTCGCACACGCCGCGCCTCGCCCTCTCCATGCGTGCACACCCTCGCCATAACATCAGCTAGCTCCCAAACATCCCTGTTTGCCGCCGCGCGACCTGTAGCCCCCATGCGCCGTCTCGAACACCACCAGTTCCGCACAAAGCACCGCCCGCGCCCGACCATTCTCGACCGCCCAGTGCTGTGCCTTTAAGCCCGTGATGACCGCCAGGAAGCACCACATCGCCCCCTACCCTCAGCCACGCCGATAGCTCACTGTACCACCGTCGCCGGAGAAGCCAGCCCATCCCGCTCTATCCCTTTCGCCGGTGTATAAATAGAGGCCACCCCTACCTCAATTCACCACACCATCTCACTCCCCACTCCTCACAGAACCTCCCACACCCTTTCCCGGAGCAAGGCGAGCACCAGCCCGTCGGAATTTGGCTGAAGTCCGCCGCTGTAGAGGAGCCGTCGATTGAGCTGCCCCAGGAGCCGCCGCGACCACCGTTCGAACCGCCTTCATCTACAACGTTGTTCGCCCCCATCGCCGACCCTAGATGGAGTCCTGGTGATCCTCACACGACCCCCACTACCGCGTTAGGGTTCAGTCCTCGCCGGAGTTGTTCGACGTAGGAGATGAACCTTAGCTGTTAGATCATGTTCTAATCGCACGGCCTAGATTGAAAGATACCTTTTCGGTTAGATAGAGTCATTGACTAGTGGGACTGTTCTGTCAGCAGCCTGTTGCGCCGCGCTGTGCAGATTCGGCTGGCCCAGTTAGTTTTTCGTGTAGAGCCTAGTGATTCAAATAGTTATTTTCCATTTTAGTTGAAACCAGTTTCTGTTAGTAGATTCAAAAATCAATTCAAAGAGATTTACTGAACCAAATTGCATGATTCCAATTTTGTTAGAAACATATTCAAATTATCTATCCAAGCCCGTTGGATTCAAACCATTTGGAGTTAGATATCACCTATAGTAAAAATAACAAGACAGAGACTTTTTCAACTTCAAACATTTTTAAAAAATCAACCATAAATGCTTTTGAGTTGATTCCAACTCTCAGAAATCACATTTGATAAGATCTATCTGAATATGTAAAAATATTTAGGTGTACATGTAGTAACATTGGACTAGTACCAAAAGAATGCTATTTAGGCATTTCTAGTCACTTTAATTCTATTAAATGATAATCTTAAATTTTATAAAATATGACCACCACTTTAAATCACATTCCCAAGTACTAGGATATGTGGTGATGATATGTGTCAACATGATTCCATATTTTAATAGGAGAATATTAAATCTTAAGTATTTTCAATGAGTAGAAATTACTTTTCTAAAATAAGACAAACACGATTAAGTCTTTATTTCATGCGATGATTGTGATGATGCTAGATCATCAAGTGTGAGCCTTAGTGTGCTAAATATAAATAGTTAAGTATTGCTTGATGATTGTGTACCCCGTGTTCATTTATAGACGATAGTACTGACCCAGGATATGAGGAGGAGGAGTACTACGAAGAAGAAGAGAACTTCAACCACTGCACTACTCAAGGAAAGCTAATACTTGCAAGCTTAACTATGCAAGCCTAGCACTACAAGTTAACTATGCAAGTTAACACTTGCAAGTTTCCTAACCATGCAATCTAGAACTAATGCAAGTCATCCTTGCAAGATAACCTATGCAAGATGCATTAGGCATGCTTGGTTATCCAACTTTGATTATACCAATCCCAAGTTTTACTTGCAAGCTTTATTCTTTTACTTTACCAAAGTTCTTTACTTTTAGTTAGTGCTTTGTGAGTATTGGAAAAATAGTATAGATACCATAAAGAGTATAAAACTAGGCCTAAGTAGTTATACTTAGATGTCATTCCAAGGCATGAGATTAGAGTTGGATAGTTACCCTTGATTAGCACCCCTCATTAGTGAATACTCTCAACTTTAGTAGCTAGTGCTAAGCATAAAAGTTGATCATTTTAGATGGGAATACTTGGTGAAAATGATTATGAAAACCTTGGAATGAGGATTCATTCTATTGAAATGTTTTGACATGTGTTATGGACACAAAAGGATTTTATGATGAAAATGTTGAGGCATGAGCCTTAGCCCTTTATAAAAACTGATGGTTGGCTTCGGATGCGATACCATTCCAATTTTACTGTACAACCACAATACCTGAATTGGGTAAGGTTTAACTGGAAGTTTATATGCCTTAGTATGGGTTCCCTTGCGGAAGAGGTTGAGATGAGGTTACCTCGTGATGAATTTCCACCTATGCAGTGCCCAGGATGGCAGATGGCCATGGCTGGGAGGCCAAGCTCATAGGGGAGGTGCCTATACTAGAGTGTGTAATCGAAAGGTTATGATTGATTATCTGCATACTAAGTATGATGATTCAGGGTTGTCCCTGACGGATGTATCGAATTTTGTGGTGAAAGTGTACCACCTCTGTAGAGTGTCAAACTATTCGAATATCCGTGTCCGCGGTCATGGACAGTTGGAGTGGCCATACTATTCCATCGTTAGATGTTTTCAAAATGAGCTATGAATTGAACTATGACTTTGACTTGACCACAACAGGGTTGTGGATATGAAAACTAGGTTCCCACTTTAGTGATTTAGAACATTACTTAGTTTTCTTTACTTCTAAACTCAGTATGAGATAAACTGCCTTTTTGTAGATAAACCTAAAGCTTAAGATTCCTACTAGAACTACCTTACTTGTTAGTGCTAGTTTGCGAGTACTTAAAGAGTACTCATGGCTTTGTCTCTGGCTATTCCCGTGGCCAGAATATGAGGAGGAATACCAGGATCATGGACAGTAGGAGGTCTACGACAACTAGGATCATCTCCCATGGTCAGCATTGCCTGTGACTCTGAAGATGGAGCCCCTACTACATTTATTTTTTCGCTGCTTGATTTGTATTAAGACTAGATCACGAGATCCTTTATTTGTAAGACCTTATTATGGTTTGTAATGGATGATGTACTATGGTACCAATTCTATTATGTCTCGCAAAAATGGTAATCCTGGGATTGCGAGGTATGGCATAACAGGCATCTGGGATTAAAAATCCGGGTGTTGACAAGTTTGTATCAGAGCCATCCTGACCATAGAAGACCCTAGTAGAATGGACGTCCGAACAAAAACTTAGTTTTAAAACAAAATAATTGAGTATTTATGAAAACCTATTCCCACTCTTATATTTGATTCTTTCAAAAAAAAGTCATGTTCCTCAAAAACTTCTTGAATTCCTACATAAAATTTGACACACTTGATCACCTCACTAACTTACTCACCCTAAATGCTTATAGATGGAAGTCCAGTATTTTAAGTTCTACCAGCTGGGAAACGGAGGCCAATTGATCTTTGAGAGGGATCTAGATACACTGTCAGAGTATCTTGAGCGCCCGCATCCGGAATTCTTCAGGGCCCAACTTAACGATCTCATAGGAGGAGATCTACAATGGATGATAGTTGCAGATCTTAGAGGCAAGATGGAAGCACCCACTTCAGAGAAGATCCAATTCACCTTGCGTGAGAACAACTGGCTAGATGGATTAGCCAGGGCTATGCATGAAGCTCTTGCCCGTATGTGTGGGCAAAACATCAACCAGATCTAGGGAACTCGCTTTGCTCACTATGCAAGGCGTGATTCTATGGGAATGCCCTTGGAGATGCCAGGACACCCAGAGCTGAAGCACCAGGTGGACAATCTTGACTTCATGTTGTATGATAGGCAGAAGGAGTTGGAAAACACCCATGCCTACACCAACCACGACCATGCCATTACAGTCAAGAAGGACCAGACCCTCGCCATTCTCGCGAAGGAATGCCAATCACTTTGTCATCAGTGTGACAAGAAGGATCGCACCATCGATCATCTTCGCAAGAAGGTGGCCGCTCTTGAGAATACCATCCATGAAAAGGAATTCCAGCTTGAAGTGAAGGAGGAGGAAGGTGAAGATATCCAGGGAGATCTTTACTCTTACCTCAGTGATGACAACGACTACCTGGAGGATGATGCCATGGAGTTCCACACTGATGATAATGATTCCGACTTCATTGATGATGATTAGCTACACTTGATCACTACCATAGGAATGAGTTGTACCGGTCCCACTATATCGTAGTTTCACAAAATGGTTCTTAAAACCATCTATTTTCTATTTGTTTTGTGGTGTGTGTTTGTATTGTGTGCTTTGAATGAATGAATGAATCAGAGGAAGTTGTTAGTTCGAAAAACCCGAGTCAAACTCAAAGTTTAAAGATTTTGAAACAAAACCATGAACCCTAGAGATTTCCCTCTTATCTCATTATCTATCTCAATTTTCAGATGACTTGTGGAAATCCCGGAGGAAGCAGTTCATCTCAGGACCCAATGCTACAGATTCTACAAATGCTAGTTTCTGACCGTGAAGCTAGTAGAGCCGAATGCTAAGCCAACCTAGCCACTCTTCAATAGATAGCTCAGATGGCCCACAATAATCACAGTCACGGAAACCAAGATCACCATGGATCCAAGCTCAAGAACTTTCAGAATACCAACCCACCTATCTTTAGAAAGTCTGAGGATCCCTTAGATGCTGATGACTGGCTGCAAACCATGGAGAACAACTTGGAGGTCGCAGGAGTTGAAGCCAATGAAAAAAGTACTGTTTGCCACCCATTATCTGGCAGGAGATGTAAGAGCCTGGTGGAATAGCAGTCGTACCATGAACGAAGGTCAGATGTGACTTGGGAAGCATTCAAGATCAAGTTCAGCCGGACCCATGTGCCCCAAGGTTTGGTCACCAGGATGAGGGATGAGTTCAGGGAGCTGAAGCAAGGAAGGATGACGGTAGTTGAGTACCGTGACAAATTTTTGTCACTAGCTAGATATGCCCCTGATGAGATTAACACTGAAGCAAAGAAGAAGGAAAGGTTCCTGAATGGATTACATGATGAGATGCAGACTATGTTAGTCAACATCTGTTTTGCAGATCTAGAAGAGCTAGTAGATTCTGCCATTCAGATGGAAGGGAAGATCAACCAGGCCAATGACAATCGCAAGCGTAGGATGATGCACCAGCCTAGATCCCACCATACCTAGAAGCATCGCCCCAACCTGTCTGCAGGATATGCCCTAAGAATCAACATACCCCCTATGTCCCGTCCAAGCTATCCCAATCGTAGCGAAGGAAACCTGGAGTCTAGAGGAAACCACAACAACAACCCCGACAACTCAATAACTTCAACCGTGCACCTCCCAAGTCCAACAACAACAACAACAATACTATCCCAAGAACTGGAAGCAATGTTGTGCCTGTTGCAGGAAAAGACAAGTCCCTGATTACTTGCTTTGAGTGAAGAGTCAAGGGTCACTACTCCAACGAGTGCCCCAAGAAGCTTGCAGCAGCCACCAATGTGAATGCACCCACTCAGCAGCAACACCGTGTTCATCCTAGAAGGAGATTTGCCCCAGGGAATTCGCTCAACTACAATGGTCGTCTGTTTCACATGAATGCTGAAGAAGCTCAGGAAGCGCCAGATGTCGTGCTGGGTATGTTTTCTATTAACTCAGTACTTGCAAGAGTGTTGTTTGATTCTGGAGCATCGCACTCGTTTGTTACAGAAGAATTTGCATGCACTGGTAATATTCAACCAACAAAATTGAAGCATGTTATGATAGTTCAAATACCTGGTTCAACCACTAAAGCTAGAAAAATTTGCAAAGTTGTACCTATCAGAATCCATGGAATAGATTTTTATGCTAATCTAATAGTACTTGGAACCAAAGGTTTGGAAGTAGTACTGGGAGTGGATTAGATGTCGAAACATAAAGGATTAATCGATCGTGCCAAGAAATCCATAACCATGACCAGTAGCTCTGGAGTATCAGTAGAGCATGTATCTGAGACCTTGCCCCATCAATTCAAATGCAACAAGAGTCTAGCCCAAAGAACCCTAGACCAAGTCAGAGTAGTTTGTGAATACCCCGACCTATTCCCAGATGAATTGCCTAGTATGCCCCTAGATCGGGATATCGAGTTCATCATTGAACTAATTCCTGGAACTAGACCCATAGCTCAGAGACCTTATAGTATGAACCCATCTGAATTAGTGGAGCTGAAGAAGCAACTTGATGCTATGTTGGAGAAAGGTCTGATTCAACCAAGCACATCGCCATGGAGATCGCCTGTATTTTTATGGATAAGAAAGATGGAGGTAACCGTTTGTGCACGGATTACCGGAAGCTGAATGATGTCACCATAAAGAACAAGTACTCACTGCCCAGGATCGAGGATCTGTTTGACCAGTTGACTGGTGCCAGAGTGTTTTCTAAGATTGATCTTAGAACTGGTTATCATCAACTCAAGATTCGTCCAGCGGATATTCCAAAGACCGCCTTTACCACCAGATATGGATTATATGAGTATATTGTCATGTCTTTTGGATTAACCAATGCCCCCTCTTATTTCATAAATCTCATGAATAATATTTTTATGAACTTCCTGGATAAGTTTGTCGTTGTTTTTATCGACGATATTTTGATCTATTCCAAGTCAGAAGAAGACCATGAGCTACACCCGAGGACCATCCTTGAAACCCTTAGAGAACACCAGTTGTATGCCAAGTTTAGAAAGTGCGAGTTCTGGTTAGAGGAAGTAGGATTCCTAGGACATATTGTGTTGACAGGAGGAGTCACTGTCGATCCCGCCAAGATCAAAGATGTTGAAGAATGGAAAGCCCCAACCACTCAAACCCAAGTCTGTGCATATCTCGGATTAGCGGGATACTACCGCAAGTTCGTTGAACGATTTTAGAGCATCGCAAGACCAGTGACCCAATTGTTGAAGAAAGATAAGAAGTTCGAATGGACGGACAAATGTGAAGCAAGTTTTCAAGAGCTCAAGAAGAGATTGATTTCAGCCCCAATTCTGATTATGTCGGATATCAAGAAGCCTTTTGATGTGTATTGTGATGCATCCAAGATTGGTCTCGGATGTGTGTTGATGCAGGAAGGCAAAGTCATAGCATATCTGTCCAGACAACTGAAGCAGCATGAGCAAAACTACCCTACCCATGACCTTGAACTAGCAGCCGTAGTTTTAACCTTGAAGACATGGCGTCATTACCTGATGGGTAACCCTGTGAGATTTATTCGGATCACAAGAGCCTGAAGTATATTTTCACCCAGAAGGAGCTGAATATGAGGCGAATGAGATGGATAGAGTTAATCAAGGATTATGACCTTGACATTCACTATCACCCCGGCAAAGCCAATGTGGTAGCAGATGCTCTTAGCTGATTGTCATGTAGATTAAACACCATGACTAAAGAAGCCCAGCCAAGTTTGCATGAAGAGTTGGAGCAGTTTAGAACGGAGCTAGTTAGCAGAGGATTTTTAGCTAGCATTGAACTTCAACCCACTTTGATCAGTCAGATCAAGGAGGCACAGAAAGGAAATGCAAGTATCGACGGAATCAAGCGTCGTATTGGTACATGGAAGGTACCCGGATTCATCGAGGATGAAGGAGTTTTGTGGTACAAAGGAAGTATTTATGTGCCAGCAGATTCTGAGTTGAAGCAAGTTATCATGTAGGAAGCTCATGATACTCTTTATTCTATCCACCTAGAGGAATGACGATGTATCAGGATTTGAAGGAGCAAATTTTGGTGGCACAACATGAAGAGAGAAATTGGAAGCTACATAGCCAAGTGTGATATCCGTCAGAGAGTCAAAGCGGAACATCAGAGACCCACATGACTTTTGCAACCATTGCAGATTCCAGAATGGAAATGGGATTCTGTCGGAATGGATTTCATCACCGGTTTGCCTACTTCTATAGGGGAAATGACTCTATTTGGGTCATAGTGGACAGAATGTCCAAGGTAGCCCATTTTATTCCTGTCAAGACCACCTACCAGAGTTCGAAGCTAGCAGAGCTGTACATTGCTAGAATCGTTAGTTTGCATGGAACCCCTAAGACCATAGTGTCGGATCGAGGAACCCAGTTTACCTCAAGATTTTGGCAGAAAGTCCAAGAAGGATTAGGAACCAAGCTGAACTTCAGCACAACCTATCACCCGCAAATCGATGGACAAACTGAAAGAGTTAACCAAATCTTAGAAGATATGTTGAAAGCTTGTGTGCTAGAATATGGATCAAAATGGGAAGATTGTCTGCCTTTCGTAGAATTCTCATACAACAACAGTTATGAAGCCAGTTTGCAAATGGCCCCATTTGAATTTATGTATGGAAGGAAGTGCCGTACCCCCTTGAATTGGTCGCAAGTAGGAGAGAGTCCGATTTTCAGACCCGACATCCTACAAGAAGCCGAAGAGAAGGTTCACAAAGTCCATGAACACCTCAAGACCACCCAATCCAAACAGAAGAGTTGTGCTGACAAGAGATGTAGAGACCTGACCTTCAATGTCGAAGATTTTGTGTATCTCAAAGTATCGCCCTTGAAGGGAATGCAGCATTTTCGTCTGAAAGGAAAGTTAGCCCCGAGATATATTGGACCCTTCAAGATTTTGAATCGCCGAGGAGAAGTATCATATCAACTGGAACTGCCAGAGGAGATGTCATCCATACATAATGTGTTCCATATCTCGTTACTTCGCAAATGCTTAGAAGTTCTGGAGAAGACCGAAGTGTTCAAGAACATCGATCACCGAGCCATAGATATCAACAAGGATCTGACGTATCGTGAAGTACCCATTCTCATTTTGGAAGAATCCTTCAGAACCACCAGGACCCGAAGTATCAAGTTTCTCAAGATCCAGTGGAGAAACCATACCGAAGATGAAGCTACTTGGGAGTGAGAGGATTACATTAGGACTGAGTTTCCAAATCTCTTTAGTTCCTAGTTTAAGGAGGGAAGGTTTAAGGAGGGACGAGATTTTGTTTAAGGAGGGAAGGTTTGTAACACCCCAAAAATTCTAATCAAGATTATCAAGTTCTAATCACCCAAGTTTGGGGTTAACAAAAACTTTTCTTATTAAATCTCATATGAATGCATGTGTGACTTGCATTAGTGAATGATTGAGTGAAATTGCCATGTTTGATTGCTACAAATGATAAGAAATGGTTTAAAGATGAATACTACATCATCTAGGCCAATTACAAACAACATCCAAAGAAAAAGAAATCAGATATGAATCAAATGATCAAATGGTCATTTTGACCAAAGTTAACCACTAGGCCACTTTGTGAGTTCCTAGTAAAGAATTTCTAACAGAAACATGTCCATTTCTTTCAACTCCTTGCTATACCAAGTAAAAGTGAACCCAAGCCCACTTTATAAACTCATAGAAACTATTTTCAAATCTATTTAAAGGATAGTTCAAAATTGAATCAAGTTCATAGGGTAAGATCACCATTTTGCAAAAACCACTCAAATCAATTCACCTTGACAAACCCAAGCAACTAGAGACTACCAAGCATAAGTTTAGATCACTCACCAAATTTCATTCAAAAATTTCAAACTTAAGTTCATGCGGCCATTTGGTCGAACACATTGCAGACACTAATTAAACCCTGCCTAACTCCATTGTTTGGAGAAGTGATCCCTCGACCATTTGCCCCCATTGCACTCCCCTGTCTCCCCCAACATCTAGCAGCGCAAGACACGCACCCCCCTTTGGCATTGCGCTAGTGCAGCACCGCCTGAAGCTGGCCATGCTGACCGACCATGGACCGCTCACCATAGACCCCGCCGCCCTCATCCATGATGTCTAGGAGGCAGGCCACCGTGCACCGCCACCCCCTGTCAGCCCTCGATCGCAGGAGAGCCATGGACCACCAGAAAATCGTCGAGCCCACTTTCTCTGCGCCATGCCGAGAGCACGCCAGAGCACCACAACCGACCAGCTCGCACACGCCGCGCCTCGCCCTCTCTGCGCGTGCACACCCTCGCCATAACATCAGCTAGCTCCCAGACATCCCCGTTCGCCGCCGCACGACCCGTAGCCCCCGTGCGCCGTCTCCAACACCGCTAGTTCTGTGCAGAGCACTGCCTACGCCCGACCATTCTCGACCGCCACGTGCCGTGCCTTTAAGCCTGTGATGACCGCCAGGAAGCACCTATTCACCCCTACCCTCAGCCACGCCGATAGCTCACTGTACTGTCATCGCCGGAGAAGCCAGCCCATCCCGCTCTATCCCTCTCGCCGGTGTATAAATAGAGGCCACCCCCATCTCAATTCACCACACCATATCACTCCCTACTCCTCACAGAACCTCCCACACCCTTTCCCGGAGCAAGGCAAGCACCAGCCCGACGAAATTAGGCCAGAGTCTGATGACCCACAAGTATAGGGGGTGTATCGCAGTATTTTCGATAAGTAAGAGTGTCGAACCCAACGAGGAGCAGAAGGTGCTGGCTAGTGGTATGGATCAGGAATTCTCTGCAAATACTTAGCAAACGGATTTTTAGGGGTTTTTGATAAAGCAAGTAAACAAAGTACGAGTAAATAAAAGACAGTAGGAATAAATGCAGCAAGTGGCCCAATCCTTTATGCAACAAAGGACAAGCCGGTTGTATTACTTAAGATGACCAAACGTTCTCGAGGACACATGGGAAGACTGTCAAGTGCTTTCGCTTCATATAGTTGATTAATCTTCTTTAGCTTGCTAAGTGTTGTGTGGGTGAACCTGTGCTAATGTACCGACTTTCCTAGGACTAATACATACTTGTGATTAGACCCCTTGCAAACATCCGTAAGTACAAGAAAGTAATTAAGGTAGAAACCTAACCACAGCTTTAAACTCTAAGGCCCTTACGTCCCTTGTGCATTG
Source organism: Avena eriantha (assembly GCA_910589775.1). Taxonomy (NCBI): domain Eukaryota; kingdom Viridiplantae; phylum Streptophyta; class Magnoliopsida; order Poales; family Poaceae; genus Avena; species Avena eriantha. The sequence goes on from OU342745.1 coordinate 88,819,205, forward strand.
GTTTCCTAACGATGGTTTAGGTTTCTGTCACTTAGCAACCCCTACGATTAGTAGCCAAATACACAATGCATTCCCCTAGCCCCATATATTACGAAAACACGACGAAAACACGATATACGAACCTCGGGAGATCCGGGGGATTATATATTACGAAGTTTCAGAACAAAAGGAAGGTACTGGGAGAAAACGAGTCGGAGGCGGAGTCGGGGGTGGACTCACCACCTGGTGGCACGGCCAGGGGTGGGCCTGCGCCACAGGGTGGTGTGAGCCACCCTGGCTCCGTTTCCGTCCCTCTTTCGCTTCATAGCTTTCCTTATTGACTGAAAACTGCAAAAGTATAGTTGGATAGTATTTTCGCGGAACTTTTCTTACCAGAATTGTTACCTATTTGAAAACGGACTCTGCAGGTCTCTGAATTTAGTATCTAGTAGATTCTTTCGGAGTCACCACTTGAATAACATCGATATCTTCTTCTTTATACACTTATTACTTGAGTCATGAAACCTTTCTCTTTCTCATTACACCATTTTCTCCACTACCTGGAAATTTCTTTCACACAAAACTTCACACAGTTCTCATTAGCAACATTAGTATAAGTGAAGTGATATAACCTTTTGAGTTCAACTTCAACTGAAAACCATCAAAACATAAGCTACTGTAGCAACTCCTTCCGAAAACCCAAAAATAATTCAAAAAGGAAATCGATTAAAGAAGCAAATTCAAGAGTGCCAAAATCTGTCAAAACAGACCGGCAGGTAAAGATCATTTTTTTCGGAAATCTTCTGTTGCTCAAATAAAAAAATGCAAAACTAACGATAGTTAAATAACACCCTGGGGCAGAAGCACAAAAAATTACAGATCAATCCGACATATAGAGATCTCTCACGAATTTTTACGGTGCAGCACAAAAATCTATTTCGGGACAGCAACTTCCCCAAATATTACTTCTCTCTCATTAGAAGTTGATCTCGACACAAAAACCGAACAAAAAGGATAAGAAGCGGTTATTACCAGAGTAATAAATTCCAAGACTCAAAGAAACAAAAACAAACTGGAAGCAAAAACAAATTGGGTTATCTTCCAAAAAGTTCTTTGTTTATAGCCATTAAGATGAGCATGATAATTTTGAAGATGCTCACTCAGGAATATGAATTGAAGTGAAAGAGAGCATTAAGAAGCAAAAACACATGCACATTTAAGTCTAACCCACTTCCTATGCAAGGGGGCTTTGTAGGTAAATAAGTTGTTGAAACCTGAAACCGCAAGCATAGGAAGGCAAAAGAAGTGCAACATAAAAACTTTCAGCATAAAACTAGGAAACTTGATATTTTTTAGGTGCATAAGAACACTTTTCCCTCTTTCATAGTAACTTTCAGTATCATGCATAAACTTAACAATATAACTATCACAAGGACCATTGTAGCAATAATCACTTATTCTAACAGAAAATACAGGAATACTAGCTCTCATAACACTACTTTGTGAAACAATATTAGAGGTATCCTTACAAAGGATAGTGTGTCCCTCTTCTTCATATTTAGTAACAAAGTCTTTCACATTTTCTATTATAGGTTCATCAACCATTTGTTTATCAGGTTCAACAGCTTTATTTGCACTTTAATTAACCATACTAGCTATCATAAAATGTTCCTTTATCTTAACTGGGAAAGGCATTTTCTCAATATAAGGTTCAGGTAAGACTTAAAATAAGAAGCAATAGCTTGAGAGTCTAGACCATAAGCATTTTTAATATTTTGAAAGTCATCAGTTCCCATAAAAGATTCAATGCATTCATAATCATAATTTATACCTGACTTTATACCTTTGTCATTCTCCCAAGCTTCAGCATTGTCTTGAATACGGTCCAGAAGATCCCATTTAGCTTCTTCTTCCATGCGAGTGAATGATCCAGCACAAGAACAATCCAATAAATCCTTGTTATGTAGAGGGAGCCTTGCATAAAAGTTGTTGATAATAATATTATTGGGGAGCTCATGAATGAGACATTTGAGCATTAGTAACTTCAATCTCCCCCAAGCTTGAGCTGTACTCTCTCCATCAAGAGGCCAAAGGTTGTATATTTGATTCCGATCTTTATGAATATCACTAGGAGGATAAAACTTTGAATAAAAGAGAGGCACTATTTCCTCCCATTCCAGAGCTTGACCATTCTTCAGCAGCTTATACCATTCCTCAGCTCTTCCTTTCAGCGATAATGAGAATAACTTCTTCTTAACTTGATATGTAGTAATACCTGCACACTTGAACAACCCGCATAATTCGTGTATAAAGAGTAAATGATCACCAGGATGGACAGTTCCATCCCCAACATAGTAGTTATCCATAACATGATCAATAATTCTTGTAGGTATTTTAAAAACATCATTCTCAGCAGGTGATGGCTTATCTACTACCTTAGTAGTGGTAGTAGCATTACCAAATAAGAAACTCAGCGAATTATCCATAATGAAAATAAAGCAACTAACAGAAATAAACAATACTCACAGTAGAAGTTTCCTTTACCAGTTCCACTCTCCAATAGGGCTTCACTCCCCGGCAACGGCTCTAGAAAGTAGTCTTGATGACCCACAAGTATAGCGGGTGTATCGCAGTAGTTTCGATAAGTAAGAGTGTCGAACGCAACGAGGAGCAGAAGGTGCTGGCTAGTGGTATGGATCAGGAATTCTCTACAAATACTTAGCAAATGGATTTTTAGGGTTTTTTGATAAAGCAAATAAACAAAGTACGAGTAAATAAAAGACAGTAGGAATAAATGCAGCAAGTGGACCAATCCTTTATGCAGCAAAGGACAAGCTGGTGTATTACTTAAGATGACCAAACGTTCTCGAGGATACATGGGAAGACTATCAAGTGCTTTCGCTTCATATAGTTGATTAATCTTCTTTAACTTGCTAAGTGTTGTGTGGGTGAACCTGTGCTAATGTACCGACCTTCCTAGGACTAATACATACTTGTGATTATACCCCTTGCAAACATCCGTAAGTACAAGAAAGTAATTAAGGTAGAAACCTAGCCACAGCTTTAAACTCTAAGACCCTTACGTCCCTTGTGCAATGGTTTCCTAACGGGGGTTCAGGTTTCTGTCACTCCGGCAACCCCTACGATTAGTAGCCAAATACACAATGCATTCCCCTAGCCCCATATAGGTGAAGTGTCATGTAGTCGACGTTCACATGACACCACTAGAAGAAGTACACCACAACTTAAATATCAAACTACTGAATCTTTCTCAACACAACTCCACTACTAACAACATGACTTCTCCCATGTCCTCAAGAACAAAATGAACTACTCACAAGACATCATATGGATCATGATCAGAGATGGAATAATGATGTATAACAATCTGAACATAAACAATAATTTAATGGTTCACTCAATAGCATCAACTACAAAGAGTAATCAACACCGGGAAAGTTTCCCCTATGAACTATGCAAGATTCAACACAATTGTTACATCAATATGGAGATGGTGATGAGGGTGCTGATGGTGATGATGGTGGTGATGATGATGATCCCGATGAAGCCCAGCTTGATGGTGGTGTTGATGGCGACGACCTCCCCTCTCCGGGAAGGAATTCCCCGGCATAAATCTGTCTGCCGGAGAGATCTTTCTCTCTCGGTGTTTTTCGCCCCGCAGAGGCGGCGGAATATTTCTGTGGTCCCTCTCCGAGTCTTAGGGTTTCAGGAGGAATATATACGCCAGAGGGGAGTGCCAGGGGTGGACCAGGGTGGCCACACCACCTGGTGGCGTGGCCTAGGCTGGCCCGCGGCAGGGGGTGGTGTGGGCCCCCTGTGGCCCATCTCCAGCCACCCTTCTGGCTTCCTTCGTCTTCTAGAAAAATAGGATTTTCCGTATATTTTCCTAGATTTTCTGATCTTCGTGAATTTTTCCTCTAAACAGGACCTTTCCCATCAGAATCCCGACTGCAGCGGTCCATGCTCCAAAAGTCATCAACCATGCAAAAAAAAGATGAAATAACATAAGTATCACCTCTCAATACGAAATATATCAATGCATAACAGTTAATTATGACATAGAATAGCGATGCAAAATGGACGTATCAGAGTCCACCGGGACAGATATAGACATGGAGAAGCTTTTCAATGTCAATCTTTCACTACTTTGTTTGGACCTTGCTTCTTCACTTAATGCTTGCTTTCCGTCTTGCCTTTGCTGGGCCTACGATAGGCTGTACTCCAATACGAAATAAGATTGTACATGAAGGTTGGTGAAAAGTCGTCGATTGGAGCCGCCCCAGGAGCCGCCGCGATCACCGTTTGAACCACCATCATCTACAACGTCGTTCGCCCCCATCGCCGACCCTAGCTGGAGCCCTGGTGAGCCTCACACGACCCCCACCGCCACGTTAGGGTTCAGTCCTCGCCGGAGTTGTTCGACGTAGGAGATGAACCTCAACCGTCAGATTAGGTTCTAATCGCACGACCTAGATTGAAAGATACCGTTTCGGTTAGATAGAGTCACTGACTAGTTAGACCGTTCTGTCAGCAGCCCGATGTGCCACGCTGTGCAGATTGGGCCAGCCCAGTTAGTTTCCCGTCCAGAGTCCAGTGATTCAAATAGTTATTTTCCATTTTAGTTGAAACCAGTTTCTGTCAGTAGATTCAAAAATCAATTCAAAGAGATTCACTGAACCAAATTGCATGATTCCAATTTTTCTAGAAAGGTATTCAAATTATCTATCCAAGCCCATTGGATTCAAACCATTTGGAGTTAGAGATCACCTATAGTAAAAATAACAAGACATAGACTTTTTCAACTTCAAACATTTTTCAAAAATCAACCATAAATGCTTTTGAGTCGATTCCAACTCTCAAAAATCACATTTAATAAGATCTATTTGAAAATGTAAAAATATTTAGGTGTTCATGTAGTAAAATTGGACTAGTACCAAAAGAATGCTACTTAGGCATTTCTAGTCATTTTAATTCTATTAAATGATAATCTTTAATCTTATAAAATATGACCACCATTTTAAATCACATTCCCAAGTATGAGGATATGTGGTGATGACATGTGTCAACATGATCCCATATTTTAATTGGAGAATATTAAATATTAAGTATTTTCAATGAGTAGAAATTACTTTTCTAAAATAAGACAAACAAGATTAAGTCTTTATTTCATGTGATGATTGTGATGATGCTAAATCATCAAGTATGAGCCTTAGTGTGCTAAATAGAAATAGTTAAGTATTGCTTGGTGATTGTGTACCTGAAATGGATCGTATGGGCACCTAGAGGGGGGGGGGGGTGAATAGGTGCTACACCAATTTTAATTCTTTTTCAATTTTAGGCTTAGCATAAAGGGTAAATTTTCGAGATAAACTATTGAGTGGAATTTCCCTATATGCAAACCTATCTACTAGTGAGTAAAGAGCGAGTGGAAGAGGAACGAGTAAACCGAAGTGAAGCACGCGGAGACACAGGATTTGTTTGACCGTAGTTCCTTCCTTGTTAAGGGAAGTACGTCTGCGTTGGAGGGGTGGGCGGTACTAAGACCACCACGCCACAAAAGGCCTCACCCTGTTCTCCGATGGATCTCGCCACAACAGGCCTGATCCTCCTTCCACTATAGGTACCCTTCGAGGCGGGCACCGGCGCCTTTACACAACTAGCGGGGCAACAACTCCACAACAACTTGGAGGCTCCTGAAATGACAACAAGCGGCCACAAAAACAAACTTATCAAATACAATAAACAAGATCTAGGTATTGACAAGAATACTAGATCAAGGATTTCTCCAAGTGAATGGAGAGGAGTTGAAGCGCTTGATTCTTGATGATGATGATGAACTTCTCCCCCTTGAATTCCACCAAAGATCAAGACCTTCGGGTGGGTGAAGTGGGAGATCGAGAATGAGAGCTCTTGCACAAGGTCTGGTCAATTTCGAATGAATCAAGAGTTCTGAATGTTGGGGAAGAAGGGATATTTATAACCCCCTTCAGAAACCAGCCGTTGCAACCTTTGGGGGCCGGATTATCCGGCCCAAGTGAGGGACGGATTATCCGGTCTGGGGAAACACCGCCCCAGACTCAGAATATCCGGCAGATAATCCGCCCCCTCTCAGAGCGTCGCGCCGAGCTTGCCCTTGATCAACTTCTGGGGGCCGGATTATCTGGCCCTATGCGAAGCCCGGATTATCTGGCCTGGGGAAGAAAAACCGCCCCAATTCGGATTTTCCGGTAGAAAATTTGACCGGATACCGAGCGACGTGCCTTGGCTCCTTTTGCTCGAAAACTGGGGGCCGGATTATCCGGCCCATGTGAAACCCGGATTATCCGGCCTGGGGAGGAAAAACCGCCCTAGTTCGGATTTTCCGGGAGAAAATCCGACCGGGGTACCGAGCGGCGCGCCTTGGCTTCCTTCGAGCGATGAGGTAGGCCGGATTATCCGGCCCTTGGTGGGGCAGATTATCCGGCCCCCCTCAAAACTTCATGCACACTTAGCACACATGAAAAGTCTCCATAGTATTGTTATCTAACACGCAAAACATAGGAAAACATGAAATGTTCTTTCAATCTCCCCCTTTTTGGTGTTAGATGACAATACCAGGATTTGCAGGAGAAAGACACAAGACAGACATAGATAACTTATGAAAGAGACTCCCCCTCAATGTGTGCATAATAGAGTTTTGCATTGGAATACAAATGCACACAAATAGGTGAATCTATTCCATAGACATATGAGCAAAAACACATACCACCGAAGTAGAGAATAGGCATCCTTGACATAAATCACAATTATTACCGGATAACCATTATGAGCGCGCCTTCCGTGATATACCTCCAGCAATAGGATATGAATAGATAGATCCATAAGCATAATCCATGATATGAAGTCCATAGGCATAGCATAATCCAAACACGACAACCACAAAAAGTTTCAAACAACCACAAATCACGAATTTAAAGTTCAACGCTAAATGGGCATAAGCAAGAAATAACGAATAGAAAAGTGCAAGTGCTTATGCCCGACCCATGCAAATCCACGGACAACCTAATAGAACTACTTCTCCCCCTTTGGCATCGAGACAACAAAAAGGGAGAAGAGCGATGCTAGCGCCCCATGGGATCACTCGTAGTCCTCGTCCTCGTTCACTTCCTCGTCTTCATTCTCTTCCTCATCCTCATCTTCAAGTTCCTCAGTGTCACCTTCCTCATCGTCATCATCAGCAGCGAGCGCAGAGGGGAACAAGTGACGCTCCAGCTCACCATAGTTCAGCCCTGAGGAAGAGTTCCACCGAGCATACGGAGTGGGAGGTGTAGGAGCCGGAGGAGCACCCGAAGCGCCGGACACGTGGTGGAGAATGAGCTGCTGGGAGTGAGCCAACTCATGGCGCTGCCTGTATGCCTCGTACTGACCCTTGCGCGTGTCCACGCCCATGCAGAGAATGTGACGCTGGAACCAGTTCAGCTGCTTGATCTCACGGGCCACGGGAGGCACATGGGGCCTGCGAGCATCCCTCATGAGGCCCTCAGGAGCAGAGGAGGGGTGAGAGGTCTTCCGAACCTTGTTGTATATCTTCTTGGCCTTGTGCACCGAGTCAATGTGGAATTCCTCTGCAGGAAGCAGGTGACAAATGAGCATCATAATGTAGGGCGCATAGGGAATGGACAGACGGTTGAACATAGCATCACACAGCTCATGGTAGATGAAGTCCATGACATCCAGCCTGTACTGCACTGACTCGTCCTCGCAGGAGGCAACCTCATGAGAAAATTGAAGTAGCTAAACAAGGTGACCACGGATGCTGTCATTGTTGCCCCCACTCGGTGTAATAGAGTCACGGAAGAGACCCACTAATGCAGCATAGATGCCCTGTCCGTCGTCCCGAAAGTATTTGGCGCGAGGACGGCGCTTGTAGGTCTTGGAAACACCGGAACCACCTGTGAGGAGAATAAGGGCGATAGCAAGGGGATAAGCATACACACAAGTCCAAGAGAGAGCATGGAAAAAGTAGTCAAAAAGTTCATAGGACAAAACTACTCAATGCATACACATGGTGAAACTGAAGCAGAATCGAATCTGTCATGCCGGATTATCTGGCCTGGCCAGGGGCGGATAATCTGGCCCTGGCAGAAATTTTCGATTTCACCTAGATTGCATTCAAAAAAGTAGATCAGGCCTAGAAACTGCAAGACTACGATTTCTATGCGAAAACACATCCTTCTAGACAATGTTCCACCCAACAAGATACACATCTAGCCAAAGATGGGGAGAGAGGGAGTTACCCTCACTCATTGGACGAAGAACGCGGAGGAGAAGGTACCTGGAGGCGCGAAGAAGAAGACCCGGGGAGGCCCAGAAAATTTGGTGGCCGGAGAGGCTCCAGGGAGGGTGAGGGGTGGCAGGCGGCGGCTGTGGAGGAGGAGAGGGCTGGGGGAGAAGTGTTGCTCAATATGAGCTCTTCCCCTAAGCCCTACCCTTTAAGATGAAATCCGCCAGGGCCGGATTATCTGGCCAACACTTGGGCCGGATTATCCGGCCTGAATTCTGGGATTCTGTTATACACAGAACCAGGCCCGCGCGTCCCCAAGCAACACCCTCACAAGGTGTACAAGGGACTTGTGTGCAAGAATAGATGGCTTAGGGGTAGGGAAGGCTTAGGATTAAGAGAGCCAAACTGAGATGGTACTAGACACTCAAAATTGCAAAATCCAAATCAAATAAAAGCCAAGATTGAGTGTGATTCCCATAAGAACATGAGAGAGCAAATAGCATCCAAAAAGATCCAATTCTCCTCAAGGGAGAGGGCGGTGGCCGAAGCCACCTTGTTGGAGTGTATGGTGTGACACCGCGAAGATATATCTTGGGTTCATGACCAATACTCATCAATAAGCTCACATATCACAAAATGATATTAAGAGAAATGATTTATCTTGCTTTTGGCATTACGGGGGGAGGGTTAGCCCAATGAGTTAGGACCACACTCCACCTATATCCATGTCCACACCTAGACCAAACAAGGATTGAGATGTACGAGTGAGTGCATGGGTAATCAAGACAAGCTCCCAGAATCAATGATATTTAGCTCATTCCTCAAATAGCAGAATCTTGCTTCATCAAGTGGCTTTGTAAAAATATCCGCCAGTTGGTTCTTCGTGCTCACAAAGGATAGATCAATATCGCCGCGAGCAACATGGTCTCGAATAAAATGATTCCAAATCTCAATATGCTTCGTCCTAGTGTGCTGAACAGGATTGTACACAATTTTGATTGCACTTTCATTATCACATAAAAGAGGCACTTTGTCACAGTTGACACCGTATTCCTTTAAAGTTTGCCTCATCCACAATAATTGAGTACAAGCACTGGCAGCAGCAACATATTCAGCTTCGGCGGTGGAGAGAGATATACAATTCTGCTTTTTGGAGGACCAACATACAAGAGATCTTCCCAAGAATTGACAAGCTCCAGAAGTGGATTTCGGATCATCCTTATCACCAGCCCAATCTGAGTCAGTATAACCACATAAAGAGAAATTGGAGCCCTTGGGATACAGAGACCAAAGTTGGGGGAATGAACCAAATATCGAAAGATCCTCTTGACTGCCACTAAGTGGCTTTCTTTAGGAGCTGCTTGATACCTTGCACACACTCCCACACTCAACACAATATCGGGTCTAGATGCGTAGAGGTAAATAAGAGAGCCGATCATGGACCGGTATACCTTTTGGTCCACATCTTTACCATGAGGGTTAAGTTCAAGATGACACTTTGTTTGCATCAGAGTGGCGACACCATTTAAATCCATCATCTTGAATCTCTTGAGCATGTCTTGGATGTACTTTGCTTGATTAATAAAGGTTCCTTCTCTAAGTTGCTTGATCTCGAATCCAAGAAAGAATCGTAATTCCCCCATCATAGACATCTCAAACCTGTCAGTCATAAGCTTTGAAAAATCATCGTTAAAAGCTTTGTTAGTAGAACCAAAGATGATATCGTCTACATATAGTTGGCATACGAAGAGCTCCCCCTTAACCTTCTTAGTAAAAAGAGTGGGGTCGATTTGCTCAACTTCGAAGCCACGATCTAACAAAAGCTCTTTAAGGTGCTCATACCACGCACGTGGGGCTTGTTTAAGGCCATAGAGTGCCTTATCGAGTTTGTAGAAATGGTTCAGAAAGTTAGGATCCTCAAACCCTGGGGGTTGCTTTACGTATACCAACTCATGTAGAGGACCATTAAGGAAGGCACTCTTGACGTCCATTTGCTGCAACTTAAAATTGTTATGTGCAGCATAAGCAAGAAGGATACATATGGACTCAAGGCGAGCCACAAGAGCATAGGTCTCGCCGAAGTCGATGTCCTCAACTTGGGAGTACCCTTGTGCCACAAGTCTTGCCTTGTTCCTCACAACAATGCCATTCTCATCTTGCTTGTTCTTGAAAATCCATTTGGTGCCGATAACATTGCGGCACTCTTTGGGTTTCTCCACTAGTTTCCAGAATTTGTTGCGCTCGAAATTATTCAATTCTTCATGCATAGCAACAACCCAGTCTGGGTCTTCAAGAGCTTCAAAGACCTTCTTAGGTTCCACCATGGAGATATGAGCTTGATGCTCACCAAAACTGGCCAATTCTCTTCTTGTAGAAACCCTTCGTCGAAGATCACCAACAACCTTGTCGAGAGTGTGACCCCTCAACTCAAGGTTATGATCAGCCTGAGCCTTGCGACGAAGTTCAATAAGTTTGTTGTCTCTTGGAGGAGCAGATTCATCACTTGAGTCTTCATTGGAAGCATTTTCTCCGCCTTGATCAGTAACTGGAACATCAGTAGCAGGTGGTGGAGAGGCATGCCCTTGAGGTGAATCCGTAGCCATAACAGGAGGCTGCAGAACTGGAGAGTCAGAGCCGGATAATCCGGCCGATGGAGAGGCCGGATAATCCGGCCTGGGAGTACTTGCCGCAGCTTCTTTAGGAGGCCTGGGACTTGCTTGAACTGGTGAGGGGCCGGATAATCCGGGGCTAGCCAGAAAATCTGGCCTAGAGCTTGTGTTGAAATCTTCACCAGCAGGAGCAGCATGGTCAGCTGTAGCGGGGTGGCCGGATAATCCGGTGTCAACTGGAAAATCCAGCCTGGAGCTTTCTAGAACATCTTGACCTTCAGCATTTGATGGAGATGGTGTAGAAGTTGCCCCCGTGGTTGGAGCATGTTGAGTATGTGTAGATGAGGGCTCTATATAAGTAGAGCATTGTCCTTCCCGGTCCGCCACAAGGGGTTCCTCCATGGGGCGGAAGAATCCCACGCCCATTCTTCTTATGGCATCTTGGGGTATTTCAACATCTGCATCACAAACACCAACTTGCTCCGCACGGGAACTATCATTTTCCTCGAACACCACACTACAAGATTCTACAACAGTTCCGGAGAGCTTATTGTAGACTCTATAAGTATGGTATTCGGCACCATAACCAACAAAAAAACCTTCTAAAGCCTTAGATTCAAACTTAGATAAACGAACTCCTTTAATAAGAAAGAAACACTTACACCCGAATACCCGAAAGTATGAGATGTTTGGCTTGTTACCGGTAAGTATTTCATACGGAGTCTTGTCTAAGATCTTGCGGAGGTATAAACGGTTGGATGAATGACAAGAAGTAGAGATTGCTTCAGCCTAGAAGTTATATGGAGATTTAAATTCGGCTAACATTGATCTTGCCATGTCCATTAGAGTTCGATTCTTCCTCTCGGCTACACCATTTTGTTGAGGGTGTACGCAGCGGAATATTGATGTCTTATCCCCTCTTCACTTAGGAACTCATTTAAGGTGTAGTTCTTGAACTCCGAGCCGTTATCACTCCTTATAGCCAAAATGGGGACGTTGTGTTGACGTTGAACCTCGTTGGCGAAGTCAATGACAGTTTGTTGAGTTTCACTCTTCAACTTGAAGAAATAAACCCAAGTGTATCTTGAGTAATCATCAACAATCACTAGACAATACTTCTTCCCACCGAGGCTTGCATGAGATGGAGGTCCGAAGAGGTCCACATGAAGGAGCTCCAAAATCCTTTTTGAAGAGATAATGGTTTTCCTTCGATGAGGTGAATCATGCATTTTCCCTTCAACACATGCCCTGCAAACACGATCTTTGGCAAAAGAGACATTTTCTTTTAGTCCAAGAATGTGGCCACCCTTGTGGAGACTTTGCAAAGTTCTCATATTGACGTGGGCTAGTCGGCGATGCCATAGCCAACCCGCGTTAGCCTTTCCGAAAAGACACATCGGGCCTGTAGTGGTTTTCCCCGAAAAGTCCACCACGTACAGGTCGTTTTCGACATATCCCACGAAAGCGACTTTTAGAGACTTGCTCCACAAGAGTACCACTAAATCAGCATCAATGTAAACTGCAAAGCCCATCTTACCAAGGGCACGAACTGAAAGTAAGTTATACCCGAGGGTCTCAACAAGCATGACGTCCACGAGAGAGATATCGTGAGCCACCACAACTTTGCCGAGACCCAATACCTCAGATTTTGACTTGTCACCATAGGAGACGGTAATGTGATCAAGGTTTGGCTGCATCTCCGTGATGATCTCCTTGCTTCCGGTCATATGACTCGTACAACCGCTATCGAGTACCCATTTAGAACCACCGGAAGCATAGCCTTGCAAGAAAATTACTTCTTGGTTTTAGATACCCATTTTTTAATGTGTCCTCTCATGTTAGTAACAAGGGTCTTGGGAACCCAAATAGACCAAGGAATGTAACAATCATAAGGCCCTACATAACTAGCATGAACATCACCATAACAATCACAATATAGTTCAAAGTTAGGATTGTTGATCCCTGCAAAACCATCATGATTAGTCTTGTTATTGGTAATGTTGCTAGTCTTCCATTGAGCAGTCTTGTTCTTCTTCTTCTTGTTTTTCTTGCTCTTTATCTTGGGTATGTAACCAAGACCTTCTTTACTATTGTTTGTCCTTTGCCTGCTCAGTATCTCATCAATAACCCCTTTACCTTTGTGTTGAGAACTTCTTGCAAATTCTTCTTTTCCAAAGCATGAAGAGGAGGTACTTGGCACATCATACCGTTTCAATTGAGTTTGGAGCTGGTCATGAGACTCATTTAGAGTAGAATGATCACTCTTCAATGCCTTGTGAGAACTTTCAAGATTATCAAACTTCTCCAAAAGTCTAGCATGAACAGCCCCAAAATCAATCTTTTCTTTCTTTAGTTTCTTTACCTTGGCAAGAGCATGGTCACGTTCTTTAATGAGCTGAGCTACAACTTCTTCTTGTGACCCCTCAAGGGATTCGAGTCTTTCTTCCAAAGAAACTCAAGCTTCCGCTTCCTCTTCCAAGGCATTCCTCAAAGAAGCTATCTCCAAGGCATCTTCTCTTTCAATTCTGCCCTTTTCTTCAAGGAGATCTTCGGCTTGAGCAAGTTGACTCATAAGAGCATCAAAATGGAGTTTGTGCTCACCTTGTAGGTTAGTGAAAAAAGTATCCAAGGCAATAACTTCTTCTTTCATTTCAAGACTGTCATGATCATCCATATCCAAAATTATGTTAGTCTTAGGAAATGAAGAGCTAGAAGTTGATACCTCGGATCCTCTTGCCATTAGGCAAGTGGCGTTGTTGTTGATGGCGTTCTCGTTTGGTGAGACGAAGAGAGAGGAGGGAGTCTATGTGGTGGCTATAGCAGCCACTTCGCGGGAACTATCACCATCCTCTTCATCTTCACTTGCGGAGGAGTATTCCTCTTGAGCTACAAGGACAATCTTGGGTTGCTTCTTGAAAGGGCCATTCTTCTTAATAAACGGCTTCTTCTTAGGAGCTTTAGATTTCTCTTTAAGAATGAGCCTGCCACCATTGTCTTCTCTATTTTGATAAGGACACTCGGCTACAAAGTGCATTCTATCTCCACAGTTGAAGCAAGTTCTCAATCTTGGGCCACTTTCTCTTCTTCCATTTGACCCATTCTTGCGCTCAAGGTCAGACTTGGCTTTGGCAGGGTCCTTCCAAAATTTCCTTGCATAGAATGCCATGTACTCACCATGAGCATGTTTGACCTCATCAGGGCAGTCCATGGATACCCCCACAAAAGCTCCTTCATATTCCTCTTGCTCAACAACATTGGCTTTGAGAGCCACATTAACACCCTTTTGCATTCCAATGGCCTGGGCACGGGCATCTTCAGCATTCTTTGCCGCCACTTTGAATGATGCCATTTCTTGCATGACTTCGTTGGATGTCATTTGATGATAGTTGTGTCTACCTTGCAGGCTCTTCAAATCCGTTGGCTCGAAAGGCATTAAGGCACTCACATATTTTATTTTTATCCAAGCATCATCAATGTGAGTGGCCCCATGCTTTCGAAATGTTGTTGCGATGCCCTTGAGTCTTCTATACATGTCCTCATGGTTTTCACCATCCAACATGTAGAATCCCTCAGCTTCATTACTAAGGGCATCGTACCTGTTTCTTCTCATGCTTTCATTTCCAACAAAAAGGTCCGTAAGAGCATCCCACGCCTCTTTAGCTGTGTTGAGATGTTCAATGTGTGGCATGTCCTTGGGACCCATACCCAGCTGTATCATGTGGAGAGCGGTGGCATTCAACTGGCTATCCACAACTTGCCTTCTCGTTAGATTGGTTTGATCTCCAATATGAAGACCTCCTTCAGCAATCCTCCACAATTTAATAGAGGAGCTACAAATATGAGATTTCATTAGGAATTGCCATTGGTTAAAAGAGGATGCAGTGAGCTTGGGTGGATCACCCCTATTGTTTATATGAGGATGAGGGATAGGTGGGTCGGGGGAATATACGTGGCGAACCTCACTATATCCCTCCTTACCACTTTCCTTTTTGGAGGTGGAGCCATTTAGTTTTTCACCTTCCACATCATCATCCTTGGATCCGGTGTTACCCTTTTCCTTAGATGATGGTGTGGGAGCCTCAGAGGAGGATGGAGATGGGGCTATGGATGATGTAAGGAGAGCAATCATTTGATTCATCTCCTCCATCTTGGCCTCAAAGGATTTCAACAAGGTTGTTTCCAATGACTTGAGATCATCCATTGTGACCTTATCCATAGCCTCATTTCCATCATCCTTGGTACCCATACTACTCTTAGGCGGTTAAGCCCGAATTAAGAGCCGGGGCTCTGATACCAATTGAAATGGATTGTATGGGCACCTAGAGGGGGGGTGAATAGGTGCTACACCAATTTTTAATTCCTTTTCAATTTTAGGCTTAGCACAAAGGGTAAATTCTCTAGATAAACTATTGGGTGGAACTTCCCTATATGCAGACCTATCTACTAGCGAGTAAAGAGCGAGTGGAAGAGGAACGAGTACACCGAAGTGAAGCACGCGGAGACACATGATTATTTTACCGCAGTTCCTTCCTTGTTAAGGGAAGTACGTCTGCGTTGGAGGGGTAGGCGGTACTAAGACCACCACGCCACAAAAGGCCTCACCCTGTTCTCCGATGGATCTCGCCACAACAGGCCTGATCCACCTTCCACTATAGGTACCCTTCGAGGCGGGCACCAGTGCCTTTACACAACTAGCGGGGCAACAACTCCACAACAACTTGGAGGCTCCCGAAATGACAACAAGCTGCCACAAAAACAAACTTATCAAATACAATAAACATGATCTAGGTATTGACAAGAATACTAGATCAAGGATTTCTCCAAGTGAACGGAGAGGAGTTAAAGCACTTGATTCTTGATGATGATGATGAACTTCTCCCCCTTGAATTCCACCAAAGATCAAGACATCCGGGTGGTTGAAGTGGGAGATCGAGAATGAGAGCTCTTGCACAAGGTCTGGTCAATTTCGAATGAATCAAGAGTTCTGAACGTTGGGGAAGAAGGGATATTTATACCCCCTTCAGAAACCAGCCGTTGCAACCTTTGGGGGCCGGATTTTCGGCCCAAGTGAGGGCCGGATTATCCGGTCTGGGGAAACACCGCCCAGACTCGGAATATCCGGCAGATAATCCGCCCCCCTCTCAGAGCGTCATGCCGAGCTTGCCCTTGATCAACTTCTGGGGGCCGGATTATCCAGCCCTATGCGAAGGCCGGATTATCCGGCCTGGGAAAGAAAAACCGCCCCAGTTCGGATTTTCCGGTAGAAAATATGACCAGATACCGAGCGACGCGCCTTGGCTCCTTTTGCTCAAAAACTGGGGGTCGGATTATCCGGCCCATGCGAAACCCGGATTATCCGGCTTGGGGAGGAAAAACCGCCCTAGTTCGGATTTTCCGGGAGAAAATCCGCCGGGTATCGAGCGACGCGCCTTGGCTTCCTTTGAGCGATGAGGTAGGCCGGATTATCTGGCCCTTGGTGGGGCGGATTATCCGCCCCCCCTCAAAACTTCCTGCACACTTAGCACACATGAAAAGTCTCCATAGTATTGTTATCTAACACACAAAACATAGGAAAACATGAAATGTTCTTTCAGTACCCCATGTCCATTTATAGACGATAGTACCGACCCGGGATACGAGGAGGAGGAGTACTACCAAGAAGAAGAAGAAGAAGAGAACTTTAACCACTACACTACTCAAGGCAAGCTAATACTTGCAAGCTTAACTATGCAAGCCTAGCACTACAAGTTAACTATGCAAGCTAACACTTGCAAGTTTCCTAACCATGCAAGTTAGAACTAATGCAAGTCATCCTTGCAAGATAACATATGCAAGATGCATTATGCATGCTTGGTTATCCAACTTTGGTTATACCAATCTCAAGTTTTACTTGCAAGCTTTATTCTATTACTTTACCAAAGTTCTTTACTTTTAGTTAGTGCTTTGTGAGTATTGGAAAAATAGTATACATACCATAACGAGTATAAAACTAGGCCTAAGTAATTATACTTAGATGTCATTCCAAGGCATGAGATTAGAGTTGGATAGGTACCCTTGATTAGCGCCCCTCATTAGTGAATACTCTCAACTTTAGTGGCTAGTGATAAGCATAAAAGTTGATCACTTTATATGGGAATACTTGGTGAAAATGATTATGAAAACCTTGGAATGAGGATTCATTCTATTGAAATGTTTTGACATGTGTTATGGACACAAAAGGATTTGATGATGAAAATGTTGAGGCATGAGCCTTAGCCCTTTATAAAAACTGATGGTTGGCTTCATATGCGATACCATTTTAATTTTACCGTACAACCACAATACCTGAATTGGGTAGGGCTTAACTGGAAGTTTATATGCCTTAGTATGGGTTCCCTTGCGGAAGAAGTTGAGCTGAGGCTACCTCGTGATGAATGTCCACCTATGCAGTGCCCAGGATGGCAGATGGCTATGGCTGGGAGGCCAAACTCATAGGGGAGGTGCCTATACTAGAGTGTGTAATTGAAAGGTTATGATTGATTATCCGCATACTAAGTATGCTGATTCAGGGTTATCCCTGACGGATGTATCTGGTGAAAGTGTATCACCTCTGCAGAGTGTCAAACTATTTGAATAGCCGCGTCCGCGGTCATGGACAATTGGAGTGGCCATACTGTTCCGTCATCAGATGTTTTCAAAATGACTTATGAACTGAACTATGACTTTGACCCTACCACAACAGGGTTGTGGATATGAAAACTAGGTTCCCACTTTAGTGATTTAGAATATTACTTAGTTTTATTTACTTCTAAACTCAGTATGAGATAAACCTGGATTTTTGCAAATAAACCTAGAGCTTAAGATTCCTACTAGAACTACATTACTTATTAGTGATAGTTTATGAGTACTTAAAGAGTACTCATGGCTTTGTCCCTGGCTATTCCCGTGGCCAGAATATGAGGAGGACTACCAGGATGATGGACATCAGGAGGTCTACAACAAATAGGATCATCTCCCATCGCCAGCATTACCCGTGACTTTGAAGATGGAGCCCCTACTACGTTTATTTTTCCGCTGCTTGATTTGTATTAAGACTAGATCATGAGATCGTTTATTTGTAAGATCTTATTATTGTTTGTAATGGATGATGTACTGTGGTACCAATTCTTTTATGTCTCGCAAAAATGGTAATCCTGGGATTGCGAGGTATGGCATAACATGCATCAGAGATTAAAAATCCGGGTGTTGACACATGCTGCGAACTAGAAATCGACATGTTGCTTCTCGGACATAGTTTAACATTGCAAACACGAGCCTAAACTACTCGTCGTCTCAGAAATCGAAGTCCGAGGACTCCGCCGTCGAGGAGATATCGACATCGACAAAAAAGGTCGAGCCACGCAGGTCGTCCTCGGGGATCGTCGGGTTGACCTCCTGCACAAGGATGAAGGCGCGGTTCCTCGCCTTCTCGGCCCTCCGTGCGCGCCTCGCCGCCTTCCGTTCCTCCCTCCGCTAGTTCCTTTCGGCATAGAAGGCCGCCTCGGTGGCGACATCCTCCGAGAAGGTCTGCGCCCATAGAAGGCGGTGCTGCTCCTCGATCTCGGCAATCATCAGGCGATGCTGCCGGGCGCGGTGGCGGCGACGCTCCTCCTCGGTGATGAGGCGTGGCGGAGGCGCAAGCATCTCCGCCTGCTCGCGCGTGTAGACTTCCTGGAAGTTGAGGGTGTGGCGCGGCCGGCCGAGGCACCACACCGCCGCATCGTACGCGCGCGCGGCCTAGTGCGCCGTCTCGAAAGTCTCTAGCCCGATGCGCGAGTTAGCGAAGCGGATCTCCGCGTAGAAGGTCCCCTGAAGGCGCGCACATATCCCGTTGTAGCCGGAGGAGTTTCCAGGGTGGCACAACGCCATCTCGTCGGCGAGGAGGCTGCGTGGCGCGCGCAGGCGAAGCGCCAGGAAGGCTGTGTGGCGCGTGCAGAGAAGGGGAGGAAGTTTCAGAGACGGTTGAAGTGTGCGCGCTCACTGTGAGTTTGCTGTGCGCGCTAGCACGAGCGCAATATATGGCGCTCGGGATTGTGCAAAATGGCGCGCGCGGCTGCTGGAGCAGCCGAAACCCACACGGGTAAAATGACGATTTTATTTTAGTGCTTCTGTTGAAGATGCTCTTAATTAAGAGAAAAACAAAACAAAACGTGACTGCCTCCTAGTCACCCTGCACTGGAGATCCTAGATTGCCAAAAAGTAGTATCAACCGGCTGCGTAAAAGTACACCTTGACTTGACTCTTGATGCTTTACACAACGAAAGACGCATTAACCCTGGACGCTAATTACCTAGTAGTGCAGAATGTGTGAGCTCGCCTGTCAAAATATCTCGCTTGGTGCGTGCCGTCGTTAGACCACATTACTGATGTTGTGCTCAACAAAAGCATATCAGGACCACACCGATGATTGCTTCTTTACAAATTACAAGACACCAAATCTTGTTCCACTTGACGATATATATGCCTTTCCAACCATCCTTCCAATATAGTTTCCCTACCTACTCCCCTCTGTTTCAAAATATAAGAGGTCGTTTGGCACCCAGATATTCATTACATGGATTCATTTCATTTATATTATGATTCCAAAACCATCCACATGTTTGGTTGTCACCGGAATTTGCAAATGACGGGTCTGAGATAGGAATCGGGTTTACACATGGATATTTTGATGGATTTGCCAAATAAAAAGACAGCCCAATTCCGTGCCAACCAAACATCATAGGGATGGAGTTGCAAGATAAATTTCAGAATTCCAGACCCAAATGATGGATACCAAACGACCTCTAAGATGTTTTAGCTTTGTAAAAAGACTGTATCTAGATCTCTTTTAGTGTGTAGGTTCACTCTAAATCTAAATGAACCTCTACACTAAAAGAAGTCTTGGTACACTCTCACAAAGCTAAAATATATTATATTTTGAAAAGGAGGAAGTAGATCAAATAGCTCGATAAATCCCTCCTTGTCTTGAATAAGAAAAGATGCCATGAAAAATAACGATGGACATAGAATATACCGGACTGCCTACGTGTGTCAATGGAGTTAGTTAATTTTCCTGATGGCAGTGATGAAGTCAAAGAACAAAATGATTAAACTGCATTGGAGATGTAGGAGGACATACAGTATCGATTAGAACTGGAAAAGTACAATCTAGAGCCGCTAACCTTTTTTTTTACAGCGAAGAGTGTATTAATACCAAGAAGATAAACTCGGTGTGAGGAGCAAGTCGAGATATCGAGGATGCACACAACAACAAGAAAAAAAAAGAAGCTGACGCAACAGCAATGACAACATTCACCATCTTAGACGACATATGGGTTTCGAAAAATGTTCTCCAAAAGAAACGATTTCAGGAAGTGAACATGTCGCCTTCGCCGTCGTCAGATCTAGTCATAAAAAATCGAATTCTGGGTTTTCACCCTTGAGAGAAGGTCTCTGGGACTCCAAACAATGCCTGGTTGTTTGATAGTGCCATAAGGTTTATAATTTCGAATTGCTTTTTTAAGAAGACCTTCTTGGTCTTTCAGAGCCTGAAATAAATTGGCCATATGGTAAGTTTACCTCGACATCAAGCCTTAATTTGTATAATATGTTATATAGGGTTGCATGTATGGAAATGTCAACTGTGTTCCCCAATAATGTCACTGTCTCTACAAAGACGGTCACTATAAGTAATGTTATTGCAAAATGACGCTTTGTTGCTTTAGTGGATGGGAGAAAGATGACATAAATAAATTGAGGAGCATTCATCATTCATGGTGTTAAAGTAGCATATCGCTAGAAACAAACATTTTCCTTTAGAGCCCGTGTTGAAGATCTAAAGGTAGAAGCTATCTTTGCATTTTGTAATTTGCTCCACAAGTACATTATTTCAGCCCCAGTAATTAAGTGCTAAAATGAGTGTACTCAGTCGGTCCATAATTACTGTTGCGTGACCGACTTAGCTCAGGTGTGGATGTGGCCAAGCGGCATGCCACTGGAAATGGCATGTGCCCCTGTGTGCGGTCCCGGAGTCGGGCATCCACATTTTACTCTCCTGTCCCGCGGCTCGCTTCTTATGGAACTTTACCCACCGTGAGGCGCTGGGGCCCGACTGGCAAGCCTGGGACCTTGGGGAGTTCCTTGGAGAGAACGCAAACCGTGTCGGTAAGAGGAGCCACCTCTTCTGGTTAGTATTTGCGGCGCTGACCGGGACCTTATGAAATATCAAAAAATAAAATGGTCATAGAGCATGTCTTACTACACCGTGTCTCTGACCCGATCTTCAAATTATTGGCTTTTTTGCAGCAGTGGTACCCGCTGTGTAGACAACAGGACAGAGCGCGGCTGGACACGATGTTAGAACAGTTGATAGTGTCAGCCCGCCGCTTATCTACACCGTATGGCCACTGAGCGTTGCTCCTGGAGGGAGATGTGTCTTTGATGTTGTTCTTCCTTGCTTTCTGAACTTGACCTTGTTTGTGCTGTTTGCTCCAGCAGTTTTTTTTGCTTTGACTGGTTCTCTGAATGGTACCAAATCTTGTATGGTTGTTTCTTTATTTATAAAGCTGGGTCTAAGCCTGTTTCGAGGTTTGGACATGCCCAAAGTCTCCAACCTATATCTTTCATTGATGCTATAGGCTAATGTAGACTTCACAACTCTAGATTTTTTATTAAATTACTAATCATGAAGGTAAATAAGGATAAAATGACAACTTTACTAATGATTTCAAGCTTACTGAATTAGGGTCTTCTTTTAGGTTTCTAGGAGGGCTTCTCTCGGAAGATACCATCTCAGTGCTTCTCCTAGAAGCTCGTCTCCCAAATTTGTTTGAACTTCTTGGAGACATTGGTTTTAGAACCGCTTTTGTAGTCAGGGTATTCTATTTGGTGGTGGTTTGGGTCTAGCTGCTACGAGTGGTCGATCATAGTCGCTACTTTTTTATTTTTATTTTTTTATTTTCCTTTTTGGCTGTGTGCATCATTAATGTCTTGACTAGTTCTTGACGTTATGTTGGTGCATAGACTGGGTGTAAATGGTATCCTTATGATATTAATATATTTCCTTTGTCGAAAAAGTATGTATATTGTAAGTAGGTCAACATATTGCCTGATCGTTTGTACCGAGTATTCCAAATGCAAATACAAGTATATCATGTATAACCTAACACATCTATAATATTTTCCTATGTGGCACACACAAATACCATCAAAAAGATGATGAACACATATGTGTTGGTTGTGAGGGAAGTCGAGTGATCCTTCTCTCTGGATCTCATGTGGTGAAGTGTCTTCGTAGCGGTGGTTCAATCAAAGAAGGTGTCGTAGGCAGACTAGCTGATGGACGAAGTGTTGATAAATGAGGTAATTAATCGACAGAGTGGTCCTTGACCTAGTAGACGATTAATGGAGGAGTCCCAATATGCTCTCCAAAAACCTTATCGTTGCTTATCTGGTACAAATTTTCTCAAGGGCCATGGTTCAGAAAACATTTTCTCCCGCTCGACCGTCCACGTGGCTACCGAGATAGGCTAGCCAGCAAAGGATGTTGGCGATGTGCGAAGAAAGTAGAGAGAGTTGGTGGTGAGTGTTGCAAAATTTGTTGGATTATTAGGAAATATTTTTAGGATTAATTCTAGAATATAATTCATGACTATATCAACTACAATCAGGAGAACCTCTAACATACTTGATGTACTAATCAACATAAACAGTAGTAGTGTCAACTCTACAACAGTCATAGTAAAAGATATATTAGAATACAGTGCACGCATTGATCGTTTGTAGATGGAGAAGACATTGGTACAGAGGTTGCGGAGACCAGTTGAAGAAGATGGCGTAGGAGACCATGCGCATGCGGTTCTGCAAAACGAACTGTAAGATGAGCCGTGATGATGAACTTTGAGCAGTCGTGCGGAGCGCTTCCCAAAAGCCTTATTCGCTCTCCCTCGTATAGGATTGCAAATACAAGTGGTTCCAAAGACCTGCTCTCCCTTTCATTAGTGCTCGAGATGAAGTGGATTACTATGGCAGCGTAAGTAGAGAGGGGAAAACTCTAGATTGGTTATGGTGTGTGTGCGATGGAAGTCGCGCCGCTCTCCCCGGATCGTTGACTATCCATAACCAATCACCCGTTAGGGTTTTTCCCGATTTGCTCTATATAATGTCTCGAACGACTTCTGCCGCATACACATCAAAACCAATGCAGGGTGCAAACCACGACGCACGTGTGTCATGATGAGGCAAGTGAGTGACGGTGGAGGAGCGCCTGCACTTCTCTTCTCACTCACTTACCAAGTGGTGAGACACTCCACCTTATAGGTGGTGTAACTCTACTTCAACTTTTCACGTGATACTAAACTTAGCTCCCACTTCTCTTGTCACTCATATGTGAGATGTCATCAACATGGGCAGCTGAAAGGACACATGTGTCGCCTAGAGGGGGTGAATAGGTGTTTTAAAATAAGTATGTTTAATCTCTAATAAATGTGGAATAAAACCAGCGTTTAATTTATCAAGCACAAAACCTAAATTTACTAGGTTCAACTAAGTAGCACAAAACCTAAATTTCCTAGGTTCAACTAAGTGCACCAACAACCCATGATAAGCAAGACAAGCAACAAGGTGATAGCTAGATTAAGTACTTCAAACACGACGAATATCACAATGTAAAGTACATAAGAAAATGGCTTCGGTATAGAAATAAATGATGGATGCAAAGACGAAGATTTTATCCTGAAGTTCACTTCCAAAGAAGTTATGTCTCCGTTGGAGAGGTTCATTGGCACAATGCTCACCGAACACCACAAATGTCTCACCTGAGGTGTGGTGGCTTGATGCTCACCCAGCGCCACACAAGACCTCACTCCAAAATGCGGAGGCATACTACCCACCAATGCCACATAAGGCTCATATTATTCTCCCATGAGCTCATGATAACCCACAAGTATAGGGGATCGTGTGTAGCCTTTTCGATAAGTAAGTGTCGAACCCAGCGAGGAGCTAAAGGTAGGATAAATATTCTCTCAAGTTTTATCAACCACTGATACAACTCTACGCACACTAAATGTTTGCATCATCTAGGAAATAAAACTAGAGCAACAATACGAGTAATAGAGATAGCTTTGCATGATACTAAATAACAAGAAAGTAAAGCTAGTTGCTGCAGCAATAAAATACAATAAACTAACAAAACCATGAGTGTGGAATAGTGGTGGCTTTGTCCAAGTTTAAATAGCGAATAGATTGAGTTCATTGTCTTCGATGCAGTTTTCTATGTGGGAGAGGCTAAATACACATGCGCTTAACTACTTGGAATTACATATACTATATGATTGGATTGTTAGCAAACATCCGTAAGTACTAATCAATGCATTAAGGTTTCCCCAACCATAGCCTTACGTTTAATGGTCCTCTTACTCCCATACGTGCAACATTCTGGTTCGCGTCCTCAGGTTTCTGTCACTCCGACAGAACTCCCCCTTCCTCTTACACATACTACAAACCCTATGATGTTTAATCCATGCGCGCACAAATATAATGGACACCAAAGGACTGTACCATATCAACATACAACTCTAATGAACCAAAGATGTTCAACCATTCAATCTAAGAACAAAGAAACTACGCAAACATGACATAGATCATAGGATTATAACTTATAGCATCAAACACCATGTTTACATAGGACGGTACAGAGGTGTATGGGAGGATGAACCACTACATACTAGGAGGATTAGGTGATGGAGATGGCGGTGAAGGTGGTGAAGAGGGCGGCGGCGTGGGGACTCCTTCCCCGCCGCCGATATCATGGGGGAGCACCGTCCCTTAGCCCCCTTCCTTTATGGATTGTTGGGAGCCCTCCCCCATGGATATGGGATCCATGGGGAGGCAAAAACGTGGCTTTGGTGGCTGGAAATTCGTGGGTGGAGATGCCCTCGGCGAATTAGGTTTCCTCCCTTTATATAGCTTCTCGGATTCCCGTCACCCCATCTTGGGCAGCAGTAAATCGGGCCTAAAAGGCCCGTCCGAACTCGGAATCAGCTAAATGTTATCTCCAGAACATTTGTCGCAAAATTTCCAATAACTTTGTAGTTGAAGAGTTTTCCATTTGATGCCGTATTCGACCCAAAACGTGACCATATTCAAAAAGAGTTCTGAGACAGATTTCTGGAAATATCCCAATTTGACTCCAACAAGGTTTCCAGTTGTATTCTTGGTAATTCCTACACATCAAAGTGTAAAACAAGAACATTGTGCACTTTTTCAACTATTAGTAGGTTAGTCCAAATAAATCATAAACTTTATACAAAAAGGAGTGCCAAAAGCATATTATTAGCATAAAATCATCAAAAATTATAGATACGTTATGGACGTATCAACATCCCCAAACTTAGTTCCTGCTCGTCCTCGAGTAGGTAAACGATCAAAACAATATAATTTTTGATGTGACATGTAGACAACACAATCTTGATCATCATTATTGTAAAAGCATTCATAGCTGGGATTAAGGTACTCTAAACATGAATCGTGAAAGATAAGAGTTCTAACAATAAGATATATCAACTATGTTGTAAAATGAAAAGGCACAAACAAAAGATTCATGGATTAACAATGCATTTCAAGACGGTTTCACATAAAGAAAGCATAATGAGAATGGTATTCAGTTTATCCCTCATAGAGTAGCAAAACATAAATGCATAAGACACCTTCAAAGTTCATAAGGGTGACTAGATACAAATAGTTTAAGAACAAGCAATATCAAAGTTATGCATCAATAAATAAGTCTTGGGACAATGCAAATTATACTAAGAATGACCACTATGCTCTCTTAATAGGTGCATAAAGATAGAAGATGGAGACTCAATATAAAAGTAAAAGAAAGTCCTTGGAAGGAAGCAGGGATTCATGTCTCATAAAGAGCTTCCAAAAATTGTGGTACTTATTAGCTTTCAGATCTCATTGCCCCTATCATAAGCATCTTTAGGTGATTAAGGTTAAAGTGACACAACTAAGAGGATATGCTTGACAAGTTATAAGTTGAAATCTCATGCCCCTTACTTACGAGTACCGAACCTCATACTACTCAACTTCAGTCACAAGTAAGCTCTTCTCATTATAAGTACATATGTATCATAGAGAGTCGCCAACAGGGTACCCCTTGCACATGATACAGGAGCTATCCCATAATCAAAATGACAAGGAAAGCAGATAATGAGCATCTCAGCGATCTTTTTATTTGCTATTTGCATAGGTTTTTATTGAGGATGCTTCATAGAGTGCTCATTATGGTTATACTGCAAGTTCCACCATGATTAGGCATGGCTTAGCCTAGAGGCCCAGGCATTTCTCTAACACACATACAAACTCCATGATCTTACAAGTTCCCCTTTTATTTCACACCGCCGGGATCCATAAGAAAAAGAATCATCATATCAACGGAATATAATTGTAATGTTGAAAGCGTTCCCCATGATACATGGTTCTGCTAACTTCAACTTATAAAGCGCAAGCATATACGCAACAAAGATGGACACAATGGTTCAAGTTTATTAAGTGCAAGAAAATAAAGTGTACCATCAAGTTCGTGAGAGCTTTAATCACTAATTTTCACATAACAAGTTTAATTCAGAAGGTAGATAAAAGCATGAATATAGTTGGAATAGCAAATGCTAATAGGTAGGTATGGTGGACTCTTTGGGATAATTTGGTTTTATTTGGAGTTGGATGCATGAGTGGAACTCATACTTGGTTATGGAGGCTAGCAAAAGACTGGGAGCGACCAACTAAAAGAGCAATAATGGCCATAATCATGCAAAGCGACAAAACATCATTAATTAAAGCATAAAGTGACATTATAAGTCGAAAACTAAAGCATCATAAAGGATATGGTGACTTGGGATAGTCATAACATGGTGTAAGCATGCGCCAAGTCAACCCAAATAAAGCATCAAAGGAGAATACCACATACTATGCTAAAACAATGCATGATTCTTTCAAGGCACATTAAGCAATCTAAATTGTTTATAACATGTCATGCTACAGCAAAAATCACTAAGAATAAAGCCAAAACAATATCAAGCATGACATGAAAAATCATAGGCCACCGTCAAAAACGAACTCCTTTTACCACTTAAGCATGAACTTTTTCTACTCTTTTCCAATCCAAACCACACTTATTTGAAAACTAATGTATGAAAGAGGGGGTCCAACCAATTTATTCAAGCAAACTAACAAAACCAAGCAAACGAAAACGAAAACGAAGACGCTCCAAGAACAACACAACTGTGCATGAAACAATAAAAAAATGTTTGGAAGAAACCTGAGATTTTTATTGATAAAGAAGGGGGTGCCTTGGGCTTCCCCAAGCTTTGACGCTTGTACTTCTTGGATATTTCTTGGGGTGACACACATGGCATACCCAAGCTTGAGCTTTAGTCCTTTCTTCATCTCATTACATCACTCTTTCCATACACCTGAAATTTTTCCTTCATACAAAACTTCACACAATCTTTATTAGCAACATTAGTGCACTCAAGATAACAAGTCTTTGGGTTCAGTTCCAACACCAATAAAACTTCCATTAAAACACAAGCTACTATAGAACTTCCCTCAAAAATCTCAATTCCCCAAAAAGAACCCAAAAAGGAATCAACAAGAAGCAAATACAAATAATGGCAGAAATCTGTCAAAATAGACCAGCAGGTAAAGACCAATTTTTTCAAAGACCTTCTGATTCTCAAATCTAAAAGTGTTGAACTAGCGAAAGTTAGATAACAACCTGGGTCAGAAGCACAAAAATTCACAGCTTAAATCGATGTACATAGATTTTACACAATTTTTACAGCGAAGCACAAAAACCTGTTTCGGGACAGCAACTTTCCCAAGCATTACTGCTCTCTCATTAGAGGTTACTCTTGGCACAAAAAGAAAATAAAAATGATAAGGAGCGGTTTTTACAGAGGTAATAACTTCCAAGACTCATCTAAAACTTTTGGGTCTATCTCCCAATAAGTACTTTTCTTTAACGCCTTTAAGTTAGGCATAGGAGCAAGATTCAAGTATTTTCGAATGAATAAGCATTAAGATCAATACCAGAAATATCTTTCTTTTTCAAGGCTTCATGCATTCCTACAAGTTTTTAACTGAAAAGCTTCCATGGAAAGATTTGTTTTGGTTTCATAGGCGTGAACACAAGTGTTCAAGGCTGACCCCACTTAACCATTACTCATCTTTCCAATCACTTTCCTTTTTAAACACGTTTTTAGGTAACAAGTACAACTATTTTTTTATAATTCGCATTCCCTATCCATACTAAGATAGAGAACAACTTAAAACTGAAAGTAAAACCTACTTAGAGATAAATCAAACAAGTGCACACAAGAATATTCACCCACACGCTATTGCTCCCCGGCAACGGCGCCAGAAAAGGTCTTGATAACCCACAAGTATAGGGGATCATGTGTAGCCTTTTTGATAAGTAAGAGTGTCGAACCCAACAAAGAGCTAAAGGTAGGATAAATATTCTCTCAAGTTCTATCAACCACTGATACAACTCTATGAACACTAAACGTTTGCATTATCTAGGAAATGAAACTAGAGCAACAATACGAGTCATAGAGATAGCTTTGCATGATAATAAATAACAAGAAAGTAAAGCTAGTTGCTGTAGCAATAAAATACACTAAACTAACAGAACCATGAGTGTGGAATTGTGGTGGTAATTGTGGTGGCCTTTTCCAAGTTTAAATAGCGAATAGATCGGGTTCATTGTCTTCGATGCAGTTTTCTATGTGAGAGAGGCTAAATATACATGCGCTTCACTACTTGGAATTACATGTACTATATGATTGGATTGTTAGCAAACATCCGTAAGTACTAATCAATGCATTAAGGTTTCCCCAACCATAGCCTTACGTTTAATGGTCCTCTTACTCCCATACGTGCAACATTTCGGTTCGCGTCCTCAGGTTTCTATTACTCCGGCAGAACTTCCCCTTCCTCTTACACATACTACAAACCCTATGATGTTTAATCCATGCACGCACAAATATAATGGACACCAAAGGACTGTACCATATCAACATACAACTCTAATGAACCAAAGATGTTCAACCATTCAATCTAAGAACAAAGAAACTACGCAAACATGACATAGATCATAGGATTATAACTTATAGCATCAAACACCATGTTTACATAGGATGGTACAGAGGTGTATGGGAGGATGAACCACTGCATACTAGGAGGATTAGGTGATGGAGATGGCGGTGAAGGTGGTGAAGAGGGCGGCGGCGTGGGGGACTCCTTCCCCGCCGCCGATATCATGGGGGAGCACCGTCCCTTAGCCCCCTTCCTTTATGGATTGTTGGGAGCCCTCCCCCATGGAGATGGGATCCATGGGGGAGGCAAAAACGTGGCTTTGGTGGCTGGAAATTCGTGGGTGGAGATGCCCTCGGCGAATTAGGTTTCCTCCCTTTATATAGCTTCTCGGATTCCCGTCACCCCATCTTGGGCAGCAGTAAATCGGGCCTAAAAGGCCCGTCCAGACTCGGAATCAGCTAAATGTTATCTCCAGAACATTTGTCGCGAAATTTCCAATAACTTTGTAGTTGAAGAGTTTTCCATTTGATGCCGTATTCGACCCGAAACGTGACCATATTCAAAAAGAGTTCTGAGACAAATTTCTGGAAAAAACCCAATTTGACTTCAATAAGGTTTCCACTTCTATTCTTGGTAATTCCTACACATCAAAGTGTAAAACAAGAACATTGTGCACTTTTGTAACTATTAGTAGGTTAGTCCAAATAAATCATAAACTTTATACAAAAAGGAGTGCCAAAAGCATATTATTATCATAAAACCATCAAAAATTATAGATACGTTTTGGACGTATCAGCTCACCACAAAGGTATGCTCACGATCCACTATGGGACACTTGAGGAAAGTCACCGAACCCGTACAAGCTTGGAGAAATAACTACAAGTCAATTGGAGGCTCCCAAGATAATGGCACAAAAGTCCACAAGCTTGAGGAAATCTCTACAACTTAATTAAAGGCACGAATAAACACCACCAAGGCCACAACCGTCTAGGGTTCCAAGAACCCAAGAGTAACAAGAACATGTAAAATCCCAGGGTTTTAGGACAGAAAATATGAGACCACAGGTGTGTGCATTACATTCATGCATCAGAAAATCCGTAGATTTTTTGTGCTGAAGTTCAAAACAGAGAAGGGATTCGAATTTCTCTCTATTTGACAACTTAGGGTTTAGATTGTCCCACTGAGGTGCTATAAATTCCGACATGACTTTTGTTGAATTCTTTGTTTTTGGAGGGAAGCATTTAAAAATTTGAATATTCAAATTCATATTTGAATTCAAATAGTATATAAAAAATTGAATTATAAATATTAATTGAATTACAATAAAGAATAAAGAATGACACTCCATTATAAGTAAATGAGATTAAATTATTCAAGTCCCAAATAGTAAGTTAAAAATTACAAGATAGTAAGAAAAGATTTACTTTATTACAATAAGGGAATTGATACAATAACTAAAAGAATATATTTATTACAATAATAATAAGTTACATTGTCTTTACAATTGTTCAAATAGAAAAAGAAAGATAAAAAGTCAAAAAGGAAATAAATTACAATAACTGGAATTATGTTAATATTCATTATTTACCAAATATTACAATACTCCTACTAGTGTTCAAAAGTAAAGAAAATTGCAAGTGAATAAATACAAAGTCCTAAGCCTAGTCTTGGTTTTTTAACTTTTTCTTCTTCTTAACCTGCAAACAAGACAATTATGAAACAAAGAAATTAAGGAATTGTTATGGTTAGTTGTACTCTTAGATTTGGCCTAGATATGCTAGTGCCTAATTCATCACTTGGTATTTATTTAAAAGGGGAAAGTTTCACCAGTTTAGTAGTGACGTGGGCATACCTTACAAGTACTCGAGTTTGGCCCATACGAACCGATTTGGCAGAAGCCCACAACGTTACCAGGGCCCAATCCAGGATTTGGGTGACCTACGGAGACTGCGACTGCTTGCGGCACAAGGCAAAGCTTGATATAGAAAGTTTAAAGGGGAAAACAGGGGTCTGTAACCGACTCGACCTGCTACCCGAGACCTAGCCTATCTATATAAAGGCTAGGAGGGGGCGGCGAGGAGGACAATCACAACCCTAGTTTTCACAGCCATAGCCAGATTGCATCTGTGCACCCCTATAACTTTCGACTCGCTCGATAATTCAAGAGCAGACAAGTAGGAGTAGGGACCTCTACAAGGCCCTAGGTAAACATTGCGTCCCTGTGTGCTTGTTTGCTAGCCGATTGATGCCTCCAATGCTCCCTCCTTCTCCAAAACCCAAGTCCATAACAATGGGCATTGATGAGTTAATCCCTCATCAATTGGTGCCGTCTATAGGAACTGGGAGTGATGATGTCGCGGCTTCTTCAGCCCCATCAACCGCGATCTACAACTCTTAAACAACAGAGATTCGCTAGCTCTTCGGCGCCTTCGACTTCACTGTCCACACGCTGGCCACTCACCTAGCTTTCGAGTCCGTGGGCGATGGGATCAGCCTGGCGATCGGGGGCTTACGCTTCCAAGTTGGTCAGCTGGGCACACTTCGCCTCCCTAACCAGCTGATAGTCCCCGCGATTGCTCCAGCATCGTGGTTTCCACCACCAATCGGCATCCTGAGCAAGCTCAACTCCCCGACAACAGTTGGGGGCACAGATAGCAATAACAGTCATGGATATGATATGGGTGACCTGGCCATAGAGGATGGAGCCTACGGCTCCAGATCTAAAAGTTGTGCGAGCAACAGCTTCCCCAATCACGTCATGTGCGTCGTCATCAACGCAGGAGACACCGGTGTCAATCGTGACAACATCGGCACTGGACCAACCAACGGCGAAAATGGTGGCCTCGCCAACGGCGCATCCACCAACAATGGGACAGAAGGGGACTAGAACCTCACGGCGAATGAGCGCACCAAAGAGCGCGTGCTGATCAAACTCAACGACAATGAGTGGGCCAGCTGTCGAGAGGCTCTGTGGGGCAATCCTCTCCCCCTAAACTCATCGTAGCAGATGCTGATGAGTTACCATTGGCTGCTCAAAGATGAGTACAAGCACCAGCAGCAAGTAATCGTGCAGCTCGACGCGCGCAGAAAGGCAGCGGGCGAATTGAGCCTTCGACGGGCTCAGCTCTCCTCCATGGGAGGATCCTCCTCCAAGGGCAACGACTACGTGGTCGCCAAACGACGATCTCGACTGGCCCACCTCACCGACAAGGAGGGTGAAGAAGCCGCAAAAGTCCTCGACTTCGGCTCCATGACGGTGGACACACGGGGCAACATGCTCCCAAAGACGCCGCAAGCAGCGGTGACAACGGCCACCATGTACCTCCTCAACAACCATCCACCGGCTGGGGATCCGCGAGCTGCCATGCACAAATCAACGATCGCAGGCTTGGGACTAGTCGAAGCTTCCCTCATCAAGGAGCCAACACCGGAGCCTAAGAAAAGTAAAGCTCTGGACAAATATTACTACTCGTACTCCTCCAGCGACGACAACCATGATCTACCATGATGATGTCGCTCACGGCGGCATGACCGCGACTATGACACGCGTGATGACATCACACATCGCAAGGTTGACAAGATGCGCGTAAGGCATGCCCGTTTGACTGACTCGGAAGATGACGAAGTAGAGCTCTGCGGCCCTAGATGCTTCAACAGAGCCATCAGGCAAAAGCGAATGCCTAAGGGGTTCAAACTCCCATCGGAGAACCCGAAATTTGATGGCCTACAGGACCTGAAGATCTGGCTGGAGGATCACATCTCCTCCGTCAAGCTACATGGCGGAAGCTCAAGCACGACAATGCAATGCCTGCAGCTACAGCTGCACGGCGCCGCCCACATGTGGCTCAAAAATCTCCCGCGCAGATTAATTCGCAGCTGGGAAGAGCTGGTCTACAGCTTCGTGCGCAACTTCGAGGGCACTTACAAAAGGCACGCGTCAATCGAGGAACTAAGAGGCTACCACCAGAGGTCTGGCGAGTCACTGTGCTTGTACATCTAGAGGTGGTCCATCATCAAGAACTCCGCAGAAGATATCTCTGAGGATCGCGCAATCGACACGTTCAACGGCGGCGTTCGTCGTAGAGAGCTCAAAGAGGAGCTGGGCCGCTCGAAGCCCAAAAAATCGACCACCTGATGGAAATCGTGAATCGGTGGGTTGACGGAGATGACTCGGTGAAAAATCATGTCTACTCCGATGATGACGATGACCTCGGGCATAGACGTGATCACCGAGGGAAACGTCGAATTCACGTCTACGAGGACCGCAAAGAGGTCGACATGGTCGCAGCCAGCTACACCGACAAACGAGACGACAACCGCAACAGCGGATATCGCAGCGGTGGATACGGCGATAGCGGGAAAACCACACAAGTGTGGCAACGTTGCAATCGCGACGAGGCACCTGGACTATCCATCCAGGACAAATTATCCGGACCATGCAACGTACACTTCTACATCGACAAGCACGACAGGAAGAAAAAGTCCAGTCACCTTCTCAAGGACAGCCGCGAGTTCCTCAAACTCCACGAAGGCCTGGGCCTGATGAATCGCGACGCGATTAACCAGGGCTATGGAGCTTCCCTAGGCGCTGTGGCTCACGGAGCACCACCGCCACCACCCGGACCGCCACCACATGCGGTTGCGCCAGTCCAACACAATGGAGGCGAGCTATACCCTCGAGCGCTGGGCAACATGGGAATGATCCAAAAAGGGCGCCCCTCAAATCGAGTGCACAAGGAAATCACTCGCCAAGTCAATCTGGCGATAAACTCTCCACCCTCCACCACTGCGTACCTCAGTGGAAGCGAGTCCTGCATCACCTTCGACAAGCACGACCATCCGCGCCAAGTACCTCTCCCAGGCCACTGTCCCCTTGTACTCGAGGCACAGATTATGGGCTTCGATATGAGTCACGTCTTCATGGACGGTGGAAGCGACATCAACCTCATGTTCGCAAGTACCTTGCGTGCAATGAGGATCCCTCTGACATGTCTGGAAGTTTCAGACACAACGTTCCACGGCATCATCTTAGGGAAGGGGGTGTACCCCCTGGTCAAGTTTAACCTCGATGTCATCTTTGGCACGTCGCAAAATTTCCGACGAGAGCGCATCGACTTTGAAGTTGTCGACTAGCCTTCACAGTACCACTGCATCCTCGGATGTGTCGCGTTCGCAAGGTTCATGGCGGTACCACACTACGCTTACCTGCAGATGAAGATGCTAGGCCCAAACGACATCATCACAATCAACAGAAGCTTCGAGAGGTCTGACAGCTGTGATAGGGAATTCAACAGAATCTCCTAGTCCTTCGGCATGCAAGAGGAACTTGCAAGGTTGAAAGAGTCGACAGACAATAGTCTGCCTCCCCTGAGCAAGCCAAGCTCACCCGACCTATCCTTCGACTCGTCGGTGCACACCAAGAAAGTCCAGGTCCACCCAACGGACCCAACCAAGATGGTCCTCATTGCCAACAACTTGAGTCTCGCATAGGAACTCACGCTCGTCGAAATCCTCCATGAGCGCTGGGAAATCTTTGCCTGGTGTCCAGCGGACATGCCAGGAGTTCCTAGGGAATTCGTCGAGCACTCACTCAACGTGAATCTAGATGCAAGGCCAGTCAAGCAGACAATATGGCGACAGTCTGAACCAAGAGCAAAAGCGGTCGGTATGGAGATCAACAGACTCCTAGATGCAAAATTCATACACGAGATCAAGGAAAGCACCTAGCTCGCAAATCCAATGCTTGTGCCTAAAAAGGACACGGATATCCTGCGGATGTGCGTGGACTTCACCTCCTTGAACAAGCACTGCCCGAAGGATCACTTCTCATTGCCATGGATTGATCAAATAATCGACTCCACTACAGGATACGAGCACCTCTTCTTCCTTGATGCCTACTCAGGCTACAATCAGATTTGAATGAAGGAGGAAGATCAAGAGAAAACAACGTTCACACCACCCTTTGGTGTGTTCTGCTACAACACGAGGCCCTTCGGTCTAAAAAACACAGGAGCCACCTATCAGAGGTGTATGCAGGCCTGCCTCAAGAACCAACTTGGTCGCTATATCCATGTCTACGTCGATGACATCGTCGTCAAAACCAAAGAGGAATCCGTGTTACTCGACGATCTCCGTGAGACCTTCGATAACCTCGATCACTACCAGATCAAGCTCAATCTGGACAAATGCGCCTTCGGCGTACCATCTGGGCAACTGCTCGGGTATCTCATCTCCGCGAGAGGGATCAAAGCAAACCTGAAGAAAATAAAGGCCATACTGGCCATGGAGAAGTCGAAGAACGTAAAAGGCATCCAACAGCTGGCTGGGTGAATCGCGGTGCTCAGTCGATTCATAAGTCGAATGGGCGAAAATGCACTACCCTTCTACCAACTTCTCCATAAAGCAAACAAGTTCGAGTGGACAGACGAAGCCCAAGAAGCATTCGAAGACCTCAAGCGTCTGGTGTCCACCTCGTCAGTATTGGTGACGCCTCATGAAAAGGAGCCACTGTTGCTATATATCTCCGCCACCAACCAAGTGGTCAACACGGTGCTCATGGTGGAATGAGGCGAAGAAAACAAAGTCCACGGGGTACAACGCCCAGTTTACTACCTCAGTGAGGTGCTCACGCCAACAAAACAATGGTACCCGTATTATCAGAAGCTGGCATACAACATCTTCATGACCGCCTGGCGACTGCGCCACTACTTCTAGGAGCACCCAATCGTAGTGGTGAACGACGCCCCGCTCGGGCACATACTCAATAATCCCGATGCCACTAGACGAGTCACGCTCTGGGGAATCGAACTATCTCCACGAGACATCACATATGAGAAGTGCGACGCGATCAATTCACTAGTTCTTCCGGACTTCCACGTGCACTGGATGGAGAACCAGCTCCCCGACAAGCCAGACATGTCCTACCTATGGACAATGCACTTCGACGGATCCAAGCGAAAGGAAGGAGCTGGCGCAGGTGTCATACTAACATCGCCCCAAGGTGACAAGATGAGATGTGTTCTGCGAATGCAATTCACCGCCTCCAACAACGAAGCAGAATACGAAGCCTTGCTCCATGGGATGTGGATGGCGAAAGCCTGCGGCGCCAAGCGACTTGTCATCTACGGCGACCCTAAACTGGTGGTCAACCAAAAAATGAACGATTGTGATGCTCTGAGCGACAACATGATCACCTACCGTGACCTCTACGACACACTTGAGAGAGACTTCGACGACTGTGAGTTGCGGCATGTTGGCTGCGAAAGCAATGAGGAGGCAGACATACTCGCCAACATCGGCTCCACCTGCGCCCCAATGCCACCTGGAGTATTTCTAGAACGCATTTGTGAATGCTCCATCAAGCCCAAGGCTCTAGAGAAGAAGGCAAGCACGCCAACGGACTCAGGGGCTACGCCACCGAGTGAGCCCATGGCAATCGAGAACATAGAGCCTGATACAGGACTCGAAGGCCCAATGGAGGTCATGATGATCTAGCCATCTTGGACACAGCCATACAATACATACGCTTCTAGATGATCCGACTGACGCGCGACACATAGCGCGACGATCCAAGGCATTCACCCTTATCAGTGACGAACTATACAAGCGCAGCATCATAGGTGTTCTTCAGCGGTGCGTTTCCAACGGGGACGGAAGAGCCATCCTCCTCGACATACACGAAGGCACTTGTGGGCACCATGCCGGTAGTCGCGCTCTCGTTGCCAAAGCTCTACGAGCTGGATTCTACTAGCCAACGGCCATGCGTGATGCCAAGGACATCGTCTAGCACTGCAACGCTTGCCAACGATTCGCGGACAAACCACACGCACCTGGTGCAGAGCTCAGGCCAATACCATTGGCTTGTCCCTTTGCACAATGGGGACTTGACATGGTCGGCAAACTCCCGAGGTCCTCGCGAGGAGGATATGTTGACCTCCTAGTCGCGATCGACAAATTCATCGAGTGGATCGAGGCCATGCCAGTGACGAATCAATCAGGAGCCAGCGCTGTCAAGTTCTTCGAGTCCATCATCTTCCGCTTCGGGGTGCCACATAGCATCATCATGAACAATGGAACAAACTTCACCTCCAAGGAGTTCTAGGAATTCTGCGAAAACCTGGGAATAAACATTAGCTATGCCTCGGTGGCCCATCCTCAGACCAACGGTCAAGTCGAAAAGGCCAACAGCCTCGTCTACGGCGGAATCAAGAAAAGGCTCCTCCGTCCACTCGAACAAGCTGCTGGGTGCTAGCCAGACGAGCTACAATCAGTACTTTGGAGCCTGGGCACAACTCCAAATAGCGCTACAGGCTACACTCCATTCTTCATGGTGCACGGTGCGGAGGCGGTACTACCCACAGAAGTGTATTACAAAGCCCCGCGGGTGGTCGCTTATAGCGAGAAAGAATCAACTCTCGCACTCAAAGACTCCGTCGACCTCCTCGATGAGGCACGCGAGATTGCAGCGGAGAGGTCCAAGATCTACCAGCAGAGCCTGGCAACTACCACAGTAGAAGGCTACGCCCCAGATCCTTCGTCGAAGGAGACCTGGTCCTACGACTGAAGCAGCAAGGGCACCTCAAGTTCGAGTCCCCTTGGGAAGGACCTTACGTGATTACCTAAGTAATCCTATGTGGCACCTATCGCCTTAAAGACTTCAAGAGCAGATTCGCATACTCCAACCCCTGGAACGTCGCGCAACTGCGCTGTTTCTACCCTTAGATGTTCCTTTTTACTTTACAAATAAGGCTATATAGCTAGGCTACTTAGCCACACATTGTACCTCGTGATATTATGCGAATAAATAAAGCTAAGTGCCCAAAACCCTATGTCTTTCCGCTTTCCTTGCAATTATTTTACTCGGGGCTTGCGCCACACTTTACATCTTGTTCCACGAACAACACAACATCCTGAGTAGCTAACGCACTACCAATCAAACCCTTAATAACACGAACCCAGCTGCAACGCACCTGGCAGGTTGGCAAGGTGCTGAGATGAATACACGTCAGGCTAACAAAAAGTACATATATCCTACAATATACTCGAAAGATATACAAGCTAGCAAGCTCTTTACACATTAATGGGTATCAAACACACCCACCGTAACCGTATGAATTTTACAACACGTATACATCTATGTGCAGGATACACTATTGCTTCAAAAGGAGAACATTTGTTTGCTCCTCAAAGAAATCTACAATATCCTCAGCTGGCTGGTCAACCTCCTCATAGTGCGGCACCATATTCCAAGTCATCCCTTTAGGTGGTGGTGGTGGTCCAGCGGCAACAGACGCGACGTCCACATCTGGCCGATGCAGTCGAACCAGCGACAATGCAGCCTTGGCACCTGTGGCCAGCTGCTGGCGCACACACTCGTGGACCGCGCTGATATCCTGAAACTTTGCCAGAAGAGCCAAGAGGCTTGAGGGCACAACGTCCATTGGGAACATCATCCGATAAATACACTTCAAGCACTACTGCGCTTTCTTCAAACACTAAAGCACTCATGACGCACGATCCTGCAACGTCGCCAACGCAACTGCATGATCGTGGTCCACCCAGAAGTACCCACTAGCCTATAGCTACTCCTGGGTTAAGTCATTCATTCGAATGGCAACCTGGTCCTTCTCATACTATGGATGAAGAGCGCTAACAACTACAAAATCAAGACCAAGGTATAAACACAAGGCATCATCGCGAATGGCTAAAGAAAAGATAAGAAGATAGAGAGCTAACATTTAAATTACTCATTCAACTGCACAACTTCATCTAGGAGATTCTGCTCGTGGGTAGTGACCTTCTCATCTTTAGACTTCCACACATCCGCGTTATCACGGATAATGGGCAACTCATGCTACAACTTCTTTATACGGTCGCGTAGTCACGAAAGTAGCGATAGATCCTCCACTTTTGAACGCGGTTGCACCGCAGTTTCATCGATGGGAGGAGATTCATGAGGATCACTCGGAGGACCACTCGAAGGACCCTATTACAACCAAGCAAGAGGAAAATGAGACCAATCATACATTGATAAAAAGGGCAACGTATTCAAATTCGGCAAAAGTATCAACAGGGGCACCCCCACAAAACATGGTCTAGCAAAAAGAAGCTAAACTATTACAAAAGGCAGTTAAGGAGCGATCTGCTTCTTCGACTTGGACTTGGACTTCAGGGGCTTCCTCGAATCCGTGGCAGTCTCTGACGCCACATATTTTCCGGTGGTATCCCTAGACGCCACAGCCTTCGCCGCCTTCGCTCGCCGTAGCTCCGCAGAGTATTTCGCGACTGTATCGATGAGCTGATGCCCATACTTACTACAACTAGTGGCGAAGGAAGCAAATACTACCTGCTGGGCATCCGTGTCGACAGGCATCGCCTCTGAAATCGCGTTGGGGTCCAGCTCCACACCATGGTCTTGCACCATCGCGAGTGCCATGGTAGCACTGATAGATCATTGCGAATTCTTGAAGTCCATAGGAATACCTTCAGCGAAGGACTCCAACAAGCCATCAAGATTATCTATTAAGCTAGCTTTGGGGATCAAGTCCTCTCGGAGGTGGCTCAACACACTTTTGGCCTTCCCAAGTGTCGTGGAAATGGCCACGGCAGTCGCTGCCATTGGAAGCGATTGATTGTATCGTGAGGAAGAGTTGGCAGCCATTTGCGGTGCGAGATGGGGGCGGATGCACATGGATTTACCCAGGTTCGGCCCCCGGAGGGTAAAGACCTACTCCTGCTAGATTAGATTATTGGAGAGCGAGTTACATGGGTGGCGAGCTCGGCGTCTAAGCAACGAGTCGCTTGAAGGGGGTGTATGATGGGACGTGAGTCTCTAGGATACCCTAGGGAGGTTTATATATGAGACACCTCGCTAGGGTTTACAAGCTACAACCGAACAAGATAAGGATTTAGAGGTTTTGACCTAATCCGACTGGGCTTCTGTTATGCTCCTGGGCCTCCAGTCGCACGTCGCCAGGCCTCTCCTTCCGTCGTAGTCCAGTCGCCGTCCTCCAGGTGCACTCACAGGCCCTTCGGCCCAATTGGAACGTCCTGTTGGGCATCACCCCTTTGGCATATCCCCATCAGTAGTCCCCGAGGCCATCGCTGATGCAGGAGCAGGCGTCCCTTTGGCGTTCGGAGCAGGCGAGCCCAATTTGGGCGTCCAGTCGAGTCGGCGATGGACTCCGTTAGAACCAAGGAGAATTTCCCCATGTTTCCATTCGCCACCCCAATGAATGTTACTACTGCCAAGTCGTCGCTTCGGCGAGTGGAAAAGACTGGTGGGTAGCGGGTGGAATGAAGGAGCTGGACCGTCAAATCTGGTCAAACTACCCGTTGGAATTTCCAATGGTAACTTCGGCGCAATTACCGTGAGTAACGGCTATCCCGATTTTGGCGGGTGGCGTTCCCATATAAGGGGAGTGATGCTTCAGCTCTGCAAATCTTCTCCGCATTCTTCATTCTTCCTCATTCGTTCTTCCTATCTTCAATCTCCCTGCCTTCAATCTTCCGATTCGTCTTTTCCGCACCGTGCGACTCCACGTCCTACCCGATGGCGCCTCCCAAAGGCTCATGGGGAAAATCCAAGTGCACCACAGCCCAGCTCAAGTCCTTCGAGGACGCCGGAGTCCTCCGCAAGGGGAACTGGCGGGTTCCCCCCTCCTCCGAGACCGAGCCGAAGCCGCGACCTGGCGAATTCATCTGCTTCCCCAGCCATCTTGAAAGGTGTCTAGGATTCCCCACCTCGCTCTTCTTCCGCCGCTTCTGCGTGTATTACGCGATCAAACCATCAGATCTCGGCCCGCACAGCATCGAGCAGCTGGCGATCTTTGTCGCCTTCTATGAATGCTATCTCGGCTGCAGGCCGTACTTCTCGCCGTGGTTGGAGCTCTTCCATGGCTGCATCGGGCGCGAGGCATACGGTGGCTTGATGTTGGCCGCAGGCGGCGTCACGTTCCAACTGAAGCCGAAGGGCAATTTCGTCAAGCTCCTCCTGCCGAAAAAGGCCGCCAACGAGTGAAGAAGATCTGGTTCTCCGTAAAAGAATCCACTCCCTCCGGCGAGGTGGCGCTTCCCGAGTTCGTTGCTGAGAGGAGCGAGCCTCGTCGGTTGGCGCCGAAGAAGCTTCCCGAAGACCAGCGGATGGCCGTCGCAGAAATGATGGACCAGATCCAGAAGCTGAAGGACCAGGGGTTAATTTCGATCAACCTCTACAACTGCTGGCTCGGGCGGCGCCTGGTTCCGCTGGCGGCTCGGCCGCATTGGATGTATGAATACAACGAGAAACACGACCCCTCCCGAACCAGCAAGGAATCATGGGAGGCCGAGGACTACAAGGCCGCCCTAAAAAAGATCACTGATGCGGAGTTCACCAGCGTGGCGGTCGGGCTCGCCCCGTACACTCCCGTGAAGAATGAAGCTCCCACAGTAAGTTTTCTCCCAGTCGCCATTTCTGCACCTCAATTCTTAGTCACTGCATTTGGTGTTTACTCGTGGTGGTTCTCAACTTTTTCAGGTGTTGGAGGGCTGGCTTCCTCCGCTCGATGAGGAGGTTCCCTAGGAACTGGAGGAAGACTCCGAGGGAAACTCCTCCGACAGTGACGGGGAGGAGGAAGTTCCTTCCCCAGCGCCTGTGGCTCGCAAGATCCATATGCAGAAATAGCGCGAGTTCGAGGCGAGCCACAGCCTGGACGAACACGACGGGGGCGACGAGGTCGCGCAGGAGCACACGTCCTGGCGTACTGCTACGCCGTCGAAGCCCGCACGCAAGCGCAAGTCATCAGCGAAGAAGCCAGCATCACCGGCCAAATCGGCGGTGGTGTTCGAGTCAGATGACGACTCCGATGATGAAGATTCCCCCGAAGTCTCGCGTAAAGCCCCAAAGGATGCGATCCCGACGAAGGGGTTGGAGGGCGAGGACACCGAGGTAGTGGTAGAGGTTCCCCTGGCGGCGATCGCACCAACAGTCTCGGGTGTTCCAAGCCAAGAAG
Organism: Avena eriantha; assembly: GCA_910589775.1. Taxonomy (NCBI): domain Eukaryota; kingdom Viridiplantae; phylum Streptophyta; class Magnoliopsida; order Poales; family Poaceae; genus Avena; species Avena eriantha. The sequence continues at coordinate 88,861,162 of OU342745.1, forward strand.
CGGCCGAGGCGGCAACGTCTAAGTCGCTGCTTCCGTCAAGAGCAGCCGCATCTTCAGAGTCAGAGATCCCGGCGACTACGGCTTCATCGTCGAGGAAGCCCGCGGTGTCATGGGCTTCCGACGTCTTCGAGAGGGGGCTTACTCGCAAGCTAGGTCCAGAATTGGACAAGCCCATGCACATCAACACCGGGCTTCGAGTTCTTCCAGTCGCTAAGTGAGTGTTGGTTCTTCACTCCGATTCGCCTCTTGTTTTGTATTGTTGTTATATTGACTATGGGAATTCTGGCAGGTCTGGAGCCAAGAAGATTGGCCGTCCGTCGGTGGCAAAGATTCCACCGGCCGCCACCACGGGAGGGGGCGATCTCCCCAAGAAGAGAAAAGCCGCCGGAGATGTAGCGACCGCGGAAGGCTCGAAGAAGCAGAAGGGGGCTTCCGATGATGCCACAGCCGCGGACGGCACCGTGGAGCCTGGCGTTGCGGCAGTCGCCGAAGAAGTGGTGGCGGCGCGATCGGAGTTGGTCTTGGCTACGGCCGTGCTGGAAGCGCCGGCCCCGACAACTAGTGCCCCCACCAGAGCGTCGGCAACGTTCCCGCGCTTCATGGCTAGGGGATTTCCAGGCGTGGTGGACACCCAGTCTCCGCAGAGTCCAGAGATCATGGATGCGGACATTAGGTCCCGTCGTGGGCGCACTTCCTTCACGATCCCGTCGACTCACGCCGGGGAACTTCACAGGATGCTCGGCGCCGCTATTCAGGTATGTCCAGTCCCCGAGTTCCTAGTCGCTGAATTTCAGCGGCTAGGAACTGAACTTCTTTCTCCTCTCCAGTCTTCGAATTCCTAGTCGCTGAATTTCAGCGGCTAGGAATTGAGCTTCTTTCTACTCTCTAGTCCCCGAGTTCCTGGTCCCTGAATTTCGGCGGCTGGGAACTGGGATTTTGTTTTGTCAAATGCTGAGATGTGTTGTTTGTTTGCAGGGTTTGTAAAGGGAATCGACCGATCGGCAAGCCGTGAGGGAGCGCTTGGAGCATGATCTGCGCGAAGCGCAGGAGGCGAACCAACGGCTTCAGGAAACTATTGGTGAGTGTCTTCTTTTCTGTCCTTTCCTCTGTCAGGTATGAACTGTTTGTGTATGGCGTGCTAATGGCTTCTCTTTCAGATGGTTTCCTGACTGCGATTTCCATGGCCCGTGAAGGGTATGTTCCAGTCGCCGAGTTGGACGCGGCCAATGGACGAATAGCCTCCCTGGTCCAAGACTTGGAGGAGGTGAAAGCGGCCTCAGTTTCTTCGGAGGAGCGAGCGAAGGCTGCCGTTGCTACGGCTGAGGAAGAACGCAAAGCCACGGATTCCATTATCGTGGGGCTGCACAACGAGCAAACCGCCTTGGAGAAGCATGTCACGGAGAACTGCCGCAAACTCCTTGGTGAGTCTCTATCCTTGCCTGACCTGTTTGTCGAGTCCCTGATTGGGGAGTTCCATAGTTTCACTGACGTCTGATTTTGCAGCTGTGATAGGCCAAAGCGATCCGGTGGTGCAGACCTACAATGCTTCGTAGTGCGTGACTGCCGTGGTGAACACGGCCACGACTTCGGCGTTGTGCGTCCAAGCGGCTCTTCAAGGCATGTCCCCCACCAATGTTATTCCTGGGGGTCTTACGAAGGTGTGGCGCTATCTGGAGGAGGTGCATGTCATCGTGGAGTGGATGGCGCGCTCAGCGTTCATGCGCTGGGCCACCACATCGTTGAGCTTAGGTCTCGCCCACTTCCCCGACGACTTCGACCTTGACGACGTGACGACTAGCTACCCATTGGTGACCGGCACGGTGGAGATGTCAGAGGTGCTGAAGCTGACCGCGAAGGCCGCCCCTTACGCCGATCGGGTCTTGGCTATGGGGGATCTGCTGCCGTACCAGGAGACGATATTGGCGCCTGGCGACCCCGAGCCGGAGCATCGCGATATGAAGTCGGAGCAGCCCTTCCGGTCGTCGTTGTCGAAGTCACTGATGACATACCCGACGAACCCGTGGCAGCCTTTTGTTCATGTTAAGGGGGGTGGCGCCGCTTCTTCATCAGGGCCTGTGGAATAAACAATGTAATTGTGCAATTTGTGATGTATGCCAAGTGGCGACTGCTGTAATGTATTTTGCAATGTATGCCAAGGGGAGTCGATTGACTCGTATTTGCGACTAGGATTGTGTGGTGTGTTTGTTTTTGGTTGAGCGAGTCCCCGAGCGCGCCCGCCCTTTAATGGGGTATAACTCGATTTTATACTTTTGTGTGTTGTTTTAGTTGTGCGCTATTTTATCTCTCGCGTCTTATGATTGGCGAGTCCCCGAGCGCGAGTAGGACTGGTTTGTAGGCGAGTCCCCGAGCGTGATGCTCGACCATATTGGTTATGTTCCTGTTGTAGGTTGTGAATGTGTTGTTTGTAACGCGTCTCCTCCCCTGGCCCGGAGAGCCAGTCGCATGGCGAGTCCAAAGCAGCTCTCTTACTTGGTGTGTTCCCGAGCCGCGTGGGGGTTCCCGTTTTGTGGAGTCCTCGTGCGTGGTACTTAACCGTTCGAGTCGCTTTGCACGAGGATGGTAGGGACAGGTCGCTGTGAGAAGCGTATACCGGTTATCTTGGCCCGATGGGCCAGTCGGGCTAGGCGACTCCAATGGCAGTTCCGGGTTGGCATTTTCGTGGACGACCCAAGGCCCAATATTTCCGGTGTCCTTGTGCCGCACTACTTAGCCGTGCCGGTCGCTCGACCAGAGGTTGACTTCCGTGAGTAGCGTATTGCTAATATGTATGAGTGCGAGTGGCACAAGAATATGGCGAGTGGACACAATTTGTGCGACCCGAATGAATTTCATTATATATGTCAGCGGAGTACAATGTAAGGTTCTAAGTATAGAACTTTCTGAGGAGGTTTACATTCCATGGCCGCCCGACCTCGAGCTGGCCGTCACCCCGTATGTCGATGAGATAGTAGGCGTCATTGCCAAGGACTCGGCCTATGGCGAATGGCCCCTCCCATGGGGGGAGAGTTTGTGCATGCCTTTCTTGTCTTGGGCTAGTCGTAGGACCAGGTTGCCCTCCTGGAAGGTGCGAGTGTTGGGTCCGCAGCATAGAAAACAAAAAATTTCCTACGATGAGAACTACACGCCAAGATCTATCTACTAGGTACAAAGCAACGGGTGGACATACATCCAACAAGAACTTACCCTCGAAGACAACGAGTTTTGTTAACGAGTAGGAACTCGTGGTTGATGTAGTCGTACACTTGCCGATCTCAAGATCATGAGGAAGTCCGAGCGCCGCAACTCAGCATCGCATCCGTACCCGCACACATGTTCAAGCCACCTAACAACTTCCACCTCCTCGCTCCAGCGATCCAGCGGAAGCAGCAACTCCTTCCAGACGAAATGCCACCGGGAACATGTATCTCGCTAATCCGAGACCATGGGGGAATAATTCTAGAGGGGGAGAGAGATCCTTCACAAGGAGGTGTGAGGAAGAAGGAGGAAGAGGGTGGCCTTTTATAGGAGGAGGGGGGTGCCCCTCCTTCATGGCCGGCGCCTGGGGGGTGACTCCTCACCTCCCCCATTCATGTGGTGGTAACCCCTCCACATTAAAATGCCTCTTCACATTCCCCTTTAAAGTCCCTACTTTAAATGCATTAGAATTCTCCAAGTTTAATGCTCTCTCATTTAATAAAACTCTTTTATTAAATTTATTCAGAATTGTTAATTACTTTAATTTACAAACATTCACATATAACCCCTTGCAATATTTCAATATCACATGCAGAACCACTTTCTGCAATTTCACCCGAAACAATTTCCGGTTTCTATCGAAACAATTCCTGCGCTTTGCAATTCTTTCGTCTGAAACATATGTGCTCCAAAATGGTGTCTGGTAACTCTTAAGTGTGTCACCCTACAGTTCGCGAATAATGCAGACATGATTGAGACTCCTCTCAGATCAATAATCAGAAGCGGGACCTGGAGATCCATACTGACTCCTACATATTCAACGATGACTTCTGTGATCGTGAGAACCTTTAATGTTAGTAATTTAAATCCATTTGTCTCGTGATATATTACATGTCCGAGATTCGATCATTGGTATCTCCATACCTAGTTTGATCTCGTTACCGACATGCACTCTTTTCTCGTTCCCGTGATATAACATTCTAGTGATCAAATCACTTGCTTGCAAGCTATCTTAATGTGATATCACCGAGAGGGCCCAGAGTATATCTATCCCTCATGGGGATTGACAAATTCCACTCTTGATCCATGAGCCTCAACATAACACCTTCGTAGCACTGAACCCATCTTTATAGTCAACCTGTTACAGTGTGACGTTTGATGTTATCAAGATACTCTTCTGGTGTTAGCAATTAACATGATCTCATGGTCTAAGGATAAAGATTACTTCGTATAGTGTTATATCAATATAAACATAATGACTTTGATCATAATGCTATACTTCGGATGAATGTTCATCACATCATTCAGCTAATGTTGTGACCTTGTTATTAACAACATCCAATGTCTATGATCACGAAACCTTGATCATCTTGTTAATCAACAAGCTAGTCTATAAGAGAGGCATAACTAGGAACCCTTTTTGTTTATTAAACACACATGTATTGATGTTTCCGATCAATACAATTATAGCATGCAAAATAAACATTTATCATGAACATGGAATAAGATAATAACCACTTTATTATTGCCTCTCGGGCATATTCCCTTCAGTCTCCCACTTGCACTAGAGTCAATAATCTAGTTTAAAAACTTTGCGTATTGAACACCTATGGCTTTCTGGTGTTGCATATACACGATTGCTAGTGGTTAACATAATCTCCAGATCTGACAGTTTCAGGTCCGTGTGTATTTGCATGTCTTTGCGTCTCTACGCATCACTCATTCTCAAATGAGATGGCATTGTACAAATTTGGTCCTTTGGTGAGACCTTTAGTTCGTTCCGGTCAAAATATGTTGCTATTATTGTCACACAATATATCTTCATATTATTAGCCCACTTTGAACCACACCTAGTTTGATAACAAACTACTTAACACAAATGCCCTCCTTTGCTGCTACTATAGCAGTTATATACTTAGCCTTTTGTTGTAGTATCCATCACAATGTCTCAACTTTGGAACTCATCCAAATCCATCATGGAACATCCTTTCCATTACATTGTGCCACCCATAGTCTAAATTGAGATAATTTAATTTGTATCTTGTGAAAAAACTAGTATCAATGTAACACTTTACAATGAACTACCTTTAACTATTTTTCACTTATACATGATATATTCTTAGTTCTTCCAAAGCTCATAAGAATATCTTTACTATCGTCCAATGATCATCTCATGAATCATTCTGGTATGTGCTCATAACATTTAGAGCATATGACATTCTGGATATATACATATCATGGTATAATCGATCAGAATCTTCATGTGATTTTACTCACCAAGTGTTGAAACACTTGAATTTTGATACAATCCTTTCCATGCAGCAAGAACCTTTCTTGTTGTTTCCATATTGAACCCTTTCAATATCTCATATATGTATGTCTGGCACAACCATATTAGCGCCTCAATCTATCCATATAGATATTGATGCCAAATATTCCGGGTTTGCCCAAGTCTTTCATCGAAATCTCATTTTAATAAAATTCTTAACTTGTGTCAATACAAGATACATCATTTCCAATCAACAATATGTCCTCTACATAATGTATTAGAAATATGTCTCAGCGCTCCCACTTAATTTCTTACAAATGCAAGCATCTTCATCATCTTCGATGAATTTAAACTCTTTTTACAGTTTCATCATGGTGAAGATTCCAACTCCGCTCTGCTTACTTCAACTATTGAAGTTTGCATGCCCTTTTAGCACCCTTTGAATTAACAAAACCCTTCGGACAGTGTCATGTACACGTCCTAGGTAACCATTCTATTAGAAGAACCTTGTTTTGTTTATTCAACTACCATATACCAAATTATATGTAGTGGTTGCTACATTAATCCGTCAAGACTAAATATCGCTATGAAAGATCAAATCTTGTCATTGTCAACTCCTTGAACATTGCCGTAAACTTATTTCCGACATGTCGACTATTTCATAGATGTTAAACATCCATGTCTATTTCTTTATAGATCCAAACACAACCGATAGGCTTCATGCCTTTCCGGAGGGTCTTCCAAGTTCAGAAACTTGATTATACTATCACGGATTCTATGACTTCTAGTCATTTTATGGAGTCAGGGCCCATCATTGCTTCTTTGCATGTAGTCGGTTCAACATTATCAAAACAATAACGACTTGCTTATCAAATCTTACTATTTGATTCTTACTGACCCATACGGCTCAATAGGAACTCTAATCTCCGAGATCACACCTTTTGTAATCACGGGAACCATGAGCATTGTGGCCGCCACCGGGACACTTTCCGGCGCTGTGCTACTTATCACATATAGCTAAGGTTCAACAACCTTATCAAAGTTCTATTGTCCTCCCACTTACTTTTCGCGAAAAATTCCTTCTCAAGAAACTTGACGTTCCAAGTGACAAACTCTTTTGTCCTCGGTGTTATGGTGAAATTCCCAACAAATTCTTTGGGATAACCTACAAAGACGTACTTATCCGACTTTGGTTGTAAAAATTTGCTTATGCATAGCATACCAAAATTTAAGAAAAGACAATTCAGGTTTTATCCCAAACCATAACTTATATGGTGTCATTTCAACGGATCATGATGGTGCTCTTTTCAGTGTAAAAGCGGTAGTCTCTAAAGTTTCAATCCTTAAAACATAATGGCAGTTTTATAAATGACACCTTTGATCTTACCATGTCAAACATGGTTTGATTTCATCTCTCGAATATGCCATACTCCTATGGTTTATCGGGAAAACACAAATCATGGAACAATTCCTCAAATCTTAGGTGTTTTGCTAAACATGTAACTCAAATATCTTCCTTTATGATCGAATCATAAACTCTTTATTTTCTTGTTACAATGATTTTACACTTCATCTTGAAAGTCTTTGAACAATTTTCAAATGTTTCATACTTCTTCCTTATTAAGTAAATATACAGATGTATTCACTTAAATTTTCGGAGAAAGCATATGAAGCAAAAAGATCCATCGCATATGGCTACACATAATGGACTATGCACATCAGCATGCACAATTTCCAATAAGCTAGTCATCCGTTCCTCTCTGGCCTATGGACGGAGTTTCAATTATCTCGAGGAAAGTCTCACATGCGTCAATTGATCAAAATCAAAGACTCCAAAATTCCATCAACATGGAGTTTCTTCATGTTTTCTTTCCAATATAATTTAAAACAGCGATGTCACTTCAGAAGTGATATTTTTTAATCATTTGTCTTGCGACATTTTAGCAATAGTGTTTATGGATGTAATTTCTCCCACTAGACTTGTAAAAATTCATTCATCCTTTATGGAATACGGTAATTATTTGAACAACCATTGTTCTCGTAATACCGGAACAAAATAACAATTATTAAAACAAATCTTGAAGGCTAGGTTTGACGACGACGAAAAACACAATAACACTTTATTTGTTTTCGATGAACATCATCACTTATTCTCTTGCTAGTTACTTAGGCCATTGTAGTTCATGAATTGCGTTGTCCTGTATGACACTTCATACCAACCAATTCGGTATCCAATACCTCATAACCACATTGTTTAACAAGCAAGGAATACAGCCATAACATGTATATCTTCTATATACCTAAGTTGGACATATCCAACTTTTTCTTTTCTGCCAAATATTTTATAGATTCTCTTTCAGAAATTCCTTTTCCTTTTAAAAGAATCTATCAACATCAATAGTGGTGTCATTCACATGACACATAGTACAAGCGTATATAGTCAAATACTAATACCTTCGGACTTGCACATTGAAGTGGATCACCATCATCAAATGTTTGGTATTCTTTCAAAAATCCATTCTTTAGTAATCTATTAGTGTAGTAAACATTTTACCAACATCTTCTATTCATCCTTATCATGACAACTTTCATGATCAAGCTACTATAGCCTATAAGGAAGAATGACGAGTATAATTTTAGTTCCTGAAACCTTTTGGGAGATTCGGATGCCTAGCATCTCCATACTTCACAAATTCTCATACAATACGAGAACATGTATTTTGCTAAATTACACTCTATCATAATGCAAACAAAAACTTTGTTTCAGATATCACAATATCTTTCACACATGATGGTTTCTAAAACAATTCTTTCAGCTCCTAGATAACCTCGAAAACAACTTTTGAGTATCAAGAATCATGGAGGTAAACATGATACTTTAGATACTAACATTGGAATTCTTACTCTTGATTTAATACTACTTATTAAACTTCACGGAGTAAATAATTGAAAATGAAGTCATTGCTACAGGCTTCACTATTTTACAGATTACTCTAGGCAGAATCCACCGACTTCAATAGCCAATTGGACCACAGCCTCCTTCAACAGGAGTAATCAAAATGCTTTCTACCCTCGCCTACTTCTCCGGAGTTTGCTGAAAGTTTGTAATAGGACTTCTAAACTTTAAATTGATATTCAAAACAATACGATACTAGTTCATAAAGTAAATATCCAAAATTCTATAGTTCTATTATCTCAATTAAAACTAAGCATAAGGTAGTGAACAGATGCCAATGATATAACAAATTATGCAAATTCACTTCGATTTAGTTTATGACAAATTGAGTTCGACTAATCCTAATTAGAAATGAACTCCCACTCAAAAACGACATCCCTCGTGTCCTTTTGGTGATTACATGAACCAAATCCACTACACCAAGTCCGATCATCACGTGAGTCGGTGTAGCTTCAAAGGCGAGCATCTATATGGGCATCATATCAACTATATGACTCATGCTTAACCTTTCGGTCCGTGTTCCGAGGCCGTGTCTATACATGCTAGGCTCACCAAGTAAGAACCTTAGTACTCGCGTGTGTAAAACTGTCTTACACCCGTTGTATGAAAGCGTAGAGTCGAGTACACCCGATCATCACATGATGTCTCGAAACACGATCCATAGAACGGTGCATACTCAAGGAAGAACACATTTTATCTTGATATCTAAATGAGGGATCATCTTACAATGCTACCAAAAGCGCCAAATTAGCAGTATAAGATGCTAACATCTAATGTGTAAAGTGAGATGATATGGTCCATGCATTTGATCTCTATCATTTGCATCGTGGTATGATCTCTATCATTCCTTTGTGTGTAAGGCCAAGGTCTATGGAACTTACACGTTGAATGTGTTGTAAGAGTATCTGTCATACATCTACTTACAACAATACCATATCAATACACTCGCCCAGCAACGATCTAAACTAGACGATCTAAACTAGATGCCTCTAGCTTAGGGCTTTCGGAGATAGAACCGTTCTCACCTACGAACATGAACCACAACGAGGATAACCAAGTTATTAGCAACTCGTTGTAAATAAGATATTGACTATAGTAGGAGAGACAGACACCCGCCAGCCACTTATGCAAAACAAGTTGCATGTCAGTCGTGGAACCGGTCTCATTTACGATGACATGTAAGGTTGGCCCGGGCCGCTTCATCCCACTATGCCACCAATATCCAAAATACATAGAAGATGCAATAACATGATCATCATCGCCCACATATAAACATATGTGTACTACCTGTGCAAAGCACCTACACATAGATCAGGCTCTGATACCACTGTTGGGTCCGCAGCATAGAAAACAAAAAATTTCCTACGATGAGAACTACACGCCAAGATCCATCTACTAGGTACAAAGCAACGGGTGGACATACATCCAATGAGAACTTACCCTCGAAGACAATGGGTTTTGTTAACGAGTAGGAACTCGTGGTTGATGTAGTCGTACACTTGCCGATCTCAAGATCGTGAGGAAGTCCGAGCGCCGCAACTCAGCAGCGCATCTGTACTCGCACACACGTTCAAGCCACCGGAAAACCTCCACCTCCTCGCTCCAGCGATCCAGCAGAAGCAGCAACTCCTTCTAGACGAAATGCCACCGGGAACATGTATCTCGCTAATCCGAGACCATGGGGGAATAATTCTAGAGGGGGAGAGAGATTCTTCACAAGGAGGTGTAAGGAAGGAGGAAGAGGGTGGCCTTTTATAGGAGGAGGGGGGTGCCCCACCTTCATGGCCGGCGCATTGAAGGGGTGACTCCTCACCCCCCCTATTCATGTGGTGGTAACCCCTCCACATTAAAATGCCTCTTCACATTCCCCTTTAAAGTCCCTACTTTAAATGCATTAAAATTCTCTAAGTTTAATGCTCACCTCATTTAATAAAACTCTTTTATTAAATTTATTCAGAATTTTGTTAATTACTTTAATTAACAAACATTCACATATAACCCCTTGCAATATTTCAATATCACATGCAGAACCACTTTCTGCAATTTCACCCGAAACAATTTCCGGTTTCTATCGAAACAATTCCTGCGCTTTGCAATTCTTTCATCTGAAACATATGTGCTCCAAAATGGTGTCCGGTAACTCTTAAGTGTGTCACCCTACGGTTCGCGAATAATGCAGACATGATTGATACTCCTCTCAGATCAATAATCAGAAGCGGGACCTGGAGATCCATACTGACTCCTACATATTCAACGATGACTTCTGTGATCGTGAGAACCTTTAACGTTAGTAATTTAAATCCCTTTGTCTCACGATATATTACATGTCCGAGATTCGATCATTGGTATCTCCATACCTAGTTTGATCTCGTTACCGACATGCACTCTTTTCTCGTTCCCGTGATATAACATTCTAGTGATCACATCACTTGCTTGCAAGCTATCTTAATGTGATATCACCGAGAGGTCCCAGAGTATATCTATCCGTCATGGGGATTGACAAATTCCACTCTTGATCCATGAGCCTCAACATAACACCTTCGTAGCCTGAACCCATCTTTATAGTCACCCTGTTACAGTGTGACATTTGATGTTATCAAGATACTCTTCTGGTGTTAGCAATTAACATGATCTCATGGTCTAAGGATAAAGATTACTTCGTATAGTGTTATAGCAATATAAACATAATGACTTTGATTGTAATGCTATACTTCGGATGAATGTTCATCACATCATTCAACTAATGTTGTGACCTTGTTATTAACAACATCCAATGTCTATGATCAGGAAACCTTGATCATCTTGTTAATCAACAAACTAGTCTATAAGAGAGGCATAACTAGGAACCCTTTTTGTTTATTGAACACACATGTATTGATGTTTCCGATCAATACAATTATAGCATGCAAAATAAACATTAATCATAAACATGGAATAAGATAATAACCACTTTATTATTGCCTCTCGGGCATATTCCCTTTAGCGAGTTCGTACTCGGCGGTTGTGGTAGCGGCGGAGTCCTTGCTGGTATATGGTGGTGCGGGAGCGAGCCAGGTCACATGCCTCATCGAGTTGGTCGATGCTGTCTTGGTGGGCAACCTCGTTGGTCGCCTCGACGTAGTTGGCGACTCGAGGTGAATCGTGCTCCAGATCGGTTGGCATTACGGCCTCGACGCCATACACCATGAAGAAGGGCGTGAACCCGATGGAGCGATTGACGGAGGTGCGGATACACCATATCACAGAGGGGAGCTCGTCGACCCAGCATCCTAGTGTGCGCTCGAGGGGCACCTGGAGTCGCGGCTTGAGCCTGTGGAGGATGCTCTGGTTGGCGCGTTCTGCTTGGCCATTTGACTCCGGGTGGGTGAATGATGTGATGTCGAGTCGTATGTCATGTTCTTCACAAAATTCCGCCATGTCCCCCTTGGCGAAGTTGGTGCCGTTGTTTGTTATGATGCTGTGCGGGTAGCCGTACCGGTAGATGAGCTCGCGTAGGAAGTTGGTGGCTGTCTTGCCGCTGCACTTTTTTATTGGCTTGGCCTCGACCCATTTGGTGAATTTGTCGACTGCGACCAGGAGGTGAGTGAAGCCAGACGGGGCCTTCTTCAACGGGCCTACCATGTCCATGCCCCATACGGCGAATGGCCATGTGATGGGGATGGTCTTGAGTGCCGAGCCATGGAGGTGCGTCTGGTGAGCGTACTTCTGGCACCCAACGCATCGTTGGACGATGTTGGTTGCGTCGACGTGTGCGGTGAGCCAGTAGAAACCGTGCCGCATGGCCTTGGCGACTAGCGACTTGGCGCTGGCGTGATGGTCGCAGTCGCCGGCGTGGATGTCCTAGAGGATCTTGCGGCCTTCTTCTGGCTGTGCGCAGCGCTGGAACACACCGGTCATGCTGCATCTGTGGAGCTCGCTGTTGATGATGACGAAGGATTTGCAGCGGCGCATGATCATTCGCGCCTCCGTCTCGTTGCTTGGTAGGATTTTGTGCTCCAAGAAGGCGACGTATGGTGTTGTCCAATCGCTAGGCTCCACAACTATGGCGACTAAGGCCGGTTCTGGTTGCAGCGGTATCCCGACATCGATCTCTTTTGGTGGGCTGACCGACGGTTTGTGGATGATGTCGAGGAAGACGCCTACTGGTGGCGCCTGTTGGGTCGATCCGATGCGGGAAAGGGCGTCTGTCTCCTCGTTTTTGTGCCTGTCGATCCAATCGACGGAGTAGCCATCGAAGTGTCCTCCCAACTGGTCGACAGCTTGGCGGTACGCGATCATTGTTGGGGAGACGGCGTCGCACGTCTCGGCGACTTGGCCGGCGACTAGGTCGGAGTCGCCATAGCATCGTAGGCGGTTGACGTTCATCTCCTTAGCGGCTCTCATGCCGTGGAGGGCCTCGTATTCTGCCATGTTGTTGGTGCAGGGCTTGAAGTTGAAGTGGAGCACGTAGCGGAGCTTGTCTCCTTTGGGAGAGGTCAGTATGACCCCAGTCCCTGCACCGTCGGCGTTCTTGGAGCCGTCAAAATGGAGCGACCAGTAGTGAAGGTACGGGAGCTTCTCTGGCTGCTGTGCTTCTTCCCAGTCTGCAAGGAAATCAGCCAGGGCTTGTGACTTGATCGCTTTGCGGGGCTCGTATTTGATGTTGTGGACGCCGATTTCAACAGCCCACTTGGCGACTCGCCCGGTCGCCTCGCGATTGCGTATGATGTCTTGTAGGGGCGTGGAGGAGACCACCGTGATTGGGTGCTCCTGGAAGTAGTGTGGGAGTCGCTGCTGTGCTCGGAATACCGCGTACACAAGTTTTTGGTATTGCGGGTAGCGCTGTCGAGAGTCCATAAGGACTTCGCTGATGTAGTAGACAGGGCGCTGTATGAGGTGCTCCTTGCCCTCCTCTAGTCGTTCGACGACCATCACGACACTGACGACTCGAGTAGAGGCCGCGACGTAGACGAGCATCGGCTCTTTGTCTAGTGGAGCAGCGAGTAGTGGAGCCGCGAGTAGCACTTCTTTGAGCGCTTTGAGTGCGTCGTCGGCCTCCGTATCCCACTGGAATGTGGGGTTCTTGCGCATCAAGCGGTAGAGGGGCATTGCCTTCTCGCCTAGTCGGGGGATAAAGCGACTGAGGGCCGCGACTCGCCCTGCCAACTTCTGGACGTCGCGCAGGCACTCGGGTTTCCCGAGTCACGCGATGGTGTCGATCTTGGTGGGGTTGGCTTCGATGCCTCTCTTGGAGACTACGTATCCTAGGAGCTATCCGGTGGGGACGCCGAAGGTGCATTTTCCGGGGTTCAGCTTGATGTTGTACCTCCGCAGGTTTGCGAAGGTTTTGGCTAGGTCGGCGAGCAGGCCGTCCTGGCGGGTGGATTTTACCACCACGTCGTCGATGTAGACGTGAATGTTGCGGCCAATTTGGCTCTCTAGGCACTCCTGCATACATCTCTGGTATGTGGCGCCTGCGTTCTTGAGGCCGAATGTCATGGCCATGTAGCAGAAGGCGCCGAATGGAGTGATGAACGCCGTCTTCTCCTCGTCCTTGACCACCATCTTGATCTGGTTATAACCAGAGTAAGCGTCGAGGAAGCACAATGACTCCGATCCCGCGGTCGAGTCGATGATCTGATCGATGCGCGATAGGACGAACTCCTCCTTCGGGCAGGTGCTGTTGAGGTTGGTGTAATCGATACACATTCTCCACGTGTTGTTCTGTTTTAGAACTAGGACTGGGTTTGCCAGCCACTTGGAGTACTTGATTGGCCGGATGAAGCCTGTGGCTAGCAGGCGCTGGACTTCTTCGGCGATTGCTCGACGGCGCTCTTCATTGAAGGGCCGTAGCGACTGCTTTATTGGTCGCACTTTAAGGTCGGCGTTGAGTTTTTGGTCAGCGAGTTCCCTCGGGACACCTGGCATGTCAGATGGCTTCCATGCGAAGATGTCGCGGTTCTCACGGAGGAACCTGATGAGCGTGCTTTCCTATGCGGGGCCCATGTGTGCCTCGATGGTGACCGTCTGGCTGGAGTCGCCTAGGACAAGCTCGACGGTGCGAGTGTGCGTGGTCGCCTCGAACGTAGAGTTCATGGCGGTTGGTTTCTTCAAGATTGTGGGGTCGTCCTTGTTGATGTTGCCCGTGTATTTTGCGAGCTCCTCCGCATGGTCGGTCTCTGCGGCGATGACGGCGTCGGCAAGCTGGGCGCCCTTGTCCTCGCATTCCATGGCCATGTCGGGGTCTCCGTGGATGGTGATGATGCCGCTTGGCCCGGGGAGCTTCATCATGTTGTAGGCGTAGTGTGGGGTCGCCATGAACTTTGCGAATGCCTGGCGACCCAGGACGCAGTAGTAGGGGTTGTGGAAGTTCACCAGCTCGAATACGATCCTCTCCGTGCGGTAGTTTGCCGGAGTGCCGAAGGTGACTGGCAGTGTCACTTTCCTGATCGGGTACGCCTTCCGACCGGGGACGATACCGTGGAAGGTCGGCAGGGTTGGCTCAATGGCCGCTTCTGGGAGCTAGAGCCTCTTGAACGTGTCCAAGTACATGATGTTGATGGAAGTCCCACCGTCCATTAGTGTCTTAGGCAGCCAGTAGTCGGCCACCTTGGGCCTGACTACCAGGGCGACTCGCCCTGGGTATTCGATTCTTGGTGCATGGTCCTGGCGAATCCAGGTCATGCTCTGCTCGGGCCAGTTGAGGAAGCGAGGGATGTCGACCTGTGTCACCGCATTGACGGCGACCACGCGGGCGAGCACCTTCTTCTCGCGCTTGGTGCTGAGTCCGGTGAAGGTGTGTAGCGAGCCGAGGGCGGTGCCGAAGCTGCCGCCGTTCCCGTTATCCTGAAGTGGGTTGTTATTGGGGTCCTCCCTTGCTCGTCTCGCCTTCTCGATCTCTTTTAGAGAGTGGCAATCAGCGGTGGTGTGGGTGGCGGGTTTTCCCTCCCTGCTATGGTAGATGCAGGGCTGATTGAGCAGGGCAGCGGGGTCGAATTTCGGCCTTGCTGTGTTGTTGGAGCGGTAGTTTCCGCTGTCGCGGTAGTTTCCTCCGTCGCGACGATAGTTCTTGGGGTCGCGCTGGCTGTAGCCGGCGTTGGCGACGAACTCAACTCGCCCATCCGTGCGGCGCTTACCGGTGATGTGGGTGTTGCTGTAGCGCATGTCGCATAGGCGCCCGTTGTCATGGATGCTGGTTCGACGTCGTCCTCCCGACTCGTCGTCAGAGTCTTGGTTGGGATCTTCCTCCGTGTAGCGCTTGGCGATCTCGAGGAGGTCAGGGATGTTGTCGAGCGTCCGGTAGACCCTCTTGATCCTAGCGACCAGGGGTTCATACCGGCACGCGTTCTTGAAGCAATGTATCGCCGTGTCCGGGTGGATGCCGGAGGCGTTGATCCACAGTTCTTGCCATCTTTGGATCCAACGGCGAGTCGACTCGCGTAGTCCCTGGATGCATCGCTCCAGATCTTCTATGGTGGTAGCGCGGGTGTAGGAGCCTCGAAGTGCCTGACAAAGGCGTCCCGCATTTCTTCCCAGGAATCGATGCTGTCGGCGGGGAGCGTGTTGATCCATTGCCGGGTCGCACCCTCTATCATCAGGGAGAGGTAGCGAGCGGCGAGCAAGTCGGTGTGGCCTGCGATTCCCATTGCCATGAGGTATGTGTCTAGCCAGACAGCGGTATCATATGTCGGGTCGTACTTTTCAATCTCCTTGGGGGCCTTGAAGTTGGCGGGGTATTTTTCCCCGTGGATCATGGGCCCGAAGCATTGCGGCCCGACTCGACTGAGCGAGCCTCTTGGTTCCGGGTCACCGCGGTTGGTGAGGGTGTGCCTCAGGTCGTTGGGCTGGCGCGACCGCCATGCCTGGTTGTTGATGATGTTCATTTGGGCATCGAGGGGCTGCTCGTTGGCGGCGACCGTGTTATTCGCCGGTCGTGGCTCGTTGGTGGACAGCGCGGGGTTGGCGGCCCGTGGTTGGTTTGCCAAGGAGGGAGACACTGCAGTCCTCGACTGCAGCCACGGCGCCAGCCAAGGCATCTGTGCGGCGCAAGGACTGGGCATTGAAGCTTACGTCGGCGGCGTCTGAAGAGCACAAACTATTAGCATAGTGACATGAAAACAAAAACAGGGAAAAAGCACAAGCGAAGAAATATAATACCTGAGCGTGCTTTCGCAATTGATAAAAGCTGTTCTTCGAATATCTTCTCCCTCTCAGCAGTTGAAGCACGCAGGTCTTCTTCGTGCTTCTGCGACTCCTCCAGAGCCGCGACTGCCTGATCGCACTTCTTCTCCGCTGTGGCAAGTCCCTTCTCGAGGGAAGTAACACGACGGAGAATCTCATTATGCTCACCTACAAAGGGCAGAGCACGACGACACTTGAGTTTACAAATCTCTACATAAACAGAGTGAAGAGACAAGTTTAACACAAGCCTTCGACTGCGCGGTGGCGGTTGTCCAGCATAGCGTGCTGTCGACCCGAGGCAAGGATCTGCTCTGCAAGGCGAGTGGAATCCTTCATGATAGGCTACACCAAAAGAAGTGAAGCTTTAGCATTGATAAAAAGGGACAAATTCACAATTCGACTGCCAACGGCAAAAGATACTTACGTGTTCTTCTAGGGACTCCCAAGATTCCTGTCGAGTGCGCATCCGTGCAAGCATCTGGTGCCCCCGAGTATGAGGGGAACTCCAAGAGTTGGTGCCAGAGATGGCCGCCACCGGAGGAGAGGCGATCGTACGGCCACCTCCTTGTTCTTGGAGTCTGCGACTCCGGATTCTTTCACAAATTGGCAGTCGTCGGAAGATGACGATGCTGTTTGATTGGAAATGTGACCAGTATCACTTTAGAAGAGAAACTTCAAGGAAAAAAAGACGAACTCACAAATATCAAAAAACTTACCAGTCAAATTTATCAAGGTCGAAAGAATCATCTGACGACTCCTTCGGCAACCTCAGCTTCTTCCGTGCGGGAGGAGCCATGGTGCATACAGGCACGGCAGGGATTGACTCCTCTACAGCTATAGGAGGACCCTCCGGCGCTGTCAGTGAGGAGGCATCCAAATCGTTGCTATGTGAGCGCTTGCGAGTCCCGTGGTCACTAGACTCGGGGGCTTCCTCCTCTTCCTCCATTGGGACGGTAGAGCCCGACTCGTCTTCTTCATCCACCTGGTGAGGAATAATTCCTTCAGGCCGAGGAGGCAAGTTGGTGGCCACGGCCTAGTCCTAACAAACAGGAGAAGCATCAGTATAAAAAAGCACCTACAAGCAATCGAAAAACAAGAGACTCTGAAGAGAAATCCACCTCACGCGGAGGATTGCTGGCGCAGAATGGAGGCACGACTAAGTCACCCGGGAGATCCTTCTTGGCGGTGTACTTGGTCACCGGTCGCAACCTCCTGTCCACTTCACCAGAAGAAATGACCTCTGTAGAGATGCGAGTGACATCACTGGCACCGGTCCAGCGGAACATTGGGTGTACCCTAGCCTGCAGAGGATGTATACGGTGACGCATCCAAGTGCGAATGAGCTCTACGCCGCCTATTTCCTTGCCAATGCAGCGTTCGAGGTCACAGACACGCTGATACAGCATCTCTGTTTCTTCGACTTTGACGGGCATCACGATGTTCGTCCAAGATTGCCTCCTCTTGCAAATTGCTATCGGATCGAAGGGCGAGAGTCCGTATTGTTCCCCGTCGGCCTTCTGGTCGCGGACGTAGAACCACTTATTCCTCCACCATTAGACAAACACGGTGAGTTTGATGTTGAAATAAGTGGCATTGGAGTCGACGTGGATCCCGCAGCCCCCTACATCATAGACTATAGAACCTGACCCCGACATACGTTCGACCTTGAAGAGTTTCTTGAAGAGACCGAAGTGTGGCTCGATTCCAAGCCAGCACTCGCAGAGAGTGATGAAATAGGTGATATGGATAATAGAGTTTGGGGACAGCTGGTGTAGCTAGAGCACATAGAAGCAAAGAAGACACCTAACAACCAGATGCAGGGGGAGAGAAAGACCGCGAATGATGAACGCAAGGAACATCACTCGAAAACCTGTAGGAGGACTGGGGATTACCTCGTCACCAGGAATGTGCGAGTCGTCCTTCGTGGCAGAAAGCGCCTCGTCCTGGCGCTAGGAGAACATATCCGATGGCTTGATGACGGATTGGCGCCACGACCTATTGGTGACACAAGTCCCCGCGCCCTTCTTCTTCCTAGCACCGGCAGCGCTGGTGCCCATGGTGGCGGTGCCTCCCTTCTTCTTGGTGGCGACAATGGTAGCCACAGATCTAGCGGTGGCGCCTCCCTTTTACTTGCCCATCTTGCGCTGGCGATTAGAGCGTAGGAAGTAGCTGGGGAAGACGCGGACTTGGTCCAGTGCCACGGAGGGGATGTATGCAAAGAAGCAACAAGAACAACAATGACGTAGGAGCGCAAGCAAGAAGAAAGATGTGGGGAAATTACCGCACGGCGTGCCCCTAATTAACCACCTAGCACATACCATCCAACGGCCAGAAGGAAATCTACCAGACGCGTGGAGTACATCAGCATTGACGCGTGGCAAGGGTAAACCACGAACCATCCCCCACTACTCCCATTATGCATGGAAATCGAGGATACGCAGTTAAAACAGAAGATTACGCACGCCCGGTCAAGTCCAAGTCAGAAAGTGGGACCCACTACTCGTCACGTCCAGTCAAAGCCGCTCGCGCGGGCAAATGAGGTCATCTCATCGTCATCACTGACGTCATCAATTCCAGCAGGAGAACATTTTGACTACTTTAGTCCTTACTCGAGTCTTCGACTCAACCAAGCACTCGGGGGCTACTCCTAACAGGAGCGCTGGCCACGCACCCAAAGAATTTTATGCAGATAGCCAAGCATCATGAAAACCCTTCACTCGAATCAACAATTCGATTGTGGACTCCGGGTTACTCCCATAGGGAGCACTGAAAACACATTCGACTGAGACAAACAAACAAAGATGACAACAGTCGCAAAAGTACTTATAGTCCCCACTCGAGTCTACGACTCGAATAGGCACTCGGGAGCTACTCCCATAGGGAGCACTGGCCGTGCACCCTATGATTATTTCTTCTTATACGTTACACCGTGTGTTGATAACATCCACACTTGAATGCTATGGCGACTCCGTCTCATATATTTCCCTCCAAAGAGACTACATCTCCTGGGTCACCCGAATCATCTCCGTGATGACAGAAATTTGGATGCCGCGCTTACAACGCGAAGATAAGACCTGAATAAGGCCTGGCAACGCATCTACTATGCTCTACCAGGCCTACAGGTAAGATGAAGTATGCCTTGACGGACGCGTCGAGTGCTCACACTTATACACTGGGATTTGACTCCTGTAAGACCTCCGTGGCCCGAGTCGAATTACACCAGGACTTTTCCGAATTCGAGTCTAGGGACTCGAGTTTGAGTAGGTTGCGTTGTTTTGCCCTAAGGCAGTTAGCTAATCCTGATGCATCGGATGAATCAGGCACGTATATCAACAATCCCTATGACACCATCAAAGCACTCGAAAATATGCTCAGTTATGCACTCGAAAGATTTCATAAAGTCTCCACTCGAATCTATGATTCCAATGGACACTCGGGGGCTACTGACGTGGGCATACCTTAACGGTACTCGAGTTTGGCACATACAGACTGATTTAGCAGAAGCCCACAGCGTTACCAGGGCCCAATCCAGGATTCGGGTGACCTACGGAGACTGCGACTGCTTGCGGCACAAGGCAAAGCTTGAGATAGAAAGTTTAAAGGGGCAAACCCTAATCTGTAACCGACTCGACCTACTACCCGAGACCTAGCCTATCTATATAAAGGCTAGAAGGGGGCGTCGAGGAGTACAATCACAACCCTAGTTTTCACAACCATCGCCAGATTGCATCTGCGCACCCCCTGTAACTTTCAACTCCCTCGATAATTCCAAGAGTAGACAAGTAGGAGTAGGGACCTCTACGAGGCCTGAACCTGGGTAAATCTTGCATCATGTGTGCTTGTTTGCTAGCGAATTGATGCCTCCAGCGCTCCCTCCTTCTCCAAAACCCAAGTCCATAACAATGGGCATTGATGAGTTAATCCCTCGTCAAGTAGTAATCTGTTCTTATCAGATTGTTTCGTAGAGTGATACATCACAGGCATGGGGCAAGTTTCACCGAGCCAAGTAAATAGTAAAAGGTAGATGGTGACCAAAAGATCTAGGATTTAGTTGATCTCATCCATAGTAAAATATCAGGGTGTGCAAACTTGTCCACTCTATTCCAATTACCAAAGCAGCACACTCGACACTTGCATGTGTTGTGTTGTCAACATGGTAGAGAGGCAACTCGGTAGTACAAATAAACCAGCAACCAACCTCCACACGTCCATGATGGCTCTGATTTTTGCGATCTTCCACTGCGTTTAAACATTGATTTTGGTCAAGCAATTACCAAAGAAACTCTCAACTTTTACCACTAATGACTAATAGTTGCAAAGATATGCAAATCCATTATTTGATTTATGGTGTGCAGGAAATCACTGCTTTTAAGGCGAAATAAGGAGTCATAATGAAGGATTTTGAGGAAGTACACACGGCCAAGTGATACCTTTGATTTGGATTCATGGATGTAGTATAATAGCTTTTTCCCTAGAAGACCTAGGTTTAATCGAACCTTGGAAAGCACTACTAAAAGGTAATAAGAAAGGACATGTCCACAAGACTTTGTTTGTTTGTTTTACCTTAGTTGACTAGACCAATCTAGTTTACTTTTTAATGGGGTTGAATCAATGGATGGAGATAGGCCAGGGTTGAAGATCCACCTGCAGGTGCACATCAAATGGGATGAAAGATAATAATAAGCATAGTCATGTATAGTGTTTGTATTGAGATAATATTTTATGGGCAACACATCCTAGTATTCTAGAGCCCCCGTGATGCAGCGGGCATAGCAATAGACTTTTAATCCAACCGAGAACACACCAAACCCACGTGTTGCAAACGATTATTAAGTGTAAACACAGATTAAAGCTTTAAGTGGTGATGTTGTTGTTGATCCCGAATGGAGAGCTAAGCGAAGATCGTACTTCCCTTCTGTCACTGAGTTTCCTATGAGATTGCCACTAGCCAAGTATCTCACCTCAAGCCCTTATCAATCAATGGGATCTTGGGTACCTACAAGTCCATAGATCGAGGGAAGAGATGAAGAAATAAAAGATACAAATCATGAATCCAAACAAAATACAATTCTCCCATGATCTAGATGCACATAATTGCTACGAGGTTTCTCTCCAACCCGTAGCCCGTGAGGACTACTCACTCATAACAAATAAATCGGAGATAGAAAACATCATGCAAATACTTAGATTGAAATCAAATATTCTTACAATGGTTGCCAAATCACAAGGAGATCTAAAAGTACAAAGCAATGGCTATGGCTACTGGAGGGATGGATGGCGGAAGTGATGAACAATGGATGAACTATGGATGAAAAATGGTGTGGATCTCCTTTGGGGGTGTTGTGATGCAATCTGAGAATGGCGACCCTCTGGCCGGCGGTTGGAGCGTCAAAATATATAGGCGTCTTCATGAAAGTTGTAGGGTTTGACGAGACGAAGCCATCACCACCTGGTACAGGCGGGCGGTACGGGTGGACGGCGCCCGTACCGATTGTCGTTAAGCGCACGGACGCCTTGGTTAGCTTCTTCAATTACTTGGCCGTGTCTACTTCCTCAAAATCCTTCATTATGACTCCTTATTTCGCCTTAAAAGCAGTGATTTCCTGCACAACATAAATCAAAGAAGGGATTTGCATATCTTTGCAATTATTAGTCATTAGTGGAAAGTTTGAGAGTTTATTTGGCAATTACTTGAACAAAAACAACGTTTAAACGCAATGGAAGATGGTAAAAATTGGATCCATCAACTTCCCCAAAGGTCAAACCTTGATCTTCATCGAGCAAGAAGAACCAAAAGAACTATAAGGAATTCAACGTTTAAACTCGAAACAACGAGAATAGGAGTTCACTTACAGTAGGTAGTCATATGTGCTCAACACTTCATTCATTTGCAAAGCTTATCAAAGTTAGAGAGATGACAAGAATACTATGCAAGCTTCAGTAAGTTAATATAATCAAAGTAAAGTTTAATATAAGTATAAATAACTAGAAGCGTAGCAATCAATCCAATTCCTCTAATTAACTCTCAGCTTGCCAAGGAACACTAAGATGTTTAAATAGCATAATTGAGTAAGAGAGTTTCATGTCCCAAGTAGTATAACAATGAAGTGTCTTATTTACGCCCACATCAATAGATCAAGTCAATCTAAAACACTTTAATCCAATTATTGTCTTTCAAGAAAATTCGTAAAGCACTAATGAGACCATTCCAAGGAATTGTTATGTGGATCCTCATAGATATATTTTTTTTCTTTCTTTCTTTCTTTTTCATCTCATTTTTAAAGGATCACTGTTTGTTTCTTTTTGCTAGTATTTGCACAACCTTTGAGAGTACCAATACTTTTGCCCATACATTGGCACGGATTCCAATCATGTCATCAACTCATAGCCGAAATCTTGGGTTATACCATAGATCGTTCAAAAGCTAGTAGAGTTGTTGGCATCCAACTAGGTGTGCGTCAGAGACATAGAACAAAGTTGTCTCGCATCTTTCTCTTTTTTTGAGCTAGAACCGCGGTTTGATCCACAAGGTTAGCTTTTGCATGCGTCACAATTACCACTAGACTTTATTTCAATCAAACAATTTCTTTCATGAGTGTTGTCAAGACTCTCAAAATATCTATGGGGTAAAGTATAATCAAAGGTATACTCTCAACACAATCATTCATCAAACAAGTCGTAAATTTCAGACTTTTTCTTGTTGTACTTGTTTGGCATTATTATTTCCAAGCCAAGACTCGGTTAACTAAAATAACTAGAGCAAGAGCTTCAACAACTAATCATCATACTAATAAAAAGCCTTACTCTAACCATATTAAATTACTTCCCACTAGCATGCATCTTAGCAAATCAACCAACTAAGATGAAGAATTAAAACTTCATAAGTGGGAGAGATAGGACATACCTCTCATAAGTAACTTCCCGATCCTCTTCCTTATAGGGATGTGTTCCTTCAAAACTCAAACACGATTACTCTCAAAATAATATCAAAGCAAAGAGGCAAAGTATGAATCCATGTTTACGAATAAAGGATAAACAGAAAAATATTTTTGTATTTTTGAGGATATGGATTAAAGAATAGAAAAGAACTTGCGACCAAGCAAGGGCTAAAATACAAACAAAAGAAAACAAATAAACTAAAACGAAAGCAAATTTAAAAAGCAAAGGAAAAAAGCAAAGTGTTGGAACATGCCAACACGAGTATTTCAATGCTCACAAGGAGCAGGAGTACAACCTCGTTATTACACAAATAAATTTTCTAGGGAACACATCCCCAAGCTCAGGCTTTTGTAAGCCCCTTTGTTGTTCATTGTGGTGGTGGTGGATAATCTCCCGTGTTCCATTGGCTGCTCCAATCATGGAATTGGGTGGCGAGGCTTGCAGCGGCATCTCGAAGGTTGATGGAGAGGTTGTTCATGGTGTGAATATTTCCTCCGAGTGCATAGATATCTCCGTGGGTGGTGTAGTAGTTTGGTGGCTACACATCATGTTCGGGTCCTTCTTCTGCTACTTCTGCATCTTCTCCTCCACCCACGGGTATTTCTTGTTGGGGTAGACTAGCTTCGACCTGCATGTCATAACGCAAATGTCCATCCTTGATAGAGAATAAACCGTTAGGCAAAGGAGCAGGGATCAAGTGATTCGCTCTAGGTATATTGAAGAAATATCTACCATGATTTTTAGAAATCATACCGCATGCTCTTAGAGTAGATGGACCAAGTCGGTTACCTCTAGTCAACGGTTGGATGTTACCTAGGTTGATGTGAAGTGC
Organism: Avena eriantha; assembly: GCA_910589775.1. Lineage (NCBI taxonomy): Eukaryota > Viridiplantae > Streptophyta > Magnoliopsida > Poales > Poaceae > Avena > Avena eriantha. The sequence goes on from OU342745.1 coordinate 88,885,513, forward strand.
ATGTGCAAGAACGGTCACAACTCCTCCACATATGGGTCCTTGAGATTGAAGAGCTTGATGCTTAAGATAAAACACAAGTAAATCTCCCAAATTTGGCGTTGAATTACAACTGATAAGTGTAGCTTTTGCGAGGATCAACATGTACTCCTCATTAACTCTAGTAAACTCACCACGTGCCTGCAATGTGTTAGCGATAACATAGAACAAATATCAAATGGCAGGATGACCAATTTGGTTCCCCTTGGGTGTGTGTCCATGAATCCTCATCAAGTTAAAGTATTGTGAAGGGGAAGGATCTAAAACAAAGGTAGTTGTGCGTACATCGGTGGTGTTGTTGGTAAACCCAAAGCATTGAGCCCATTGGCTGAGTGTCAAAGTATACTCACAGTTCATAAGGCGGAATTTGGTTCGATCAACTCCAGGCCTTTGTTCCTCGGAACAACGATAAGGATCCACCGTGTGTGTCAAGGTGCTAAAGAACTCAAGTGTCAAGCAGGGATATGTCGCAACATCTTGAAAGACAAAATTGTAAAAACCAACATTATTGCAAAGTAAATCGAAATCAGCACGAATGCCAAGTTGCTTCAGGATATAAGGACACGCCCACTTGGTGGACTTGATCTCTCGAATCTTGAGACGATCAAAACGTGTAAGATGGAACTCCTCGGTGAACTCAATGCCAAGTGACTCAGGAGTTAACGTATCAACTGGTGGAGCGGAGGATTCCGTGGCCATCTCATGTGTACGCCTCCTCGTGTTCATCTAATAAATAAAAACAAGACAAAGTAAATAAAATTGCAAATATTTTTTTGGTCCAATAGAAACACATCATAAGTGATTCTCTATACTAACTACAAAAGAAACTCCTCTAAACACAATTCTAAGAATACTTAGTACCAAGATTGAAAACTAGAACAAGACCTTTGTCTAGATTGACAATGATGAATGACTAAGCCAAGCTTTTGCACAAATAAGTTGGGGATCGGAAGAGAATCATACCTTAGATCGAGTGAGTGTGAAGAATCAAAGAAAGATTGGGTAAATTTGAAGATCCAATGGAGGTGGTTTGAAGTTTGGAGGAAGAAGAAAGAGAAAATAGATGAATTGGGATTTTTAGGTTACCTCCTTGGGGTGATTATGGCGTCCGCGTACTTGGTACGGGAGGGCGGTACGGCTGAAGCCCGCCCGTACTGGGTGGCTTACCTTGGGGGCGACGACTGCTCCTAGGCGGTGCCCTCGGTACGGGCGCGTGGTACGGTCGCGCGTGCCTGTACTGCTGGTCGTTATCGCTCCAGTGACTTTGCTTGAAATCTGATGTTTTGTTCGGGGGTACGGTACGGGCGTGTGGTATAGGCGTGCCCGGCCGTACCGGTGGTCGTTATCGCCACTGATTCCTTCAGCAATCATCAAATTTTCTATCCCCCTTGGCCTTGAGGTGGTACGGGCGCATGGTACGGGCCACTCCGGCCGTACCAGTGGTCATTATCGATGTTGTGAACTACAACAAACTCAAGAATTTAATTAGTAGCTCCATGAACCTTCGCACATCTTATCAAAAGGTTAGATAGTAGCAAAAACACTAAGTAAAGATCCAGCAATATTTCTTAGACCATGTGTTAGTAAAATATAATATAGAGGATTACGTTATTTCTTCTCCTCTTTCCATAGGTCTTCTTGAACACTCTTTATTAAAAACAAAAACAAAACAAAAACTAACACGAAAATAAATCATAATAAAAACTTAGAGAAAATTTATTTCACATGGGTTGCCTCTCATGAAGCGCTTCTAGTTAAGGTCAATTAGCTTGACCCTAATGGAAATCACTTAGGTTTGGGGAGTGGAATGCCCACTCCAAAATAGTTTGCTTTTATAGTAATCACACCATCTTCATCATTAGGCTTGGCCTTCTTTTCCTAGGGAAGTGGACTACAAACGGATCTCAAGATGGTAGCCATATCCTTACATTCCCTTCATGTAAATTAATCAAAGCTTTAATAGTTCTTAGAAATGGCCTACCTAGAATTATAGGTGCTATGGGATCTTCAGGCATGCCCACAATAACTAGATCAATAAGAGCGGGACTTCCTTTAATTTCGACAACTATATTTTCTTTGATTCCAATAGCTTGTTTATAGGTGGAATCAGCTAGATGGAGTCTTATTTCAGTTGTAACAAATGGCCCCAAATTTAATTTATCGAATAGGCTTTTGGAAATTGTTGAGACACTTACACCAAGGTCACAAAGTGTGGATATCTTATTAACTCCCAACTTAATTTTAATAGTGGGCTCAAATATATTATCTAGCTTAGCTGGAAGCTTATCAGCTAGTCTTTTATACTCCATCTCTAAATCATGAACCTTAGATGCTAATTGTTGTATAAATTGTTGGTACATAGCATCATTACCTTGTTCTATACCTGGATTCTTAACGGTGATTATCTTCAATAGATATTCCACGATATATTCCGGTGTTGGCGCGTTGCTATAATCCAGCTCTTCAGGCTTTTCATCTTTTGTCACGACCCTCATTATTTTGAGGTCCTCTACCGGATTTGGGTCGGGTTTACCAGCAAACTTTGCTAGTATGAGAGCTTGGCTCTCGGCCACTTTACCCAGCTGAGCCTCCATGGTCTTTGTCCTTTCCTATAGAGCCTACACATCATTTCTAATTGCAACGGCCTGGTTAGATAATATTCCTAAACTACTTTCATGGTTCTTTGTAATCTTAATAACCATATTATATTGTTCAGCTTGAGCTTGCATAAATGTTCAAACAGTTTGCTCAAACGGGAGATTGCCATGATTTGCTCCATTAGTATTATCATAATTATTATAAGGAGCTCCTATAGGATTAGCATGATATTTTTGAACATTAGAAGCATAATTAGTTTTCCATGCAAGATTAAAAGGAGTGCGAGCTATAAAATTAACATCATTGACATCAGTAGTGATAACATTAACTTGGGTATCTTCCTTACCCTTTACTAAGCTAAGCAACTCATCTACCCTAGATGTAAGCTCCTCATTGTTTACCTCGGTAATTGAACTTACTCTCTTCGAGGTTCTTTCTACATGCCATTGGGCATGATTATTTTGCATATCATCAAGTAACTTCTTTGCAACACTTACATGTTTCCCATGATCGTTCCTCCTGCTGCAATATCTAGCATAGACTTATATATTGGGTTAAGACCATTATAAAATAAATGTAATATAAGCCATTCCTCCATCCCATGATTAGGACAGTTCATTACGGCTTCTTTCATCCTTTCCCACGCAAGTGCTAGTGGCTCACGGTCTTCTTGTCTAAAGCTTGTGATGTTGGATATTAGCTACATAGTCTTAGCTGGGGGGAAAATTTTTAGTCATAAACAAATTAGTGCATTCCTCTCAAGATTTAATAGTGCCCTTCGGTAGAGATAGCAACCAATCCTTAGCCTTTCCTCTAAGAGATAAAGGGAATAATCTTAGTGATGACTGCAAGTGCTCAGATCGTTTGTAGCAAGTTTCGAAATAAAGATATTGATCCCACAGGGAGCAGGAGTTTGAAGTCTAATAACTCTTGAAATAAATATTACGATAGAAATGCTAGATAATGTTCTAAGTGACAAGGTAAAATGTGAGTATTGTGTAAGAAGGTGTTTTGGGGTTTTGGGTATAAAAGCAATAAAGTAAAGTAAAACAACTGAGTACAGAAAGTAAGTATCGTGTATGTAAGAGAGACTGGAACTGCAGTAGGGAAAAGGTGTTCTCAGGGAGTAGCGGATACACCACTAGTATTGTAAAGATTTAAGATAAAGATTATCATCATGAACATTCTCAACTACGTATGTGTGGGAGGAACTCTGTATTTGGACAATTAGGCACCAATCGCTGCTCACATCATCCTCATAACCACAATAGTCAGCAATCGATATCAATCGAATTACTACTCTATTAAGGGACGTGAGTTTCCTTAATGGCATGGATAGTGTTATGTGAGTTTCCTCGGTTTCCCAAGTTGATACGTAAGGGGTGCCAACAACTTTCTAGTCACTGTAAGTGCTAGCACGCCTTCGTCTACCAAAACGTAGTTTCCTCCATCAAGTCTCCATGAGAGGCAAATATTGAGAGGTCGACTTCTCTCAACATCAAGATGTAGAAAATCTAACACATGGTCACAGCGATGAATATCATAATAGACTTTATCTTATTTCAATCTCATACTAGGGTTTCTCCATCTCCCCAAGAACTAATGATCTACTCAGACATGGAGGCAATCAACATCATGGCAATGGTAATGGAAACATCATGGCAATGGTAATGGAAACAATCATAGATGAATAAAATGTGTGCACGAGCGCTCTAAAATACCAAGATCCTACATCTACAACGCAAAATAATAATGTAAAACATGATGCAAATACGCACTCATCAACTTCCCCAAGCTTACACTCTTGCTCGCCCCGAGCAAGTTTTTAGCTTAATGGATGTGATCCTCATATTCATAAAGTCGAGTCGATAAAATAAATGAGGCAATTGCAGCATGTGTTTATCATGTACGATACATGGGAATAAGTTCATGAATAGTACCTTACTCGAACCATCTGAATAGTATTAGAAGGCTTCCACACCTTAGTAATCAATAGTTCATAAAAGATGAATCTCAACATAATGTAAAAGAATCTGGTTCAACTGAATGAGTTAGTGAGGTAGTCCCAAGCATTTTAGGATAAACATATTCACTTGGGATTTAGAATCTAAAAAGTATCTATTTGTCATACTACAACATAGTGGTATATGTCTACTTGCTCTTTGCAGACTCGCTCTTTTTATTCTTCTTTTTCTTTTCTTTTGTATATATGCTCACACTTTTGTTTAAGTGTTGTGCAAAAGAGCTAGCCATACATTCCACTTTATGTAGGAATTCAAAGTTTAACAATCTCAATTACCAAATCTCAATTGGATATGAAGAATTCTTACTACTTGAAGATTCTACCTTGACTTGTTCCCACTCTTTTCTGATAGCACTTTAATTTCCCTTTGTTGAAGGTTTCTTTTTTAACTTAACTATATAGATAATTTTTCTTTGTAAATCAAACCGTAGACTTACATCATGTTGACTAAATTATCTTTAGGTGGTCTATTAATACCAATGGTGTGGAAGACTCCTATTTCTATCATCAAGTGCAAGTAAAATTATACTCAAGCCATTCATATATCAATAAAGCAAACACAAACTCAATATTGCTCCATATATAATAATAAACTCGGAATTTCATAAAAGGGATCGACTATTCCTAAAGGGAATTCTAATGATGCATACTTTATTTCTAGTTTGAACTAATGTGAAATTAGTAATAAAAACTTATAAGATAGATTACAAGGTCTTAAAGATCTCCCCAAGCTTGGAATCAAGCCAGGCAGGATCAAATAATCCCTTACGATTATTTGATACCATGATTGTTGTAGATCAATGGGGTGACATGGCATGTAACACCGCAGTGCGTAGCTTCTTGTTGGTCTCCTCCAAAGTAGTTGTGCGGTTGTAGCACCTCCGCAAATCAGACTGCAGATTGTCCACTCTATCTACGAGCTTAGTCACCAATGGAAGGAGGTCTTCCTTCTTCTCCATCTCGTTGAGACGGTGGCGGACTTTGACGCGATGGAGTAGTTCCTGCTTCTGATATATCTCTAATGCCCGTACGCGATCCTTGGTCCTAGGTACAACTTCTTCTTCCTCATCCATATTTGATGGATAAGGGAAGTGGAAACCATACCTCCACTCTTCTTGAGGCTTGACCTTCATACGAGCACCAATGGTTGGCTTTGCGAGTGGTACTTCGGCTCCCTTGCTAGCACCTACACCAATATTAGATAATTCCTTACGCTTGAGCGGCCTTTGATCCGTAGTGATGAACATGACCGTCTCCACACGCTCTTTTCCATGTGGTTTGCGATCTTCTCTCTCTCTCTTGTTGAGCTCTCTTCATCGCTGCCCAATCGATCTCCGGTGGATCATAGACGTCACGGCGGATGTAGACGTCAACCACATCATCATTGGAATCGTTGTTGAAGTAGATTGGCTCGATGTACTCCTTGTACCTTGGGCTAAACCTCTCCACCTCCTTATCATCATCCCCCATGGACGGGCTACTAAAGCGATCCCTGGAAGGAGCAATGAGCCACATGGGTTTTCCACGGCCTGGGACGGGATACCGCATTGATAGATTGCTTCCTGGAGATATGATTAGAGAGAGAGACAATGTCAGTATATAAGGGGGTCAGAGGTCGGTAAACTCGCGAGAAACACCAAATTGTTGCCCAAGAAAAGAATCCAAACGAAATAGGGAAAGAAATCACAGATTTAGAAGTGTCCTGCCGCGTAACGACCAACTATACGGGCGCAACTTCTATAGCCCTTGCTGTATAGTTGGTTCTAGGAAAATACTTCCAAATATCCCGAGTCTAGGTCAATGAAATAACGACTGGGAACTGACAATAAGTTTTTTTAGATGAATAATTAACGAAAGATGAAACGAAAAAGTGTCTGAGAGTTTAACGACCAACTATATGGCTGGAATTTTTGGTTCCGGTCGTATAGTTGTGACCGTATAGATACAGGCATCAAAGGCAAAAGTGTCTGGGAGTTTAATGACCAACTATACAACCATAATTTTTTGGTTTCCGGTCGTATAGTTGCGACCGTATAGTCTCAGATAGCGAAAACAATTTCAAGAAGATGATACAGAGAGTTTAACGACCAACTATACGGTGGGAGCTTCCTCTCCGGTTGTATAGCTTCACACATATAGTTGGTAAAACCCCTCTAAAACTTCAGAAAAACACAAGGAATTCGAACGCAGAATTTTCAAAAGTAAAAATTGTGAAAACAAATCACTTATTTGGGTAAGAACACTTACCTTGCACTTACCATTTTCTTATTCGGGGATGAAAAGTTCCTCCCACAACAAGGACTCCTTCTCTTTTGGAGGATTTGACTTTAGTTCATTAAATAATTCCCGTAAACGAAAATCACCAAGACTAAAGCTCCTCTCAATAAGATTGGTGTCTTCCTGGGCAAACATGGACATTGCATCTAACATTTTTATTTCTTGCCTCTACATAATCTACAACTCAAATTCTTGATGTGAAAGAATCCAACAGATCAGCCTTGGCTTATGGTCTTGCCTTTCAAGGAGTTCTTTTAAGCCATCATGATCCGTGTGAACTCTCACCTTTGTATCAACTATATAAGAACGAAATTTATCACAAGAGAAAAATACAGCAAAAAGTTCTTTTTCTTCCTTAGGGTAATTCTTTTGAGCACCATTGAGAGTTCTCCTAGCATGATGTATAATATTAAATCTATGACCAATATGTTATCCAAGAGTTACTCCTACAACATCATCGCTAGCTTCACATATTAAGTCAAAGGTTGTATCCTAGATAGGTGGTTTAATGGTGGGAGCACGAGTTAAAGCATTTTTGAGTTTATCAAAGGCTTCAAGACACTTATCATCAAAATTAAATCTCATTCTCTTTTTCAAGAGGTTAGTCAAAGGTTTAGATATCATAGAGAAATTTCTAATGAACCTTCTGTAAAAACCCACACGAACAAGAAAACTTCTTATACCTTTAATATCCCTAGGTTGCGGCATTCTCTCTATTGCTTCAACCTTAGCTCTACCAACTTCAATTCCCTTACCTGATACCTTATGTCCGAGGACTATACCTTCTTTGACCATAAAGTGGCACTTCTCCCAGTTTAGAACAAGATTAGTTTCTTCACAACGCTACAAAACTCTTTTGAGATTATCAAAGCAACTAATAAATGAAGTTCCATAGACAGAAAAGTCATCCATAAATACTTCCTTTATAAGTTCTATAAAATCCTCAAAAATAGCAGTCATACATCGTTGAAAAGTAGCTGGAGCATTACATAGACCAAAAGGCATACGTCGATAAGAATGTAAACCGTAAGGACTTTGAAAGTTGTTTTAAGTTGGTCATCCGGATGAATAGCTATTTGAGAGAAATCAGAGTATCTGTCCAAGTAACAAAAATAAGTACGGTTTGCTAACCTTTCTAAAGTTTGATCTATGAACGATAATGGATAGTGATCTTTCCTAGTCTGTTTATTTAATTTCCTGAAGTCTATGCACATCCTATGCCCAACAATAGTTCTAGTAGGTATCTTCATTGTTTTCATTAGGAACAACAGTAAAATCGCCCTTCTTAGGGACACAATGATCAGGACTTACCCAATCACTCTCTTTAACAGGATAAATTATACCTGCGTCCAATAGGCGTACAATTTCATTTCTTACCATTTCTTTCATTTCAAACTTTAATCTTTTATTAAATTCTGCAACTGGTTTAGCACCTTCTTCCATGAATATTTGATGGACAACTATCATGGGACTAATGCCCTTCAAGTCATCCATTGAGTACCCAAAGGCTTGGTGATGCTCCTTAAGTATCCTCATGAGTTCTTCTTCTTTTGCTCCTGAAAGTTTAGCACTAATAATAACAGGGAATTTATTGGTATGATCTAAAAACATGTATTTAAGATTTTCGGGTAGAGTCTTCAACTCTGGGGGTGGAAATTCCTCATCCCCTCTCTTTTCTGGCTCTTCAAAAGCCTCATCAGTCGGAGGTCCCAAAATAGTAAGTGAATCGAGTTCATTTTCTAGTTCTCCCAGGGACTTGTCCTCCATAACTATTTCTTCATAATTTGGATCTTCATCTATTTCTTCTTCGTGATTACTAAAGAAAAGAGCCACCATTTCCTCAATAGTTCTCTCTTCTTCTTGTATTTGTGGAGGCTTGTCTTTAAATTTGGAAAAATGGAATTTATTTTCCGTTCCCCCAAGCCTAAGAGACACAATATCCTTCTTGAAGTTAACATAGGCACCTATATCACCCAAAAAGTTCCTTCCAAATATAATTGGGCAAAGAGTGTCAGCTAGCATATCAACAACTACAAAATCAATAGGAAAATTTTTGCTGCCAATTGTGATAGTTGCATTGTCAACTACTCCTATTGGAATTCTAAGGTTTTTATTGGCTAACATAATTTTTATATCAGTATTTTCAATTGTAGCCGGTTCTATATCTTCTTTTATTTCTAAGTAGAAATCATAAGATATAACATTAACTTCAGTGCCAAGATCACATAAACCGTAATGAGAGGTTTCTTTAATATGCAGGGAAGAATGGGCTTACCCACATCTTTTACCTTTATTTTACCTTCAACCAATATGGAAGTTTCTTCATCAAGTTCAACTATGTTACAGTGTGAGTGCATAGCCATAATTTCTTCCTTGGTTACCTCTTCATCTTTGGTTTCATCCAGGTGTTCCATGAATCTTGGCATGCTTTCGTCTTCCTTCTTTTCCTGTACTGCTTTGACCTGTTCATATTCAAAAATATGCTTTTGTGCAGTGCTAGGGAAACGCACTTCATATATTGGTTCTACAGAGGCAAGTGTTGCTTTATCTTCTCTTTTCTTTTCTGGTTTGGGTGGTGGATCATACTTGACTGGACCCTCCTTTGGAGCTTTAATATGTTCTGTAAAATCTTTAACAACTTGCAACACAAGATATGAATCCAAATAAAGTTTTTTAGATAATTCTTTAAAATGGCCTTTTAATTATAGTCAAGAATACAATCATGCTCTATTTCTACGCCTCCTTCCTGATGGGTTCGTAGCATGGAAAACAAAAAATTTCTACCGCAAGAACGAACAAAACCCAGATCTAATCTAGATAAAAGCCAAGATCTAATCTATTAGACATGTCCAACGAGATAGATCTGTACTAACCCTTGCAGATCCGAAAGCGTTACGAGATTGGATCTCGTGGTTGATGTAGTCGATCACTTGCCGATCTCAAGATCGAGTGGACGATCCTTCCGGCGCCGTGTTCCGGCAGCGCTTCCGTAGTCGGTCACACGTGCGGAGTCGAAGCAGACCTTCCTCTCCTCGTTCCAGCGAGCAGCGGAGGTAGTAGATCTTCTCCACGGAATCCCAGCAACACGACAACGTGGTGGTGGTGGTGGAGTAGAGAATTCTACAGGGCTTCGCCTAAGCCTGAGCAGAAGAGAGGAGGAGGAGAGAGGCGGCTAGGGTTTGGAGTGGTGGAGGGGGCCAGGGGGTGGCGCCTCCACCCCTCTATTTAAAGGAGGGAGGGCGCCATGGGAGGGGGAGTCCTAGTAGGACTCCCCTCCCTCCTTGGCCGGCGGATTGGGGAGGGGGGAGGAGTCCTCCTCCACCACGACTCCTTGTCTTGCCCCACAAGGACTCCTTGATCCCTTTCTTGGTTTTCAAGCAAACTCCAAGAAATCTTCCAGAACCTTTCGGAACATTCCGAAACCTTCTAGAATCCTCATACAAATACTCCGGAACATTTCCTAACTCAGAAAATGATCCCCAATATATGAATCTTATTCTCCGGACAATTCCGGATCTCCTCGTGATGTCCTGAATCCAATCCGAGACTCCGAACAACATTCGGTCTCCAACGCACATTCCATATCTACTTAAAACAACTTCGAACCTTAAGTGTGTCACCCTACGGTTCGTGAATATGTAGACATGACAGAGAAACATCTCCTATCAATAACCATCAGCGGGACCTGTAGATCCATAATGGCTCCCACATACTCAACGATGACTTCGTGATCAATAGAACCATTAACATACCAAACCAATTCCCTTTGTCACGCGATACTATACTTATCCGAGGTTTGATCGTCGGTATCTCCATACCTAGTTCTACCTCGTTACTGATAAGTACTCTTTACTCGTTCCATGTTATGTCATCCCTTGTGACCCAGTCACATGCTTGCAAGCTAACTAGATGACATTCCACCGAGAGGGCCCAGAGCATATCTATCCGTCATATGGATGGACAAATCCCAGTCTTGGTCCATGCGCTTCAACAGATACTTTCAGAATACCCAATGACACCTTTATAACCACCCAGTTACGAAGCGGCGTTTGATGTCATCAAAGTACCCATCCGGTGATGGTGATTAACACAACCTCATGGTCGAAGGATTAGGTTACTATGCATTTAAAAGCTTATAGCAATACGAACTTAATGACTTGATCTTATGCTACGCTTACTATGGGTGTGTGTCCATCACATCATTCTCCTAATGATATAACCTTGTTATTAATCACATCCTAATGTCCATGATCAGGAAACCATGATCATCAATTAATCAACAAGCTAGTTCAACAAGAGGCTTACTAGGGACTCTTTTATGTTTACAAAACACACATGTATTAGTGTTTCCTAATAATACAATTATAGCATGGGATGTAAACATTCATCATAAACACAAAGATATAATAATAACCACTTTTATTATTGCCTCTTGGGCATATCTCCAACAGTCTCCCACTTGCACTAGAGTCAATAATCTAGATTACATGGTAATATACCTAACACCCATGGCGTTCTGGTGCTGGTCATGCTTTGCTCTAGGGAGAGGTTTAGTCAACGGATCTGCCACATTCAGATCCGTGTGTACTTTGCAAATCTTTATGTCACCATCTCGGACATACTCGCGAATAGCGTGGAAACGTAGCTTGATGTGCTTCAGCTTGCTATGTGACCTTGGCTCCTGTGCATTAGCTATGGCACCTGTGTTGTCACAGTAGATGGCCATCGGGTCCAACGCACTGGGAACCACGCCAAGTTCAGTAATGAATTCCTTCATCCATACGGCTTCTTGTGCAGCCTCCGAAGCAGCTATGTATTCTGATTCAGTTGAAGATTTCGCCACAACGCTTTGCTTGGCACTCCTCCAGCTCACTGCAGCACCATTCAAAATAAATATGTATCCCGACTATGACTTCGAGTCATCCCGGATCGGTGTTCCAACTAGCATCGGTGTAACCGTTTACAACAAGCTGTTCATCACCTCCATAAGAAAGAACCATATCCTTAGTCCTCTTTAGGTACTTCAGGATATTCTTGACCGCTGTCCAGTGTTCCATTCCAGGATCACTTTGATATCTGCTAGTCAAACTAACAGCATGTGCTATATCCGGTCTTGTACACAGCATGGCATACATGATAGAACCTATGGCCGAGGCATAGGGAATATTATTCATCTTTTCTCTATCTTCTGCCGTAGCTGGACTTCGAGTCTTACTCAAGGTCTTACCTGACAACATGGGCACGAACCCTTTCTTGCTCTCTTCCATTCTAAACTTCTTTAGAACTTTGTCTAAGTATGTACTTTGTGAAAGCGCTATTAGGCGTCTTGATCTATTTCTATAAATCTTGATGCCTAGAATATATGCTGCTTCGCCAAGATCCTTCATTGAAAAACTATTATTCAAATAGGTTTTGACACTATTAAGAAGTTCTATATCATTCCCAATCAACAATATGTCATCTACATATAGTACTAGGAATTCTACAGAGCTCCCACTCACTTTCTTGTAAATACAAGCTTCTCCATAAGTTTGTATAAATCCAAAGTTTTTGATTACTTTATCAAAACGTTGATTCCAACTCCGGGATGCTTGCTTCAGTCCATAAATGGAGCGCTGAAGTTTGCATACCTTGTCAGCATCTTTAGGATCGACAAAACCCTGGGGTTGTACCATATACAACTCTTCCTCAATGTCACCATTAAGGAACGCCGTTTTGACATCCATCTGCCAAATCTCATAATCGAAATGTGCAGCAATTGCTAACAAAATCCTCAGAGACTTTAGCTTCGCTACTGGTGAGAAAGTCTCATCATAGTCAACTCCTTGAATTTTTCGGAACCCTTTCGCGAAAAGTCGAGCTTTATAGACGGTAACATTACCATCAACATCTGTTTTTCTCTTGAAAATCCATTTGTTCTCGACAGCCTTACGGCCATCCGGTAAGTTCACCAAAGTCCATACTTAGTTTTCGTACATGGATCCCATTTCAGATTTCATGGCTTCTAGCCATTTGTCGGAATCTGGGCTCACCATAGCTTCTTCATACGTCGCAGGGTCATCAGCGTTGTCCACCAACACAACGTTCAAGGCAGAGTCATACCAATCAGGAGTGGTACGAACCCTCGTTGACCTGCGAGGTTCAGCAGCAACTTCGTTTGAAGTTTCATGATCATGATCATTATCTTCCTCTCCAATTGGTGCAGGCAGCACAAAAACATCTTCTGGTGCTGCGCTACTCTCAAATCCGAGAGAAGGTTCGATAACCTCATCGAGTTCTACTTTCCTTCCAGTCACTTCCATCGAGAGAAACTCCTTCTCAAGAAAGGATCCATTCTTGGCAACGAAAACTTTGCCTTCGGATCTATGATAGAAGGTATACCCAATTATTTCTTTAGGGTATCCTATGAAGACACATTTCTCCGCTTTGGGTTCTAGCTTATCAGGTTGTAACTTCTTTACATATGCTTCACAACCCCAAACTTTAAGGAACGACAACTTAGGTTTCTTACCAAACCACAATTCGTACGGTGTCGTTTCAACGGATTTAGATGGTGCCCTATTTAAAGTGAATGCGGCTGTCTCTAATGCATAGCCCCAAAACTATAGCGGTAAATCTATAAGAGACATCATAGACCGAACCATATCTAAGAGAGTTCGATTACGACGTTCGGACACACCATTACGCTGTGGTGTTCCCGGCGGTGTCAACTGCGAAAGTATTCCACATTTCTTTAAATGCATGCCAAACTCATAACTTAGATATTCACCTCCGCGGTCAGAATGCAGAAACTTAATCTTCTTGTTATGATGATTTTCCACTTCACTTTGAAATTCCTTAAACTTCTCGAAACTTTCGGACTTATGTTTCATAAAGTAGACATACCCATATCTACTTAAGTCATCCGTGAAAGTGAGAACATAACGATATCCACCACGCGATGCTACACTCATTGGACCGCACACATCGGTATGTATTATTTCCAATAAGTCTGTAGCTCGCTCCATTATTCTAGAGAATGGAGTCTTAGTCATTTTTCCCATTAGACATGCTTCGCATCTTTCAAGTGATTCAAAATCAAGTGATTCAAGAAGTCCATCAGAATGGAGTTTCTTCATACGCTTCACTCCAATGTGACCAAGATGACAGTGCCACATGTATGTAGAATTATCATTCAATTTTGTTCGTTTAGCATCTATGTTGTGAACATGTGTATCACTACTATCGAGACTCAGTAAGAATAAACCATTCATCTCAGGTGCATTACCATAAAAGATATTACTCATATAAATCGAACAACCTTTATTCTCGGACTTAAAAGAGTAACCGTATCGCAATAAACAAGATCTAGATATAATGTTCATGCTTAACGCAGGCACCAAATAACAATTATTTAAATTTAAAACTAATCCCGAAGGTAGATGTAGAGGGAGCGTGCCGACGGCGATCACATCAACCTTGGAGCCATTTCCAACGCGCATCGTCACCTCGTCTCTCGCCAGTCTTCGCTTATTCCGCAGCTCCTGTTTCGAGTTACAAATATGAGCAACCGAACCAGTAACAAATACCCATGCACTACTATGATTACTAGTAAGATACACATCAATAACATATATATCAAATATACCTTTCTTCTTGATGTTGCCATTCTTCAGATCCGCCAGGTACTTGGGGCAGTTACGCTTCCAGTGACCAGCTCCCTTGCAGTAGAAGCATTCAGTTTCAGGCTTGGGACCAGCCTTGGGCTTCTTAGCAGGTGCGGCAGCTTTCTTGCCGTTCTTCTTGAAGTTGCCCTTGTTCTTAGGCTTTCCCTATCTCTTGAAATTGGTGGTCTTATTGACCATCAACACTTGGTGCTCCTTCTTGATCTCCACTTCAGCAGTTTTCAGCATGGACGATAGTTCAGGCAACGTCTTGTTCATGCAGTGCATATTGTAGTTCATCACAAAGTTCTTATAACTCGGTGGCAGTGATTGGAGGAGACGGTGAATCCCCAACTCATTAGGAATCGATATCCCCAACTCTTGGAGCTTGTTTACGTACCCAGACATGGTGAGCATGTGCTCGCTAACGGAGCTACCCTCTTCCATCTTACAGTTAAAGAACTTTTCGGAGGCCTCATAGCTCTCCATGGCCGCGTGAGTCTCAAAAATTAGTCTAGGCTCCTTAATGATCTCGAACGGGTCGTGGTGCTCAAAACACTTCTGGAGCTCCGCTTCTAAACCGTACAGGATGGCACACTGAACTGTGGAGTAATGATTCTTCCGAGTGGCGTAAACATTCTTTACGTCATCGGTGGCATCTTCTGCAGGTGGGTCACCTAGCGGTGCTTCGAGCACATAGGTCAACTGACCAGCCCTGAGGACGATCTTTAGTCCACGGAACCAGTCCGTGAAATTGCTTCCATTGTTCTTAGGCTTTTCTTTCTCTAGGAACGCATTGAAATTGATGGAGGGGGTCGCCATAATCTACAACAAATTTGCAAGTAGTTTAGACTAAGTTTATGATAAATTGAGTTCAAATTTAATTCTTAAATTAACTAGGTGAACTCCCACTCAAAACAACATCCCTCGCATTGTCTTAGTGATGACACGAACCAAGTCCACTACACCAAGTCCGATTTTCACGAGAGAAGATGTAGTTTCATCGGCGAACAATCTTCATGTTCATCATATCATTTATATGACTCATGCTCTACCTTTCGGTATTCCGTGTTCCGAGACCATGTCTGTACATGCTAGGCTCGTCAAGATAACCTTAGTTTCCGCATGTGCAAATCTGGCTTGCACCCGTTGTATGCACACGTAGAATCTATCACATCCGATCATCACGAGATGCTTCGAAACGACGAGTCTTAGCAACGGTGCCAACTAAGGGTGAACACTTTATTACTTGATATTTTGTGAGAGGGATCATCTTATAATGCTACCGACGTGATCTAAGCAATACAAGATGCATAAAGGATTAACATCACAGGCAATTCATAATTAGTGTGATATGATATGGCCCTTTCTTCTTGCGCCTTTGATCTCCATCTCCAAAGCACGAACATGATCTCCATCATCACCAGCATTGCGTCAAGGTCAGTGGCGCCGCTTCATGGTTATCCATCATCACTAGCAACTATTACAACTACTTGGAATAAAGCTATTACAAGATGAATAGACACGCAGGTCTTAATAGAATTAAAGACAACCATTAGGCTCCTGCCGGTTGCCATATTACAACAAGGATCATTGCATACATCAAATATAATCAAAATCACATGATGGCCATATCACATCACAAAACCCCTACAAAAACAAGTTAGACGCCTCTAATTTTCTTTACATGTTTTACGTGGTTTGGGGCTTTCGAACAAGAACGGATCTTACCTACGAAACTGAACCACAACGTTGATACAAGTGCTATCAAGTGCAAAGTGTAAATTAGATCTATACTATGGTGGGAGAGACAGACACCCGCAAAGCCACTTGTGCAAAGCAAGTTACACATCAAGCGTGGAGCAAGTCTCATGTGCGATGACATGTAAGGTTAGCCCGAGCCGCTTCATCCCACCATACCGCAAGATGCAAAGTACACAAAGCAAAAGACGACACGAGCACCAACGCCCACAAAACCATTGTGTTCTACTCGTGCAATAGATCTACGCATAGATACGGCTCTGATACCACTGATGGGTTCGTAGCATGGAAAACAAAAAAATTCTACCGCAAGAACGAACAAAACCCAGATCTAATCTAGATAAAAGCAAAGATCTAATCTATTAGACATGTGCAACGAGATAGATCTGTACTAACCCTTGCAGATCCGAAAGCGTTACGAGATTGGATCTCGTGGTTGATGTAGTTGATCACTTGCCGATCTCAAGATCGAGTGGACGATCCTTCCGGCGCCGCATTCCGGCAGCGCTTCCGCAGTCGGTCACACGTGCAAAGTTGAAGCAGGCCTTCCTCTCCTCGTTCCAGCGAGCAGCGGAGGTAGTAGATCTTCTCCATGGAATCCCAGCAGCACGACGGCGTGGTGGTGGTGGTGGAGTAGAGAATTCTGCAGGGCTTCGCCTAAGCCTGAGCAGAAGAGAGGAGGAGGAGAGAGGCGGCTAGGGTTTGGAGTGGTGGAGGGGGCCAGGGGGTGGCGCCTCCACCCCTCTATTTAAAGGAGGGAGGGCGCCATGGGAGGGGGAGTCCTAGTAGGACTCCCCTCCCTCCTTGGCCGGCGGATTGGGGAGGGGGGAGGAGTCCTCCTCCCCCACGACTCCTTGTCTTGCCCCACAAGGACTCCTTGATCCCTTTCTTGGTTTTCAAGCAAACTCCAAGAAATCTTCCAGAACCTTTCGGAACATTCCGAAACCTTCTAGAATCCTCATACAAATACTCCGGAACATTTCCTAACTCAGAAAATGATCCCCAATATATGAATCTTATTCTCTGGACAATTCCGGATCTCCTCGTGATGTCCTGAATCCAATCCGAGACTCCAAACAACATTCGGTCTCCAACGCACATTCCATATCTACTTAAAACAACTTCGAACCTTAAGTGTGTCACCCTACGGTTCGTGAATATGTAGACATGACAGAGACACATCTCCTATCAATAACCATCAGCGGGACCTGGAGATCCATAATGGCTCCCACATACTCAACGATGACTTTGTGATCAATAGAACCATTAACATACCAAACCAATTCCCTTTGTCACGCGATACTATACTTATCCGAGGTTTGATCGTCAGTATCTCCATACCTAGTTCTACCTCGTTACTGATAAGTACTCTTTACCCGTTCCATGTTATGTCATCCCTTGTGACCCAGTCACATGCTTGCAAGCTAACTAGATGACATTCCACCGAGAGGGCCCAAAGCATATCTATCCGTCATATGGATGGACAAATCCCAATCTTGGTCCATGCGCTTCAACACATACTTTCAGAATACCCAATGACACCTTTATAACCACCCAGTTACGAAGCGGCGTTTGATGTTATCAAAGTACCCATCCGGTGATGGTGATTAACACAACCTCATGGTCGAAGGATTAGGTTACTATGCATTTAAAATCTTATAGCAATACGAACTTAATGACTTGATCTTATGCTACGCTTACTATGGTTGTGTGCCCATCACATCATTCTCCTAATGATATAACCTTGTTATTAATCACATCCTAATGTCCATGATCAGGAAACCATGATCATCAATTAATCAACAAGCTAGTTCAACAAGAGGCTTACTAGGGACTCTTTTATGTTTACAAAACACACATGTATTAGTGTTTCCTAATAATACAATTATAGCATGGGATGTAAACATTCATCATAAACACAAAGATATAATAATAACCACTTTTATTATTGCCTCTTGGACATATCTCCAACACTTCCTAGGCCAAAATTCCATGAAACTCTATGATCACGAATTCTATTAAGTAAAGCCTAAGCTTTAGGTACAGTAAGATTCATAAAGGCTCCTTCCGCGAAAGAGTCTAGTTCAATTTTATTAGGTTCAATTAAACCGCCATAAAAGATATGTAGTAAATACCATTCAGGCAAATCATGATGAGGACATAGTCATAGTAAATCTTTCAATCTAATATAAGCTCTTACTCTTCCTTTATTAGAACGATTCTTCCAGGTCATTATAAGACGCCTGATTCCAAAAGATTTTTATAATGGATAATATTCTGATAGAAATTCACACGCTAGATTGTCCCAAGTAGTAGTGGCTACAGGGGGTAGAGATCTATACCATCAGAGAGCTGTACTTGTCAAAGTTTGACCAAAAAGTTTAACCCTTACCTCATCAGCGGTATATCCCGTCAATAGAAAAGTACCACATATATCTTTAAAACATGCAATATGCTCATATGGATCAGGATCTTCTTCATCTCCAGTAAACTGCTTCTTATGTAGAATACTAAGTAGTAGAAGATTTATTTCAAACCTCCTTGTCTTCTCATTGGAGTTGTATCTTTTATAAATATCATAGGGCTTCCCAAAGTGGTTGAGTGGGTTAGCACTAGTCATATGCTCAAACTCCATCATGTTGGTGGAAACTTGTAACTCAAAACAAAATTTAGCAAGACAAAAATAAATAAGCAAAAACTAAAAGACCTACAACGCTTAGCTCCTCGGCAACGGCGCCAGAAAATAGCTTGATGACTGCAAGTGCACAGATCGTTTGTAGTTAGTTTCGAAATAAAGATATTGATCCCACAGGGAGCAGGAGTTTGAAGTCTAATAACTCTTGAAATAAATATTACGATAGAAATGCTAGATAATGTTCTAAGTGACAAGGTAAAATGCGAGTATTGTGTAAAAAGGTGTTTTTGGGTTTTGGGTATAAAAGCAATAAAGTAATTAAAACAACTGAGTACAGAAAGTAAGTATCGTGTATGTAAGAGAGACTGGAACTGCAGTAGGGAAAAGGCGTTCTCAGGGAGTAGCGGATACACCACTAGTATTGTAAAGATTTAAGATAAAGATTATCATCATGAACATTCTCAACTACGTATGTGTGGGAGGAACTCTGTATTGGGATAATTAGGCACCAATCGCTACACACATCATCCTCATAACCACAATAGTCAGCAATCGATATCAATCGAATTATTGTGCTATTAAGGGACGTGAGTTTCCTTAATGGCATGGATAGTGTTCTGTGAGTTTCCTAGGTTTCCCAAGTTGATACGTAAGGGGTGCCAACAGCTTTATAGTCACTGTAAGTGCTAGCACGCCTTCGTCTACCAAAACGTAGTTTCCTCCATCAAGTCCCCATGAGAGGCAAATATTGAGAGGTCGACTTCTCTCAACATCAAGATGTAGGAAATCTAACACATGGTCACAGCGATGAATATCATAATAGACTTTATCTTATTTCAATCTCATACTAGGGTTTGTCCATCTCCCCAAGAACTAATGATCTACTCAGACATGGAGGCAATCAACATCATGGCAATGGTAATGGAAACAATCATAGATGAATAGTACTTGTATAAATCCACAACGACTATAGGAATTACAACAAGATCTAGACAAGATGTAGATGGGATGGATGGAGATGGTGGTGATGCAGCGGTGGATGATGAAGATCGATGCCTTAGCCTCCCGGATCTGTGCAAGGCAAAGATGGATCCCCGGTGGATGAGTTCCCCCTCCATATGCCTTCCGGAGGTGAGGTTTCTGCGATTTCTGGGTGTTCTGTATGTCGTCTCCTCGAACAAATTGCACGGGGTGAAACTATTTGACGAGGCGGAGGTGGCGCCAACTATACGGCCAGAAAAATTGCTCTAGTCATATAGTTGGTCGTTGGACTCTCTGCCTTCCTTGTTCGCTTCTGGTTTTCTTCTAGTATTATTAATATTTCCCAAATAAGCGATTTACGTTGTTTTTACTCCTTTTCTCCATAGTACAACTGTGCCAAGAATTGTATCCATTGGATCCATCATCTGTCCTGATCCTGGTGAAAACAGACATAAAATATGCGCGTGAGCGCCATAAAATACCAATCTACAATGCAAAATAATAATGTAAAACATGATGCAAATATGCACTCGTCACTTAGCTTAACAGCATTTAAGTGCAAAATAATATCAACGTCTTTAATACGCATCATGTCACAAATCTCCGTAAAAGTATTTAAGTGCAATCCCGAATCCTCAGAAGATGAACCCCCAAATTGGTTTTGTTGAACCAAAATTAAAATGTTAGGTTTTATCTCATAAGTTTCCGCATCAACTGCGGGTTGAGTGATGGGTGCACAAATAAAATCATCGGTGGGAGTAGCATACTCCCCTAATATCTTTTGAGCCATGGCTCTTATCTTTTTTGGTAATTTTTAAGTAATGAAAACAAATAACAAGTAACTATTTTTTTGTGTTTTCAAATAGATAACAAGAAAGTAAAATAATATCAAGAATTAAACTACAACTAATAATAAAACTAAAAACAAGGTCTCTAATGACCTCACCAAGATAGCGAAATTGCTTTCCCGACAATGGCGCTAGAAAAGGGTTCATACCTTAGATCTGGATTCACGGATGTAGTATAATAGCTTATTCCCTAGAAGACCCAGGTTTAATCGAACCTTGGAAAGCACTGCTAAATGGTAATAAGAAAGGACACGTCCACAAGACTTTGTTTGTTTGTTTTACCTTAGTTGACCAGACCAATCTAGTTTACTTTATAATAGGGTTGAATTAATGGATGGAGATAGGCCAGGGTTAAAGATCCACCTACAGCTGCACATCAAATGGGATGAAAGATAATAATAAGCATAGTCATGTATAGTGTTTATTGAGATAATCTTTTATGGGCAACACATCCTAATATTCTAGAGCCCCCGTGATGCAGCGGGCATAGCAATAGACTTTTAATCCAACCGAGAACACACCAATGCCACGGGTTGCAAACGATTATTAAGTGTAAACACAAATTAAAGATTTAAGTGGTGATGTTGTTGTTGATCCCGAATGGGGCGCTAAGCGAAGACCGTACTTCCCTTTCTGTCACTGAGTTTCCTATGAGATTGCCGCTAGCCAAGTATCTCACCTCAAGCCTTCATCAATCTATGGGATCTTGGGTACCTACAACTCCACAGATCAAGGCGAGAGACGAAGAAACAAAAGATACAAATCACGAATCCAAACAAAATACAATTATCCCATGATCTAGATGCACATAATTTCTACGAGGTTTCTCTCCAACCCGCAGCCCGTGAGGACTACACACTCATAACAAATAGATCGGAGATAGAAAACATCATGCAAATACTTAGATTGAAATCAAATATTCTTACAATGGTCACCAAATCACAAGGAGTTCTAAAAGTACAAAGCAATGGCTATGGCTCATGGAGGGATGGATGGCAGAATTGATGAACAATGGATGAACTATGGATGAACAATGGTGTGGATTTCCTTTGGGGTGTTGTGATGCAATCTGAGAATGGAGGCCCTCTGGCCGGCGGCTGGAGCCTCAAAATATATAGGCATCTTCACGAAAGTTGTAGGGTTTGAAGAGACAAAGCCGTCGCCACCTGGTATGGGAGGGCGGTACGGTGGACCGCGCCCGTACTGGTGGTCGTTAAGCATGCTGACGCCTTGGTTGGCTTCTCCAATTACTTGGCCATGTGTACTTCCTCAAAAATTTTCTTTATAACTCCTTATTTCGCCTTAAAAGCAGTGATTTCCTGCACAACATAAATCAAAGAAGGGATTTGCGTATCTTTGCAATTATTAGTCATTAGTGGCAAGGTTGAGAATTTATTTGGCAATTGCTTGACCAAAAAAAAGTCTAAACGCAGTGGAAGATGGCAAAAATCGGAGCCATCACCAAGTAATTGGAGAAGCTTTCCAGGGCGTCAGCATGCTTAACAACCATGGGTATGGGCACGGTCCACCCATACCAGTTGGCGATAGCTTCGTCTCGTCAAACCCTACAACTTCCGTGAAGACGCCTATATATTTTGAGGCTCCAGCCGCCGGCTAGAGAGCCGCCATTCTCAGATTGCATCACAACACCACCAAAGGAGATACACACCATTGTCCATCCATTGTTCATCACTTCCACCATCCATCCCTCCACTACCCATAGCCATTTATTTGTACTCTTAGATCTCCTTGTGATTTGGCGACCATTGTAAGAATATTTGATTTCAATCTAAGTATTTGCATGATGTTTTCTATCTCCGATCTATTTGTTATGAGTGAGTAGTCCTCACAGGCTGCGGGTTGGGGAGAAACCTCACAACAATTATGTGCATCTAGATCATGGGAGAATTGTATTTTGTTTGGATTCATGATTTGTATCTTTTGTTTCTTTGTCTCAAGTGTTGATCTGTGGACTTTTAGGTACCCAAGATCCCATAGATTGATAAAAGCTTGAGGTGAGATACTTGGCTAGCGGCGATCTGATAGGAACCTCAATGATAGAAAGGGTAGTACGGTCTTCGCTTAGCGCCCCATTCGGGATCAGCAACAACGTCACCACTTAAATCTTTGATCTATGTTTACACTTAATAATCATTTGTAACCCGTGGCTTTGGCATACTCTCGGTTGGATTAGAAGTCTATTGATATGCCCACTGTATCACGGGGGCTCTAGAATATTAGGATGTGTTGCCCACAAGTGATTATCTCAATATTACATGACTATGCTTATTATTATCTTTTATCCCATTTGACGTGCAGCTGCAGGTGGATCTTCAACCTTGGCCTATATCCATCCATTGATTCAAACCTGTTATAAAGTAAACTAGATTGGTTCGATCAACTAAGGTAAAACGAACAAACAAAGTCTTATAGACGTGTCCTTTTTATTACCTTTTAGCAGTTCTTTCCGAGGTTCGATTAAACCTAGGTCCTCTAGGGAAAAAGCTATTATACTACATCCATGCATCCGGATCGAAGGTATCAGTCCACTTCATTCCTAGATCATCAGATCACTCCCAAACCACTACTCCATCTAGTCCATAAACACCGCTATGGATTCATGTCTACTTATAGGGTTCTGGAAGTAAATTAAGATACTAGGAGGAGAATGTGAGAAAGAGCAGTTATACATCAGCATCTGATCAACTAATCTGAAAAGGCTGGATAAATATGATCCAGAAGGCAAAGATCGAGACCTAGGAGGAGATGGTCATGAAGAGAAGGCAAGGACTAGCAGTAGTCCATCAAGCCAACATCAAGAGATCAAGAAGGAACAATCTACCATCACTAGTAGAAGCAACTCGATCCAACAGAGCAAATAGTTATAGATAAAGACCACCAATAGGAAAGTAAACCACATCGCCATCTCAAGTTGAGCACATCACACCATCTGTTCGTCATTTTTAGCTTAAACATGCATAGTAATACCCTAAATAAGAAAAAAATGAGGAAAACTCTCAGTTTGCATAGTGATGCTATGCAAGCTCATCACAAAGAATTAAGATCCACTAATTAGTATCTGTTATCTGAATCATGTGCCTCGGCCTATGTAACATCTACTAATTAAGAAATCAAGCACACCATCTATACTCATCAGTTTCCATGAAGGATTTATTTCATAACCTATGATCATCATTTAGATTTACAATGATCTAGTAGCTTAAACTAGCCTAATCACCTTCAATACTCGAGCTAGTTAGACAGGAATATATATGTGCATCCTCCAAAGAAGTACCACAGAGTTTATCTTAGTTTCTAACTAGTGATACATGAGTTACTAAGCTGGAAATCACCACTATCTTGATCTAACTTAAGCCATCCGTTTTTTGTAGTCGAATGACCATGAGATAAATCTATACTTGAGTGTAGAGGGACAATTCTGTATTTCCAAAACTCTAGTTCACCATATATGAACTAATGGGGAGCGATAGTAGCAATCTTTAGTAGATTGCTAACCCTTATTGCATTCACGAACTCATCTTCAAATAAGTAGAAAGTGAATTTTGAATTATTTTTCGTAGTAAAGAATCTAGGAATCATATCTTACTAGTTTTCTGCTATCAAGACTGACAGAAACTAATCATATCATGTCACTAAATTAAAGTTCAGCATAAACCAAGATATGTAATACCATCAATTACAACCAAGCCTAAGTCCTTGGTCCAAGTTTAAGGCAAACACAGAAACAAGTACACAATTGCTCTATCTAGCCAAGGATGATTCAATCATCCAAGTTGAGGCATCAGATCTAGCAAAGCATCATTAGTATCCTAACCCCAATGTCACAACACATGTAGAACATGGATCAATAAGCACTATAAACACGATCATCACCACTAGGAGAAGAACCACTAACCCAAATCATTACCACTAGGGCACTTACTCATCCAAGTTGAGGAACCTTTGCTAGCAATAAATCAGCAGAAACAACCATAGTAGAACCATGCATCATAGCCATCACCATGAAGGTTGGTCATAAAGAATCGGAGCTCACCGTGGGTGCCATGCACCTGTAGCATAGGAGTGATGAAGCCAGTGAACAATACCAACGCAACATTAGGTAGAAACACCATGGGATGGCGGCGCTAGGGTTGTACAGCCGTAGCACCACCCCACAGGTATCGGAGTTGAGGTAGCCACCACCATAATATCACCAACATGCTTCCTCGGAAAGGGAACACCAGGGTTGTAGAGACTAATGTCGTCCCGCTGGTGTCGCGGAGGCGAGCATCAGGTAATGCGACATGGGAAAGCTCATGGCAAGGTGGAGGAGGCACAAGTGTCATTGAGGATATCATGGTCATCCACGAGTAGTAGCCGGAGGTGCAGGAGTGGGAGCCGCGTTATGATCCCGAGCCGTAGCACCTAGGTTTTCATGGGCGCGCGCGTGAGAGCCGGGCAAGACCGTGGAAGGTGGAATCGAGGGACGATAGAGAGGTAGAGTGGCACCGGGAGATGCCAGTGATGGCTGGGACGACAAGCGACAGCGCTGGCGGCGCATCGCGTGCAGAAGAGGAACAAGAAAGAGAGTGGAGGGGAATGTGCGGGTGTAGCGTCAGTAAGTGAGAGGAGAGGGACAGGGTCAGGGTTGACCCCGAGCCAAAGTGGGTTGGGCTAGGGAGTGGCCTGGTGTACTGGGTTGTGCGCCAGGCCTAGCTAGAAGAAGGAAAATAAAAAAAAGAAAATGGGCAATTCCCAAAGTATCCCTAAGATTATTTTAGCCCTAGAAAAATATACAAAACTCCTAAAAATACACATAATATATCAAAATGATCATGAAAATAATCTCTACCTAGGAAACAATATAACTTTAATTGCTTGACTTAAATAAAATACTCCCTCCGTTCAGAAATAAGTGACTTGCATTTGACTAGATTCGAATGTATCTAGACATGTTTTAGTGTATGGATACATGCAAATCTAGAAAAACCCAAGTCACTTATTTCTAGACGGATGGAGTACAACTAAATATTAAAGCCACTAAAATCCTCAATGAAATATAACAAAATAAGGAAAAGTCTTAAAACCAATAAAAATCAATTTTCTATATAAAAATAAATTTATTATTTTATAAAAATGCTAATTATAAATTTTCAAGTCATTTTAGGATTTATGGATAAATAAGTGTTATAATTGACTTTATTGTCGTTTTCTTTTATTAAAATAAAAGGGATATATTCTATTTTATCATTTATAAATCAACATAAACCCTTGTTAGCTTTAATTAATTGCTTAAGTTTTATTGAAACATAGAATGTAATAACTTAAGGCTAAAACCTATATAACTTATATAAAGCTATTTCCTTAAACAACAGAATTAATTCTTAAGTTGTGTAAATATTTCAAACCCTAACAAATTAATGAAATCATCTATTTATGCTTTCAACACTGAATTAAATCTTTTCTTTAGAATTATGTTGGCAAAACAAGTCTTGAACTCATTGGAAATGAGTGATCTCAGATCCTTGATCATGCTTAGGAAAACCCTAAAGCTTGGTTATGCTTTAGACACATGATGTCTTAAATTAAATTATGTTTTTATAGTTAACTTTGGTCTTTTACTCAAGAAGCTAAAAGTCTTTTAACCCAAGATCATGAAAGCAATACAAATATCTATCAACTGAATTCAGAAAATAATGTGAAGTGCTTAACCTAGTGTAATCAGAATTTTGTTCTAAAGTTATTCTTTTTTCCACTTCAAACAAACACATTCTATTAGTCCTTTTAAGTATTATCAATTTAAACGTGGACTTTCTTAATAGCTTCATAGTACTAATCCACCTTAATCTTGAATTGCTATTGTGCTTTGCTTCTATATATCTTGTATATTAGTCTTAAGTTCCTTGTAGGTATATTTGATTGTGAAGTAAACTTGAAGATAAACCAAATCTTAAAGAAATCACCTAAGTTTAAATTATTCACAATATTGGGTATTACTTCGGGGTTTTACAAAATGCATAGCATTACTTATGCATACCAGCATATTGCTTCTTTAAACACTAGTCCTTACCGGACCAATGGTTGTTTTCAGATGTTGGATCTTATATTGTCTCGAAGATCGAGATTGTATAATCTTCTAATCACAAAGGCCAATTCACACTTGCTCAAGTCCTTTGGTTATTTTCTACCAAGTATTTGCAAGCTAATATGGTTATCACCTGCATTTCAAAAAGGACGACATAAAACACCATTTTCATGATTAATGTGAACTATTGGTTACTGATCCAGAGTGATGAGTTAATCTATTATGACTGGCAATAGAACCACCATTGCTCAGGAATGTATCATCAAGGATTTAACAACAATTTCACCAGTGATTCTTGCGCCGTAGATTACGCGTTAACCATGAGATCTATATGGGCTCTAGGACAGTCAGCTGGATCTTCTTCCTTTTGTGTGTCAGTGCACAACCTTTACGTGAGACTGAGATTCCTTGCATGGATCCAGCAACATGGGTGGGCACCCTTAGGCCCTGCGGTTTTGGTGTCTAGATTATCTGTGAGAGGATGTTGGAGGTACGACCGGTCATTTCTAAATGGAACCTACCAGGGGCACAACCGGCTCATAGAGTCTTCAGGGACCTATCAGAGTTGTAGCTGCCCTAAAAAGGGGCTTAATAGAGATGTGACTAGCCTGAAGGATCATGTTGGCATGTGGGGTCGCGGAGAAGGGCAATGATCGGATTGGATCCTTATACCGGGCCCCATACCAAGGAAGTATGGACAAGGTCATGACTTGGATGTGCAACATGGATAAGGATCTCTCATGGATAAAGCAACACACCCCTGTAGAGTATATAAAAGTGTGACATGTTACTCCTTATTTCAGGAAGGGCTGCGAACACTGCAGGAAAGGAACTCCACGAAGTTCTAATCAATGAGTGAAGACTGCCGGACATAGCTTTTCAGAATAAAAGCAACCTTTGAAGAAATATTTACGAAAACGTACATGGCTTGTGACCTATGGTCTATAGCTGTAGATAGTGCATCAAATAATCTTTTTTAGTAAACTTGCTAAGTACGCTCATACTCAACCGTACCTTCTTAACACTTGCTAGATTTTAAAGCCATGGAAGACGTCATCAACATCAAGTGATGTTAAAGAGGATACACTAAGAAGATAATTCAATGAAGTCCATGAAGTCTACATACATCAACACGAGTGAAGCCGGAGTACCTGATTAGATAGGAGAATCATATCTAGCCATAGAACCTACTTCTCTAGAGCATTGCAATAGCAGCAATTGCAAGACAAATAGTTTAGATTTTAGTCCTATTAGTATGATAGTTCCGAGTTGTTATTTTTGGTTCTTCTTTGTATTAAGTTGCTTGCTTCCTCTTTAACCTAGAGTGTTCTCTGGATCTTTTGCAAAGAGTCGAGTTGTAATCTATAGTCATGTCGTGGACGCGTGATGTTTCTGTTGTACCACTCTAAGGGATGTAATTCTAGTGGAATGGTGTTTCATTGGTGTTATGTCAACGACTATAGTGTACTACATCATGCAGTGGTATGTTGGGTCACTGTAGAACATAAACTTTCACCAACCAATTCTATCTAGAGAACTCAAACATATGCAAGAATCATATGAGGGGAAGGGAGAGAACAAGCTCTTGAAGGTCAACAAAGGAAGAGAGAAAGTAGAAGAGCTTCGTTCAATGGGGAGGAATGTGCATAGGAGGCACTATTGGACCTAGGTACGTAACTGCCGCCCCACCTCGATCCTCCAAAGAAACGAGTGGCACTGTGGAACCCAACCTCGACACTTCTTGTCCAAAAACATGGAAAATCTAGGAGAAAATTAGCGGCACTATCATGACAGTGTCAGGTAACTGCCGCCCCCTATACAGAACCAAAAACAGGTTAGAAGCACTAGAAGCGGCAGACTTGAGCAGCACTGCCGATGCTAGGACGGGCACAACGGGGGTAGAAAAATAGCAGAAACAGAAACTGCATAACTTGAGTATCTAAACTCCGATTGAGCTGAATCAATTTTTTTTTGGAAATATAAGGACGTGTAGAATCACCAAGGGAGAAAATATTGGATACCACCAAGTAAGAAAATACAAAGTATAAATATGCGAGATACCTCCCAAGTTGAGGAGCCAGCAAACCTCCAAGACCAAAAACACAATAGGATTTATAAGGTAAATCCCTTTTTGATGAACTAGAGATTGTTACAAAGATAACCACAAACTATAGATCCACACATGGATAAGATCCAAACAAGAACCAAGAAAGATGATGCTAAGAATGCAAAAGTTTGAGCTCTGTCCAAAGGATATAGTTGAGTTACTCACTCGAGATCCCTCTTGATAGTACGACTATCTATCCTAAACCCGTTCTCCCATCTAAAAACATGAGACCAGTAAAATATAAAGTCTATCAAGATCATACATTTGCCTTGCGCATTCCATTTAAGCTTGATTAAGACGATCTTGTCCTTCTGAAGATGGAGCACCTTTCTTGATTGCACTTTCTCATGCTACTCCCATGGGAAAGTCTCTTCTTTGGGCATGTCTTACCTATCCATGACCATCGAGGATGTTCATGCATAAGACCTTCTCGAGATGTCTCATCTTGAACTTGCACTACTTCAATTCTTCTTTGAGTGTTGATCTATCTTGGATCAACTCTTTGTACTTCATCTTGATCAACCTTGAATTATTCTCTTACTTCAACATGATTCCAATATGCCCAATACCCTTGGACATTGCCTATTCTTCTTTGTTTCTTCATCTTTCAACCTTGAAGCCAATACATGGTCCATGTGATGTCAATAGACAATTCCGACAAGTGTAACTCAATACAAATATTATTCTATATAAATATTATCATTAATTACCAAAACCATACATGTGAACACCCATGCACTTTCAGCGGCCACATATATGGGCTTCCACACACATGAGTTTTAAGATTTAGGAAAAATCTGAAAGCTTATATACATCAAAAGATTTAACCCATTATTTCTAACAAATTTGTCTCTGCCTATGATCTCGCTTACATATCCTAGGAGAGCAATAGGTCATGTGGGGGGGGGGGGAAGAGATCAAAATTGTTCTCATTACCCGTAGCGGAAAATATTTTGATGAACCACTTTAGTAGCTTGGCTGGACCAAGAAACACAAAACATGTGGCTCATGGGAAGCCAATGAGTTCACATGTTTTTATCTCTTTTATCATACAACAACATGAAGTACTTAGAATAATTCATCTTATAAGGTGTTGATATAGCTTGTCCTGGTGTTCATGGATTGATGCGGGATACGAAGATCATGCATAGGTACAAATGGAAACGAGCAACAAATGAGGTGGACGCACCAAATCAAGGAAGTCGAGTTGTTAGCATAAAACCACCACATTTTTAGCAAATTCTCTATTTTGGTACAACTATATTTTGGGTATCGATCACTTTTTTTTTGGAATTGACACAAAGAACATCAAACACGAATTGTTCAAGGATTGACGGATTCTGACTAGTGGGACCCATATGTAAGGCCGACGTGGCAAAAATCTGAGCAATTTCCTAAAATAAAGGTACTATCTAAAGTAAATATAAAAAATAAAAATGTGTCTAGGCCCGTCCCCGTCGCTCTCAGATTTCATTACTCTTAGATCGCCTCTTTAGCCCCAAAAAACAATTCTGATGTGGCGATGACTGACAAAAACTTGGGAAAATCTCGCATGATTGTGCATTACACGTGCTGGTATCAGTTGGGTGCTGTCTTACGGTCACACGGCGCCGCAACGCGTAAGCATAGCCAGAGAGCCAACGTCTTCTCCTCCCAGGAAATGTGGGAAAAGAGAGAGTCCGCCACGCACAAGCTGTTATAACCGCCTGAAAAGCGGTGGCGGCAAGGTTAATGAAGACACAACACTCGATCGCTGGTTGGAGTCGCGGTGGAGGATATCAAGTTCATGGCCACTCCTTTGTCATCTACGACTTTTCGTCATATTAGTCGTCAATAATTTAGCACATACTCTTGCTCGTATAGAGCTGATCAGTTTGGTAGTTTTCTTCCGTGCTGTTGCTCTGGAGTTCCTCCGTGACAAACTGTGTATTGATTACTAAAATATAGTGATCAATAAAGTGCTGAACTTTAAAAAAACACTCGATCGGCCATTTATTCGCCCGCTCCAAGAATATTCCCAGGAACAATCCTGGCAATTAGTAATCAATCTGGCCTCCGTTAGCTGGGGCGTCGCCTAAATTTAAGCCCGCGCGCACGTACGAGAGGAAAAAGGATCTCGTGGACAGGACGCAATAATGCGGACGCCATATCACGGCGCATTAAGGTGGACGCTGCCGTGCGTAATGAGATTCCATTAGCAATAGTACTTCTTCCTTTTGCCGTTTCGATTCATGGCCGTGTTGTGGCTGCCCCGGCCCTATAAATACCTAGGTCATGGCGTTCCATCCGACCAGTGCAACGCACCTTCATTTCTCCTAACTTCCGGTAGCTCCTCTATTCTGGTCGGGTTCGATATCTCTGAGCAGAGCCGCAGCAATGGCAGCGAGCAATGGCGCCGGCGGCATGGTGGTGGTGTTCGACTTCGACAAGACGATCATCGACTGCGACAGCGACAACTGGGTCGTCGACGCCCTCGGCGCCACCCGGCGGTTCGACGACCTCCTGCTCAACCTCCCCTGGAACTCCGCCATCGTAAGCGCTGCTAGCCCCGTGTTACTCTACATCCTATTCGTAACTGACATTAATATGCGCCTGAGATTTATGAACCAAATCAGCAGCCGTAGTGCGCGTTCCACACGACATTTTGAACTTTAAAATTTGTGTGGAGTGCGTGCGTGCACACGTAACCCCCAAAACAGAAGTTCTTACTTTTCGACGAAACTGACGCGTCGTTCAATTTTCGAACAGGACGCAATGATGGGCGAGCTGCACTCGCAGGGCAGTTCGATCGAGGAGATCGCGGGGAGCATGAGGACGGCGCCGCTGTCGCCCCACGTCGTGGCGGCCATCGAGACGGCGCACGCGCTCGGGTGCGAGCTGCGGATCCTCAGCGACGCTAACGCCTTCTTCATCGACGCGGTCCTCGCGCACCACGGCCTCGCCGGCTACTTCTCGGAGATCAGCACCAACGCCGCCCACGTCGACGCTGCCGGCCGCCTCAGGATCTCACCGTACCATGACTTCCGCCATGGCGCCTGCGCTACCCACGGATGCACCCTCCCCACCTGTCCTCCCAACATGTGCAAGGTAACGTACCTATACGCACGCACGCAGGCATGCATGTGTCAGTGATTACGAGTCGCTAGATTTCACTCGATTTGGTGATCCAGGGCAAGGTGATGGAGGGGATGCTCCAGGAGCTGTCGATGGCGGCGGGGAAGAGGAGGAGAAGGAGGGTGGTGTACCTCGGCGACGGGAGGGGAGACTACTGCCCGGCCCTGAAGCTGGCCGAGTGGGACTACATGATGCCGAGGATGGGTTACCCCGTGTGGGACCTCATCGCGGGAGACCGCCGCGCCGTCCGCGCCAACGTGCGCGGGTGGGCCGATTTCCAGGACCTCGAGACGGTGCTGCTCGACATCATACATGAGTGCGCCTCCGCCGCCGCCACGATGCAGGAAGACGGCGGCGATCAGGTGGTGGTGCTGCCCGCTGAGTGCCGTGCCCTGCCCTTGGCCTCTGCTCCCGAGCTGGCCATGGCACTTCTCCCCAAGGCAGTTCAGGCGCCCAACTGAGATGCATGCGTCTTTGCCAAATTGACGGGAGTTTCTTGAATCGATCATGGCTTATTGGCTTTCACCATGTAAACTACTATAGTATATACTACTCCAGTACATCGAGTATGCATGGGAGTATATCATTTCACTTACACCTCCAGTACTGAAACTATAAACAAACAACGTGTACGCGACCCCATCCTTCCCTAATCTATCTATTATAGTTTCTACCAGATGGACCCCTGCGCGCTCCGTCGCGCCATCGCCTTCTTATTGCGTCTAAATTCCGTGTTAGGATAAATCAGGCGCAATATAAGATCCCTTGCTTGTTGCGTCTAAATTCTGTTTCAGGATAAATCAGACACAATAGAAGATACATAATATTGACCGCTTCGTTTCTCTCCCCCACGAATGAAAAAGAGACCCTAGTCAGCCGCCGACATCTGCAGCACCATCGCCGACTACGACCGTGAAGATCCCCGCCTCCTCTCCTCGTCGCTCCAGCGGAGGGAGAGGTGGGGACCTCAAACCTGCATTCAACGCGTTATGATGGCAATGACAGGGGTGTGCAGGAAAAAAGGTATACATGTCTCCTCGTTTACTTTGCCAGCTCGCCGATGACGTTGAGGAGCGGGGATTCGCCTGGTCAGTGTTTCCATGGATCGATGGTTTTCATCCAGTCTACATGTAACCTTCAAGCCGAATTCTACTTTTCATAATTTATAAACTGTAATTAGTACTCCATACATATATATATATATATATATATATATATATATATATATATATATATATATATATATATATACACGTCTCATATACTGCTTTACGAAATATTTATAATACTTTATCTGTTTGAGTATGTTCATATACTATATCTGAGATACTTCCAAGCAAGTTAGGTGAAAAAATTGCAAATGCACCCATAGTTTTCAGTATATACGTAAAATACCGTC
This sequence comes from Avena eriantha, assembly GCA_910589775.1. Classification (NCBI taxonomy): domain Eukaryota; kingdom Viridiplantae; phylum Streptophyta; class Magnoliopsida; order Poales; family Poaceae; genus Avena; species Avena eriantha. Next base: position 88,919,020 of record OU342745.1, read on the forward strand.
ATATTTGTACGTACAAAAGCAGTATGTGAATAACTTACATACTACCTAAAAAATAGTATATATACTACCCAAATATTCTATTATACTTCATACTACCCATATATAGTCTCCTGTATGATAGATACTGTCTAAATTATAATAGGACATATTCATACTACACCCGGGTGTAGTTACACCCACGTGTGTTTCACGTAATTTAGACAGTATCTATCATACTGGAGACTATATATAGGTAGTATGAAGTATATAAGAATATTTGAGCAGCATATATACTATTTTCTTGGTAGTATGTAATTTTTATTCACATAATCCTTTTGTACGTATAAATATGATGGTATTTTACATATATACTGAAAACTATGGGTGCATTTGTAAATTTTTCACCTAACTTGCTTGGAAATATCTTAGATATAGTATATAAACATACTCAAATAGATAAAGTATTACAAATCTTCCGTAAGGCAGTATATGAGATGTGAGTATAGTTACACTGGAGGTAAGAAGTATTCTTCTATATATATATATATATATATAGAAAAAATTCTTCTTACTCCTGGGTGTAGTTACACCCATGTCTAATATACTCCATACGAAAGTATATATAATATTTTATAAGTTGGAGTATGTTTATATACTATATCTAAGATACTTCCAATCAAGTTAATGAAAAAAAATATTTTGACTCATAGTTTGCACTATATACTTAAAATACATTCATATTCGGACGTAAAAAATAAGTATGTGAAAAAATCATACATACGATCAAAAAAGTAGTATGCATACTACCTAATTATATTATATACTTCATATTACGCGTACGTACCCTCCAGTATGCTAGATACTGCCTACATAGTGTGAAATACACGCGGGTATAACTACACCCGGGTGATCTGCAAACCCATATTTACAAAAGAACATACTCCAATACAATATACTTCGAGCTTCAGTTTGTATCTTTGTGCTCATGCACATCAGATATGGGACTTTAATTAGACAATTAAACACAAGAAAATGTACGTAGAACTTGCTACAATAATAACACCTTGGCGAAATAATTGAAAGATCCTTTAGCAAACCAGCTACTCTCCAATAAAATATTCTAGAGGGTATTACTTGGCATGCTAGAGCTACTCTCCAAATACGAAACAAAATTTAGAAAACAAATGAGTAACTAAGAAACACATACACGTCGGATTTGCACTATATTACAACTATCTACTGGCTGATAGGAAAAAACACCTACACGTCGATTAGGATATTACGAAATTATTCGGTTAACCATGGATAATCCGTGGCTAGCAAAATTCATCAATTATAGAAAACGACCAACTATATTAGGACACCTAACTACAAATTTTAAAAACAAAGTACCCAGGACAGAGGCGACAACGCGAAACAATGCGAAAGGAGGGAGAGGCAACACACAGATGGTGTCGAGTAGAAGAGATAGGAGAAGCCTGAAACAAATAGATTGGTTGGTAAAGCTCACACGTTTCAATGCTCAACTGACTCAACTGGCTAACACGTTGCAATACACGACCGATTCAACTGGCTAACACGTTGCAATACAGGACCTGCAAATTTTTTCAAAGGGCTAAAAACATGTAACTTTGAATGATATGGACCAGGTTGAGCATATAAACTAATTTACTGGAACGAGGCACATGGCGTGATAGCAATAGGTGTGCCTAACAATTGTAAACTCATATAGATGTGCATGTAGAAGATGAGTATATTCAGGCACAACTTGATATGCAAAGTCGTCTGCTAGCATGTCATATCTTTGACCTTCGCAGCCATATTTCTGAAACCTGTGGTTCTTCCTTATCAAAACCTTGTTTGCGAAGTTATGAACACACGACATGCAAAGATCTGATCTGAACTTGATCCCTATGATTTGTAGAAAAATAATGATAGCCAAAGACCGAGACATGAATGTTATTAGAAAGACATGTTATATATATATATATATATATATATATATATATATATATATATATATATATATAGGACACTCATATAGCTGGGACACTATGGTGTCCGGACACCATACCTGTATTTCGTACATATCCGGGGTGTACGTACTCAAATTTTATATATCTAAGTTTTACATACCTAATATATACCTATCCAAATTATATATACCTAAGGTATCACATACCTAATGTGTACATACCTAAGTTGCATATATATACACGTATGCCACGTACGTACACCTTAGGTATGTAATATGTTAGGTATATGTAACTTAGGTATGCATATTTTAGGTATGTGATACCTAGGTATGTATAACTTAGGTACGTGTACCTTCAGGTATGTGTGGTTCAAAGCAAAAATATGTGTATCACGTATGGTGTCTGGGCACCATGGTGCACCTGTTATTTTACCTATATATATAGAGTGACGCTATTTGACACCCAGGGTGTAGAATAGTTATTCTTCATCCACCCCTATCTTTCAAACCGTACATGATTTTTACGTCACGTAAAGTTTCTCTTATCCTAGAAGTCAAGAAGACCATAAACTTTGGCATGAAACAAACCAGTATAAAATTAAGGTAGTTCCTATGAGGGGCATTTGCAGCCCTTTTGGTAGCTGATGCCACTGCTCTCTCAATAATGTGTGCAATGGTAAAGCAAATGTTGGTGACTAACCTTAAAGTAATTCACATAGAATGGTTCGGTCTAGAAGAAAAACATTGGTGCTTGCCTTCACATCACACTTCTGAGGTGACATCAGTCCGAAATCCCCTCAAAATTTATATATAAGTTCTGAAATATCCATCGTTTTCATCTTCACTAGATAGTGATGCACAAAAGGTGGTTTAAGATTTTTTTAAATGGTGCAGCACTTCATATCAACATTTTCTTATACAAATCAGCCATCTTGGAGATTCTGAAAGGGAAGCATAGGCCATGTATTAATATTGTGTTTGGCAAGATTACTATCGATGTCATTGAAGCATTTTAACAAACACAAGATGAGAAGGTTGACAAACCTGTTGCCGTACATATCAGCGAAACTGAACCTATCGATGAATCTGATAGTTTTATCCATGGGTTAAAATGTTGGAGTCAAGTGCACATTGCACAACACATCCATTCCTATCGCCCCAGCAAGAAACTGAGGGCAGAGAGACTCAACGGGCTGCTGAAGGGGAGTTGGCCTCACCTTTCTTCATTTGGGAGGACACGTGGTGACCGAACTGGGCAGGGCGAGAGGGGAATCCACAAAGCAAACGGTCAAATCGGTTCATAATAACATAATTAATAAGAGCAAACCGTGTTAGTTCCATGGTATGGGTGGTGGTGGCGTCAACCTCTCCGACCTTGACTCTCAGCTCGCTCCTTGCTCCGCTTAGGGGCAGATCTGAGCACAGAGGTATCCTAGGAGGCGAGATACCCGAGTTAGGTGACCCGTCCAGCGTTGACAATGGCTGGAGGTGGCCCATCCTGACCTAGCTGCTCACACATGTGTGCCCGCCGGCATAGTCATCCACAGCGGCCAAGATGGTGTGGTCTCTGGGCCAGGGTAGGGTGGGTATGATAGAGGCGGCGACAAGCTGGAGGTCGGTCGTCGTTGTGTATTACAAGGAGTCGTGCATCCACAAACCTGTGCAAACCGCCTATCCTAAAGACCCACCCTACAGCTATACACTGCGCCGACAAATGGGCCCAAAACCAGGCACTATGGCGTGGAGCGAGCACATCTCGTTGTTTCCAGGAAGCTTAGAGCTCCTTAGGGATTACTAGTTAAATATCTATGGGTGCATCACCTCGAAATAAAACTAGAACAAATATGGGTTGAGTAGTGCTCAGTTAGCTGAGTTAAGCGACGTCATCCGTTTTGATTTACTGTGATTTTTATTGTCTCCTGATTGTTTGTTCGGCGCATAGTTTAAAAACCGGACCAGTATTTGAACCGATGAAGCCGCTGGTTCAATTTTTTACCGGTTCGACCACTGGTTCACCGGTTCATGTTTGTTTTTCCAAGATATAAAATAATATATTTCAACTTACAAATGTTGTAACAAATAAATAATTATTTATGCAAAACTATTTCATAATTGTAATTTGAGGTAATAATTTTGCAATTTGCCATGTCCAAGATTCCTAGCCACAAAGAGACAATATGCATGTAGTTTTTGTTAGCCTTGAGACAATCAAATAACGAAGAATGATAAAGAAATTACAGCAAATAGGACACATATTTAACGTGGAAAAACCTCTCCAACAAAGAAAGGAAAAAACTACGGGCGCCAGCCAGCGAAACTTCACTATATCGAGGAGTGTTTACACAACACCGATGATTTTCTCAGATACAACTTATCCTAGCTGGCGGCTTACAAGAGGTTTATATAGCGGTGGTAACCTAGGTCATCAACGATCCATACCGCATCGGCCCAAGCCTCCGCGACGGGCCTCGCTTCGTTCTGTCAGAAGTTGTCCTTTACTTTGTACAATTTAGATCAACATATAACAAACTCCACCTTGAGAAAAATTCATTCTTGTAGCATCAACAGTAATCATCTCCCTGAACAAACAAAGAAAACATTTTCGGCGCCCACAACCACTTGGGCTAAGTAGTTATACCAACTAAGCTTAAGCATAGCTCAAACTTAGTAACAGGAACAAGCTTTGTCATCATATCAGCAGGATTATCATGAGGGTTTATCTTGCATACCTTTAGTGTACCTTGTGCAACAATGTCACGAACATAATGGTACTTGATATCAATGTGTTTTGTTCTCTCATGGAGCATCTGATCCTTAGTAAGGTATATAACACTTTGACTGTCACAAAATAGGTTAATGCAAGAATCATCCTAACAAAGCTCGGCATACAAACCTTTCAACCAAACAGACTTTTTGCAAGCTTCAGCAACAACCATATATTCTGCTTCGGTTGTAGATAGAGCAACAACTGGTTGCAGCGTTGCCTTCCAACTCATGGCACATCCACCTACCGTAAACACATAACCTCTGAGGGACCTCCTCTTATCGAAGTCGGCAGCAAAATCTGAGTCCACATAGCCTGCGAGCCCCTCATTAGTCTTGCCAAACTTCAAGCAAGCATTGGATGTGCCATGTAGGTACCTGATAATCCACTGCACAACTTTCCAATATTCTTTATCAGGATTAGCCATCTAACGACTCACCAAACTCATAGCATATGATAAATCAGCGCGAGAACAAACCATGACATACATCAAGGAACCAACAACACTAGAATAAGGAACTTGTGACATGTACTCAATATCTTCATTAAAACAAGGACATTGCAATGCTGACAATTTAAAGTGAGGAGAAATGGGAGTACTAATAAACTTTGCATCATGCATATTAAAATGTTGAAGAACTTTCTCAACGTAACTTTGCTGACTAAGAAATAACAACCTAGATTTTTTGTCCCGTTTAATTTTCATACCTAGGTTTTTTTGTAGCACCAAGATCTTCCATCTCAAATTCACTACTTAGGTGTGCCTTCAAAGTAGTGATTTCTTTCATGATCTTGGAAGCAATTAACATATCATCAACATACAACCGAAATTATATAGGTGATCCATTAACAAATTTCATATAAACACAACTATCAAACTGAGACCTCTTAAAACCTTGTGACATCATAAATGAATCAAACCTTTTGTACCACTGTCTTGGAGATTGCTTCAAACCATAAAGCGATCTCTTCAATTTGCACACAAAATCCTCTTTTCTAGGAACTATGAACCCTTTAGGTTGGTCCATGTAAATCTCCTCCAGGTTACCATGCAGAAAAGCAGTCTTTGCATCTAGCTGCTCAAGCTCAAGATCATGCTGATACCTTCGATCCGGATTACGAATGTAGTATAGCTCCTTTTCCCTAGTAGACCTATATTTATCGAATCTTTAGGAAGCAGAAGTGTAGTGAGGTTACTTTAATGGACCTTTGGGAGTTTTAGAATTTCTTTTGTGTTTTTACCGGACCAAGAGTTTGATGTCTTTTGTTGTTGTCGATGATGAAGAGAGAGGACCTAGGGCTTTCGGTTTCACCTGTAGCCGTGCAAAACATCTGATGGGAATAAAAGATAATAATAAAGTATGCATGTAATTGTTAGAGAAAGATAAATTATATGTGAGCAGTGCATCCATAATTGCTATTGCCTCCACAACCGCTTATAGCAATAACCGACTAGTCTCATCCATAGAAGAAAGAGAACTAATGATATGCATAGTGCCGTCACCGTTAATCCCAAGTAAATCCCTCACATACAGCCGTACTACCCCTTCTGTCACTGGGGTTCCCAACCTACAGATTTGTCATTACTCATACTCCCTATACCTGGCTCAGTCCTCGGGGTCTTGGGTACCTGACAAGTCCTTAGATTGAGGCAAGAGAGGATACAATAATCATCATGTCATACAAACTAATACATGTTTCCATCTATGATAAATAACATGCACAAAAGCTAAATGGCTAGGCCAAAGGCCTTAGCCCAAGGAGAATTACTCACGCATAGAGATGAAATCGATAATCATAAACATTGTAATGGGAATCATGAGATTGATAAAAAATAGTGTTACAATGTCGCCAATCGAAGATGAGATCTACTATTACAAGTGATGGAATATGGCTATGGTGATGGAGAAGGGTTTGGACATTAGATCCAAGTCTATTCCTCCGGTGACTCTTCGGTGTTGTGGATGGAGATCTGGGGGCGGCTGGTGATCGGAAAGAGCTCTTGTTTCTTGTCACCCGAGGCCTCTTTATATAGGGGTCCCTTCACGAAAGTTGTTCTGTTTGACCTAGCGGTGTTGATGGAAACTATACGACCAGAACTATACTGCCAGAAATTTATTCCCGCCGTATAGTTGGTCGTTAAAGCGTTTTTCTCCACTTCACGACTCTTGGTTTCTTCGGGTTTTTGGAAATCTCGTATCTTTGACTTTAATGTTGTGATTCCCATCATCAAACGTCATTATCTGTGCAGGGAAAAATAGAAAGAAAGGATTGCATACCTCTTTGATCATTAGGCATGAGTGGCAGGGTTTAGAGAGATATTTCATAAAAAATATGAATAATATCCAGTTTAAATATGGACGTAGATGGCTATATTTTAGAGCCATCAACCTCCCCAAGATTAAACTTGATCGTCCTCGATTAAGAAAACCAAAATCAAAAAGGAACTCAACATTTAAACTAAAATAATGAGATGATGATCTTACTCATGATTGGTAGTCTCATGTTTCATCTACTTTATTAATATGAAAAACTGCAACATAGATAGAGTAATGGAAAGCATATCATACGGGTTTTTATGCATCCTTATAGTGCAGCAAAATTATTGTTAACATGGATGATTCAAATGAGTAAACTTTATTCCATGTCATGTAATCAACTCATAGGTTTGCCTTTGAACAATAAAGTATAATCATGTAAAATTGAGAGTGTGAGAGTTGTCATGAAAAGCATATACACTAGAGTATCTCAATTCTCCCACATCAATAAATCAAGACTTTTCAAGCACTACTTTGACATTCATTGTCCTTCAAGAATTTCAGTTCTTAAGTAATTGAGAGCATGCCAAAAAAATTATTAGTTTATCGAGCTGTGATGGACACTTGTGGCATCACCAAGGTTTTTATTCCTTTTGCACAATGATTACTCATATCATCCAGATGAGTGATTCCATCATGAACATGGCTACCCGGGAATGCCAAGAATCTTACCCATTATAGCATTGCTGCTATATATGTTTAATGAACTCATAGCCGAAATCTAGGAGTTTCCTCCATAAAGATCAGTCTTAGGCTAGCGAAGTTGTTGGCATCTCATGAAGTTTGACACACATAAAGCTATATCGTTCTTATGATTCACAAGTTAAACTTTGGCATGCTCACAAAAACCGCTAAACATTAATTCAATTGAACAAATCCTTTTAAAGAGAGCTATCAAGTCAATCATTATTTTCTGTGGTGTTGAGTGTCTCTAGAAATAAGCCTTCAAAACTAAACACTACAATACTCAAGCCTTCAATTGTGAGACTTTTTCTTATTACAATTGTTTAGCAAATTTTTAGGTAAGACTTGGTTAACTACAGGAGCTGGAACAAAACGTACTCAACTAAATACCCATGCAAACAAAATTTTACTACAATATGGAGACTCACTCCACCAATATAATATCTTAACATTCACTACTAACTAGCATGGGTTTCTCAAACTTAGAAAGTGCGGAGTCACAAGGCATACCTCTCATGTTTGGTTCCATTTCTCTCTTCCCTTTTGATTTTCTTCTTGGAAACTCGAAATTGATCACTCTTCCTGCAAATATATGAGAACCTCGAGATGAAAATAAAAAAAAGAGGGAAAAAAAGATAAATGGAGAAATCTTTTTGTTGTTTTTAAGAGAGGGAATTAAAGAATAGAAAATTGGTGGCAAAGCTTGGCTAGAAAATCTCGAAAACAAATAGAAATAACTAAAGATAAAGTGTTGGGGAAACCAACACGAGTGCTTATAAACTCGAATTAAAAACATAACCTCGAAATAAATAGAAGCAAATGAACGCCTAATAATGATAAATGAGGAAACTTCCCCAAGCTTAGGCTTTTGCAAGCCCTTCAAATCATTGTGGTGGCAGGAAAAAGTCAGAACTCCAGGTCGCAAATTGAGTAGATAAATTACTAGTTGTTCCTTGGAGGTTCAAGGAGAGGCTATGCATCCTCTCCAAAGTCCCTCCAAGTTCTTGGAAGTCTTGGTATGTAGCCAACCGGGTTGGCGGCTGCTCCTCTTGATAAGGAACTTCTTGCTCCTCTTCTTGGTCCTCATCCTCTCCTCCTCGGGTTGGTGTTTCTCAACCTGCAAGTCATATAGAAAACATCCTTCCTCGATAGAGAAAAGACCATTAGGCAAAGGAGCGGGGTAGAGATGCCCAGCTCCAGCAATATGCAAGTAATAAACACCACCTCTCCTAGTGAGCATTCCATAAGCCTTTAAAGTAGAGAAACCAACACATCGCTCACCTAGCATAGGTTGAAACTGACTTAGGTCGATGCCTAGGGAAATGGCAAGCACGGTGATGACGCCTCCACCTATGATTGGTCCTTGGCTTTGGGAGGATTGGTGCTCCAGGTAGCGCACAAGGATTGCGCCCAAGTTGAGTGACAAGTCGCAGTTGTTGTAAGCAGCTTTTGCAAGGACTAAGATGTCCTCCTCATTGAGTCTCGTGAACTCATTTCGTGCTTGCAAGGTGTTAGCAATAACATAGAACAAATAGCAAATTGCAGGATATTGAATATTCTTCTCCTTGCTTACTCTAGAAGTGAAACTCATTCCATTATAATAAAGTTCCGGGGAAGGGTCTAAGCTAGTAAAGGATGCAGGCAAGTCATTATCATTATTTTTTGGAAAATTAAAACATGCGCACCATTCATCTAGTGATAAAGCAGAATTGTTGTTCATAAGTCGGAAAGAAATCATGTCCTCTCCATTCCATGCTTTAACGGTGCTTTGCAAAGAACTTAGAAATTCAAGAGTTAACCGGCGGTAGGTAGACACATCATTGAATACAAAGTTTTGTAGGCTAACCCTATTGCAAAGTAAATTGAAGTCATTAGAAATACCGAGTTGGTTCAATATAATGAGGCAAGCCCACTTGGTTGCCTTCACTTCTCGGTTCTTGATCTTGTTGAAGCGATCACGTTGGAGCTCATTCCTAAACTGTATCCCCATGCATTCCTGAGCGGCAGCCCGAGAAGCGCTAGCAGCGGCACGAGCACGAGTCTGGCTCCTTGTGTTCACCATCTAAAATAATAAAGAAAGACAAAAATAAAACTTTTTGATCCAACAATAATAAGCATAACATATTCCTCATCATAGCACACTAAAGAATCCCCTCAAAATAATAATCTAGGAAAGTAAATCATGGCAATTAGTTCATAATAGGTATTACCCTAGGTTGATAATGACAATAGATCGAAGATGAATTTGCAAAAAGTAATTGGAGGATCGGAGGAGAAACATACTGTAGATCACTTGTGTGTGACAAAATCAAACGAAATTGAGTAGAGGTGAAGATCTCTTGAGGTTTTGAGAGAGTTTGGAGGTAGAAGAGAGAAAAAGGATTGAAGTTTTAGCATTGGAGGTACCTCGCGTGGCGATTTTTCTGGTCGGATGCAACTATACGGGCAAACTATATGGACGGAACAATGTGTTCCCACCGTATAGTTGGCCTATTGTCAAAATTTTAGGGTTTTCACTTGGCGGGGCAGCTATACGGCCAGAACTATACGGCAGAAACAATTTGTTCCTGCCGTATAGTTGGTCGTCAAACCTTCTATACCTGGAAAAGAAATTGTACGAAAGCATCAATATCTATAGAACCGAAACTATATGGCCAGAATTTTTATTCCCGCCGTATAGTTGGTCATTAAACCTTCAGTAGTTATGAAAGTAAAATTGACAATGGCAAAAATATCTGTACGGCCAGAACTATACGGCCGGAATTTTTATTCTCGTCGTATAGTTGGTCGTTAAACCTTTTGTAGACATCAAAAAATTTCTATTTCTTCGAGAATTCTTTCTTCTGAAACTTAGTGAAACACCTTGTTTTTCACAGAAAAATGACAGTAAATACGGTCGACCAAAATCAACATGTGTTAAGCAGGATTTTTAGTAATACCGAACTTCTTCTCCTCAATTGGAGCTTTCTAGCACTCTTTATTAAACATAAAACTTAAACTAAAACTTAAAAACTTTTATTTCACATGGGTTGCCTCCCATGAAGCACTATTTTATGGTCAATAGCTTGACATTGATGTTGCTCACTTAGGCCAGATGAGCAGAACACCCACTCCAAAATAGCTAGCCTACAAAATGATGGCCTCCTTTTCATCTTTCTTGGCTTTCTTTTTCCTAGGAAAATGAATAACAAAAGGATCCCGCGAAGGCAATTGAAACTTCACGTTCCCTTCATGTAGATTAATCAAAGCCTTAATAGTTCTTAAGAATGGACGTCCTAATATAATAGGAGCAGTAGCATCTTCAGGCTTGTCAACAATAACAAGATCAATAAGAGCAAGACAACCTTTAATGTATACCCTGTTCTCCGATGGATCCCGCCACCAAAGGCCTGATCCACCTTTCCACTATAGGAACCCTTCGAGGCGGGTACCGGTGCCTTTACACAACTAGCGGGGCACAACTCCACAATCATCTTGGAGGCTCCCATAATGACAACAAGCTGCCACAAGAACAAGTTATCAATAACAAAGAACAAGATTTAGATATTGACAAGAATACTAGATTAGGGATTTCTCCAAATGAATGGAGAGGAGTTGATGGGCTTGATTTGTGATGACGATGACGATTTCTACTCCTTCAATTCCCCCAAAGATCAAAGCCTTCGGGTGGTTGAAGTGGGAGATCTAGAATGGGAGCTCTTTCAAAGGGTCTGAACAATTTCGAGTGAATCAAGAGGTCTGCTCGTTGAGGAAGAAGGGATATTTATACCCCCTTCCAAATCTAAGTCGTTGGAGACTTTGGGGGCCGGATTATCCTGCCCAAGTGAGGACCAGATTATCCGGCCTAGGGAAAACTCTGCCCCAGACTCGGATTATCCGGCAGATAAACCGCCCCCACTCTGAGTGATGCGCCGAGCCTGCCCTTGATCGCCTTCTGGGGGCCGGATTATCCGGCCCCATGTGAAGGCCGGATTATCTGGCCTGGGGAGGAAAAACCGCCCAGTTCGGATTTTCTGGGAGAAGATCTGACTGGAATCCAAGCGACGCGCCTAGGCAGCCTTTGATCGATTTCTGGGGGCCGGATTATCCGGCCCATGCGAATGCCGATTATCCAGCCTAGGGAAGAAACCCGCCCTAGTTCGGATTTTCCAAGAGATAATCCGACTGGACTCTGAACGACGCGCCTTGGTAGAATTTGATCGATGAGATAGGCCGGATTATCCAGCCCTTGGTGGGGCGGATAATCCGGCCCCCCAAAACACCTGCACACTTAGCGCACATGAGAAAACTCCACGGTATTGTTATCTAACACTCAAAACACAGGAAAACATGAAATGTTCTTTCAATCTCCCCATTTTTGGTGTTAGATGACAATACTAGGATTTGCAGGAAAGGATCACAAGACCACCAACAAAAAACATGGAAGAGACTCCCCCTCAATGTGTGCATATTAGAAATTTGCATTTGAATACAAATGCACACAAATAGGTGTGAATCTATTCCATTGACATATGAACAACATAATCATACCACCGAGATAGGGAGAGAGGCGTCCTTGAAATAGCCACAATTATCAACGTGATAACCAATATAAGCGCCTTCCTCGATATAGATTCCCAGCATAATAGGATTTGAATAGATGAATCCATAAGCATAATCCATGAGATAAATCCAGACATCCACCAACACAGAGTCTCAAACAAACCACAAGCCACAAATTAAAGTTCAACGCTAAATGGGCACAAGCGAAAAAATGACGAATAGGAAAAAGTGCAAATGCTTGTGCCTGACCCATGCAAATCCTCGCAGACCTAATAGAACTACTTCTCCCCCTTTGGCATCGAGACGCCAAAAAGGAAGAAGAGCGATGTTAGCGCCTTGGCAGCCTTTGATCGATGAAATAGGCTGGATTATCCAGCCCTTGGTACTACACACCCACGATTGCAAAAACCAAATCAAATAAGAGCCAAAAGTGAGTGTGATTCCCATAAGAACAAGATATGAGCGAAAACAACCAAAAATATCCACCAAAAATCCAACTCTCCTGATGGAAGAGGGCGGTGGCCGAAGCCACCTTGTTGGAGTGTATGGTATGACACCGCGAAGATATATCTTGGGTTCATGACCAATACTCATCAATAAGCTCACATATCACAAAATGATATTAAGAGAAATGGCTTGACTTGCTTTTGGCATTATGGGGGGAGGGTTAGCCCAATTAATTAGGACCACACTCCCCCTATTTCCATGCCCACATCTAGACCAAAGAAGACTGAGATGTATGAGTGAGTGCATGGGCAATCAAGACAAACTCCTGGAATCAATGATATTTAGCTCATTCCTCAAGTAATAGAACCTTGATTCATCAAGTGGCTTCGTGAAAATATCAGCAAGTTGGTTCTTCGTGCTCACAAAAGATAGATCAATATCGCCTTGAGCAACATGATCTCGAATAAAATGATTCCAAATCTCAATATGCTTTGTCCTTGTGTGCTATACAGGATTGTAAGAAATTTTGATTGCACTTTCATTATCACATAAAAGAGGCACTTTGTCACAATTGACACCGTATTCCTTTAAAGTTTGCATCATCCACAATAACTGAGTGCAAGCACTAGCAGCAGGAACATATTCAGCTTCGGCGGTGGAGAGAGAGATACAATTCTGCTTTTTAGATGACCAACACACTAGAGATCTTCCCAAGAATTGACAAGCTCCAGAAGTGGATTTCCGATCATCTTTATCACCAGCCCAATCTGAATCAGTATAACCACATAGAGAGAAATTGGAGCCCTTGGGATACCATAGACCAAAGTTAGGGGAATGAACCAAATATTGAAAGATCCTCTTGACCGCCACTAAGTGACTTTCTTTAGGAGCTGCTTGATACCTTGCACACACCCCCACACTCAACACAATATCGGGTCTAGATGCGCAGAGGTAAAGAAGAGAGCCGATTATGGACCGGTATACCTTTTGGTCCACATCTTTACCATGGGGGTTAAGTTCAAGGTGACATTTTGTTTGCATCGTAGTGGCAACACCATTAAGATCCGTCATCTTGAATCTCTTGAGAATGTCTTGGATGTACTTAGCTTGATTGAGGAAGGTTCCTTCTCTAAGTTGCTTGATCTCGAATCCAAGAAAGAACCGTAATTCCCCCATCATAGACATCTCAAACCTGTCGGTCATAAGCTTTGAAAATTCATCATTAAAAGCTTTATTAGTAGAACCAAAGATGATATCGTATACATATAGATGGCATACGAAGAGCTCCCCCTTAACCTTCTTAGTAAAAAGAGTGGGATCGATTTGCCCAACTTCAAAGCCACAGTCTAGCAAAAGCTCTTTAAGGTGCTCATACCACGCACGTGGGGCTTGTTTAAGGCCATAGAGTGCCTTATCGAGTTTGTGGACATGGTTCAGGAAGTTAGGATTCTCAAATTCTGGGGGTTGCTTTACATATACTAACTCATGTAGGGGACCATTAATAAAAGCGCTCTTGATGTCCATTTGCTGCAATTTAAAATTGTTATGGGCAACATAAGCAAGAAGGATGCAGATGGACTCAAGCCGAGCCACATGATCATAGGTCTCGCCAAAGTCAATGCCCTCAACTTGAGAATAGACTTGTGCCACAAGTCTCGCCTTGTTCCTCAAAACAATGCCATTCTCATCTTGCTTGTTTTTAAATATCATTTAGTGCCGATAAGATTGCGACAATGTTTGGGCTTATCCATGAGTTTCCAGACCTTGTTGCGCTTGAAATTATTCAATTCTTCATGCATAGCAACAACCCAGTCCGGATCTTCAAGAGCTTCAAATAATTTCTTGGGTTCCACCATTGAGATGTGAGCTTAATGCTCACCAAAACTTGCCAATTCCCTTCTTGTAGAAACCCTTCATCGAAGGTCACCTACAACCTTGTCAAGAGTGTGACCCCTTAGCTCAAGGTTTCGATTAGCACGAGCCTTGCGACGAAGTTCAATAAGCTTGTTGTCTCTTGGTGGAATAGTTTCATCACTTGAATCTTCATTGGAATCATTTGCTCGACCTTGATTAAAGTCCGGATTAACAGAAGTAGGAGATGATGAAGCATGTCCTTGAGGAGGGTCAGCAGCCGTAACAGGAGGTTGCTGGACAACTGGTGATTCAGGGCCGGATAATCTGGCCGATGGTGAGGCCGGATAATCCGGCCTGGGAGAACTTGTTTCAACTTCATTAGGCTGCCTGGGATTTGCTTGAGCTGGCAAAGTGCCGGATAATCTGGGGTTAGCCGGAAAATCTGGCATGGAGCTTGCAGCGATTTCTTCAATACCAGGAGCAGTTTTGTCGTTAGGAGAGGGGTGGCCGGATAATCCGGTGTCCACCGGATAATCCGGCCTGGAGCTTTCTGGAACATCTTGACCTTCAGCAATTGATGGAGATAGTGTAGAAGTTACTCCCGTGGTTGGAACATGTTGAGTATGTGTAGATGAGGGCTCTTCATGAGTAGAGCATTGTCCTTCCCGATCTGCCACAAGGGGTTCCTCAATGGGGTGGAAGAGTCCCACGCCCATTCTTCTTATGGCATCTTGGGGTATTTCAACATCTGCATCACAAACATCAACTTGCCCCACACGGGAGCCGTCATTTTCTTTGAACACCACACTACAAGATTCTACAACAATTCCGGAGAGCTTATTGTAGACTCTATAAGTGTGGGATTCGGCACCATAACCAACAAAAATACCTTCCAGAGCCTTAGATTCAAACTTAGATAAACGAACCCGCTTGATGAGAAAGAAACACTTACACCCGAATACCCGAAAGTATGACATGTTTGGCTTGTTACCGGTAAGTATTTCATATGGAGTCTTGTCCAAGATTTTACGGAGGTATAACCGGTTGGATGAATGACAAGCGGTTGAGATTGCTTCAGCCCAAAAGTTATATGGAGACTTGAATTCGGCTAGCATTGACCTTGCCATATCCATTAGAGTCCGATTCTTCCTCTCGGCTACACCATTTTGTTGAGGGGTGTACGCAGCGGAATATTGATGTCTTATCCCCTCTTCACTTAGGAACTCATTTAAGGTGTAGTTCTTGAACTTGGAGCCATTATCACTTCTTATAGCCAGAATAGGGACGTTGTGTTGACGTTGAACCTCGTTGGCGAAGTCGATGACCGTTTGTTGAGTTTCACTCTTCGACTTGAAGAAATAAACCCAAGTGTATCTTGAGTAGTCATCAATGATCACAAGACAGTACTTCTTCCCCCCGAGGCTTGCATGAGATGGAGGTCCGAAGAGGTCCACATGAAGGAGCTCTAAGATCCTTTTCGACGAGATAATTGTCTTCCTTCGATGAGGAGAGTCATGCATTTTCCCTTCAACACAAGCCCTGCAAACACAATCTTTGGAAAATGAGACATTTTCTTTTAGTCCAAGGATGTGGCCACCCTTGTGGAGACTTTGCAAAGTTCTCATATTGACGTGGGCTAGTCGGCGATGCCATAACCAACCCGCGTCAGCCTTTCCAAAAAGACACATCGGGCATGTAGTGGTTTTCCCCGAAAAGTCCACCACGTACAGGTCATTTTTGACATTTCCCACAAAAGCGACTTTTAGAGACTTGCTCCACAAGAGTACCACTAAATCAGCATCAATATAAACAGCAAAGCCCATCTTACCAAGGGCGCAAACTGAAAGTAAATTGTACCCGAGGGTCTCAACAAGCATGATGTCCACAAGAGAGATATCGTGAGTCACCACGACTTTGCCGAGACGCAGTACCTTAGATTTTGACTTGTCACCATAGGAGATACTTATATGATCATGATTTGGCTGCATCTCCGTGATGATCTCCTTGCTTCCAGTCATGTGACTCGTGCATCCGCTATCAAGTACCCATTTAGACCCACCGGAAGCATAACCCTGCAAGAAAGTTACTTCTTGGTTTTAGGTACCCATTTTTCAATGGGTCCTCTCATGTTAGTGACAAGGGTCTTGGGGACCCAAATAGACCAAGGAATGTAACAGTCATAAGAGCCTACATAACTAGCATAAACATCACCATAATGATCGCAATATAACTCAAAGTTAGGATTGTTAGCCTCTGCAAAACCAACATAATTAGACTTGTCATTGGTGGTGGTGCTAGTCTTTGGTTGAGCAGTCTTGCTCTTCTTCTTCTTGTTGTTTTTCTTGTTATTTGTCTTGGGAATATAACCAAGACCTTCTTTTCCATTGTTTGTCCTTTGCTTGCTCAGTATCTCATCTAAAACTTCTTTGCCTTTGTGTTGAGAACCTCTTGCAAGTCCTTCTTTTCCATAGGATGATGTGGAGGTGCTTGGCACATAATACATCTTCAATTCAGTTTGGAACTGGTCATGAGACTCATTTAGAGTCGAGTGATCACTCTCCAATGCCTTGTGAGCACTGTCAAGTTTATCAAACTTCTCCAAGAGTCTAGCATGAGCAGCCCCAAATTCAATCTTTTCTTTCTTTAGTTTCTTTACCTTGGCAAGACCATTGTCCCGTTCTTTGATGAGCTGAGCCACAACTTCTTCATGTGACTCCTCAATGGATTCGAGCCTCTCTTCCAAAGATACTCGAGCTTCCTCTTCTTCTTCCAAGGCATTCTTCAAAGAAGCTATCTCCCAGGCATCTTCTCTTTCAATTTTGCCCTTTTCTTCAAGAAGATCTTCGGCTTGAGCAAGTTGACTCATAAGAGTATCAAAATGAAGTTTGTGCTCACCTTGCAGAGGAGTATTCTTCTTGTGCCACCAAGACAATCTTGGGTTGCTTCTTGTAGGGACCATTCTTTTTGATAAATGGCTTCTTCTTAGGTGCCTTGGATTTTTCTTTAAGAATGAGCCTGCCACCATTGTCTTCTCTATATTGATATGGACACTCGGCTACGAAGTGTAGCCTATCTCCACAATTGTAGCATGTTCTCAATTTTGGGCCACTTTCTCTTCTTCCGCTTGACCCATTCTTGCGCTCGAGTTCTAACTTGGCCTTGGTAGGATCCTTCCAAAAGTTCCTTGTGTAAAACGCCATGTACTCACCATGAGCACGTTTGACTTCATCGGGGTAGTCCATGGAGGCCCCCTCAAAAGCTCTTTCATCCTCCTCTTGCTCAACAACATTAGCCTTTAGAGCAACATTGACCCCCTTTGCATTCCAATGGCATGGGCTCGGGCATCTTCAACGTTCTTTGCAGCAACTTTGAATGACGCCATTTCTTGCATGACTTCATTGGATGTCATTTGATGGTAGTTGTATCTACCTTGCAAGCTCTTCAAGTCTATTGGCTCGAAAGGCATTAAGGCACTCACATATTTTCTTTTTATCCATGCATCATCAATGTGAATGGCTCCATGCTTTCTAAATGTTGTTGCAATTCCCTTGAGTCTTCTATACATGTCTTCATGGTTTTCACCATCCAACATGTAGAATCCTTCAGCTTCATTACTGAGGGCATCATACGTATTCCTTCTCATACTTTCATTCCCAATAAAGAGATCGGTGAGGGCATCCCAAGCTTCTTTAGCTGTGTTGAGATGTTCAATGTGGGGCATGTCCTTGGGACCCACACTGAGTTGTATCATGTGGAGAGCCGTAGCATTCAATTGGTTGTCCATAACTTCTCTTCTTGTTAGGTTGGTATGATCTCCAATATGAAGACCCTCTTCAATAATCCTCCGAAGTTCAATAGAGGAGCTGCAAACATGAAACTTCATTAAGAATTTCCATTGATTAAAAGAGGATGTAGTAAGCTTGGGATGATCACCCCTATTGTTTATATGAGGATGAGGGATAGGTGGGTCGGGGGAATATACGTGACGAACCTCACTATATTCCTCCTTACCACTTCCCTTCTTGGAGGTGGAACCATTATGTTTTTCACCTACCACTTCATCATCCTTGGATCTGGTGTTAGCCTTATCCTTGGATGATGGTGTGGCGGCCTCAGAGGAGGATGGAGATGGGGCTATGGATGATGTGAGACAAGCAATCATTTGATTCATCTCCTCCATCTTCGCCTCAAAGGATTTCAACAAGGTTGTTTCCAACGTCTTGAGGTCATACATTGTGACCTTATCCACAGCCTCATCCCCATCTCCCTTGGTACCCATACTTCTCTTAGGTGGTTAAGCCCGAATAAAGAGTCGGGGCTCTAATACCAATTGAAATGGATCGTATGGGCACCTAGAGGGGGGGTGAATAGGTGTTACTTCAAATTTTAATGCTTTTTCAATTTTAGGATTAACACAAAGGGTAAATTCTCTAGATAAACTATTAGGTGGAATTTCCCTATATGCAAACCTATCTACTAGCGATCAAAGAGCGAGTGGAAGAGGAACGGGTGAACCGTAGTGAAGCACGCGGAGACGCAGGATTTGTTTTACCGCAGTTCCTTCCTTGTTAAGGGAAGTACGTCTGCGTTGGAGGGGTGGGTGGTACTAAGACCACCACACCACAATAGGCCTCACCTGTTCTCCGATGGATCCCGCCACCAAAGGCCTGATCCACCTTTCCACTATAGGAACCCTTGGAGGAGGGTACCAGTGCCTTTACACAACTAGCGGGGCACAACTCCACAATCAACTTGGAGGCTCCTGTAATGACAACAAGCTTCCACAAGAACAAGTTATCAATAACAAAGAACAAGATCTAGATATTGACAATAATACTAGATCAGGGATTTCTCCAAATGAATGGAGAGGAGTTGATGCGCTTGATTCGTGATGGCGATGACGATTCTCTCCTCCTTCAATTCCCCTAAAGATCGAGGCCTTCGGGTGGTTGAAGTGGGAGATCTAGAATGGGAGCTCTTTCAAAGGGTCTGAACAATTTCAAGTGAATCAAGAGATCTGCTCATTGAGTAAGAAGGGATATTTATACCCCCTTCCAAATCCAAGCCGTTGGAGACTTTGGGGGCCGGATTATTCGGCCCAAGTGAGGACCGGATAATCCGGCCTGGGGAAAACTCCGTCCCAAACTCGAATTATCCGGCAGATAAACCACCCCCACTCTGAGTGACGTGCTGAGCCTGCCCTTGATCGCCTTCTGGGGGGCAGATTATCCGGCCCCATGTGATGGACGGATTATCCGGCCTGGGGAAAAAACCGCCCTAGTTCAGATTTTCTGGGAGATAATCTGCCTGGACTCCAAACAACGCGCCTTGGAAGCCTTTGATCGATGAGATAGGCCGGATTATCCGGCCCTTGGTGGGCCAGATAATCCGGGCCCCCAAAACACCTGCACACTTAGCGCACATGAGAAAAGTCCACGGTATTGTTATCTAACACTCAAAACACAGGAAAACATGAAATGTTCTTTCAATCCCCCCCTTTTTTGTGTTAGATGACAATACTAGGATTTGCAGGAAAGGATCACAAGACCACCAACAAAAAACATGGAAGAGACTCCCCCTCAATGTGTGCATATTAGAAATTTGCATTTGAATACAAATGCACACAAATAGGTGTGAATCTATTCGATTGACATATGAACAACATAATCATACCACCGAGATAGGGAGAGAGGCGTCCTGGAAAGAGCCACAATCCGGCCCCCCAAAACACTTGCACACTTAGCCCACATGAGAAAACTCCACGGTATTGTTATATAACACTCAAAACACAGGAAAACATGAAATGTTCTTTCACCTACAAATCATTCCTCAAACTTATAGCTTGGTTAGATAATTTACCAAGCATAGCATTGCTGACTCGTGTAATAACGAGCTCGTTGGGGAACCCCAAGAGGAAGGTATGATGAGCACAACAGTAAGTTTCCCTCAGTTATGAAACCAAGGTTATCGAACCAGTAGGAGCAAGGAAACACCTCCAAGGTGTTGTTTCCAACTTGGAATCCTGCACAACACAACCACAGAACTTTGCCCCCAACTTATAGTGACGTTGTCAATCTCACCGGTTTTGCTGAAAACAAAGGATTAAACGTATTTTGTGGAAAAAATTAAAAGCTTGTAGAAAGTAAACAGAAAGCAGTAAACAGTTGTAGATTGATGGTAAAAGAAAGGACCGGGGTCTATAGTTCATTAGTGGTGGCTCTCCTTAAGATAGATGACATGTTGGGTGAACAAATTATAGCAGGGAAATTAACAAACATTGAGAAAGCATACATGCATATACTAATCATCTTGACTCCTTTGAGATTTGATTGGGCATTACAACATTATACATAGACCGTAATCCAACTACATCTATGAATAATAATCCACCTTCATGTTATCATCCGAACCCCCTCCAGTATTAAGTTGCAAGCAACAGATAATTGCATTACGCATTGCGTGTAAAGTAAACAATACGATTGTTCTATGAACAAAGGACTGTTGTTTTCTCCCTAGTAGCAACAGCACATCTAGTACCTTAGAGATTTATGTCACTTCCCTAGATTACTAGAGGCATGAACCCACTATCGAGCATAAACACTAACTCTTGGATTTGCTAGCATCTACTTGGCCAAGATAGCTACTAACAACAGAAAGCATGCAAGATCACAAATAACAAAGACATGATAGAATCAATAATCAATCTGAAATAGCATGTCAATATCCATCGGATCCCCGCAAACACAACATGTAGGATTATAGATGATCTTGATCATGAATGGAGCTCACAAGATCTAAACATGATAGCACAAAGGAGAAGAACCAGCCATCTAGCTACTACATGGACCCGTAATCCAAGGATGAACTACTCACGCATCACACCGAAGGCTTGCATGATGATGAAGGAGGCCTCCAGGGTGAATTCTCCCCTCCGGTAGGGTGCCGGGAAGAGCTTCAGATCCCTCTCGATCTAGGGATGGAGATGACGGCGGCTACAGACTCTTTCGTGGAATTTTGATCGGGTACTAAGGGTTTCTGTATCGGAGGCATCTTATACGAGAAAGGGGAGGCCGAGGGGGTGCCCTAGGCGACCACACCACCCCCGGCGCGGGTCAGGCCTGGCCACGCGGCCAGGTGGTGTGGCGGCCCTCTGGCCCCTCTCCGTCTCGTATTCTGGCTCCGTGTCCCCCTCTGTGAAAAACTGACTTTGGCTTTTGTCTCGTCTAATTTTGAGAAAATTTATTTTCTGACTTTCCTGGAACCAAAAACAGCAGAAAACATGCAACTGGCACTGTGGCATCTTGTTAATAGGTTAGTCCAAGAAAGTGTATAAAAAGTACTCTAAAGTGTGGACAAAACATAAGAAAGTAGATAAAACCAAGCATGGAACATCAAACATTATGGATACGTTAGCAACGTATCAACATCCCCAAGCTTAACTCCTGCTCGTCTAGGTAAGTGATAAAAAGAAATAATAATTTTTTAGGTGACATGCACCATTATAAACTTGATCAAAGTATTTGTAAAACATTGATAGCTGGGATCATAGTACTTCAACATAGCATGAAAGATAAAGTTCTAACAATAAGACATAGCAACTATGTTGTAACATGAAAAGGCACAAACAAAAGGTTCATGAATAACAATACTTTGCAAGACGTTTGTTTGTTTCACATAAATAAAATATAGCATAGTGGCATTTAGCTTGTCCCTCATAGAGTAGCAAACATAAATGCATAGGACACCTTCAAAGTTTATAAGGGTGACTAGATACCTATAGTTTAAGAACAAGCAATATCAAAGTTATGCATCAATCAACAAGTCTTGGGACAATGAACATAGAACTAAGAATGGCCACTATGCTCTCAAAATAGGTGCATAAAGATAGAAGGTGGAGACTCAATATAAAAGTTAAAGAAAGGCCCTTCATAGAAGGAAGCAGAATTCAAGTCTCATAAAGAGCTTCCAAAAATTATGGTACTTATTAGCTTTCACCTCTCATTGCCCCTATCATAAGCATCTTGAAGTGATTAAGGTTAAAGTGAACAAACAATGGAGTATATGCTTGACAAAGTATAAGTTGGAAATCTCATGTCCCTTGAATACGAGGGCCGCTCCTCATGCTACTCAAGTTTAGTTACCGGTAAGTTCTTGTCATAGTAAGTACATGTGTATCATAGAGAACCGCCAACGGGGTATCCCTTTCCCGATGATACGGAAGAATCCCCATATGAAAATGACAAGGCAACCAAACAACGAGAAGAGAGTCCGGAGCTTCACAACTTTGACTGCAAAGAAACCGGTTCCTTTGACTTTCCTTGTGGAGCCCTATGGCAAGAAAAAACGGCTTCCCAAGGTACATTTCCTTCGCCTTTGTCTTTTTTCTTGTCTTCTGTTTATAGATACATTTTCCAATTCTTCCGTTTTTTCTGTAAGATTTTGATCACCTGAGCTCACTTCCTCCCCTTCCTGGAAGAGGTGAGCCCCCTGTCCACCCCTCTGCATCCGACAATCTCCCTATTACTGGGACTACAGCGGATGAGGAGGGGGATATTCCTGTGTCTGACTCTTCATCGAAAACGCAATATCTTCCTTCGGCTGGCTCCGGGGATTTTTGCATGGAGCATGCCGACGAAAAGAGGAAGAACCCTTGTGATGTGGAAAGGGGTTAGGTTTCGGATGACTCGACTGCTTCCAAGCCCTTCGGCACTTCTCCGATCGCAGCTGCTCCTGCCCGGATGAACTTGTTTCGTCTTGAGCAGGATGTGTCTTCATAAGTATTTCCTTTTCTTCTTCTTCTTCTTCTTCTTCTTCTTCTTCTTCTTCTTCTGTTTTCACTAGGTGTTTTTACTGCTGATGCTTACTCTTGGTCGTGTTGTTTGTAGTGATGGCGGAGATCTTCCCGCTTCTCCCTTTCCCACATCTGTGGGCTGCTCCACAAGGAAGACCCCTCCGCCATCGGTGGAGCCGAAGGAGAAAATTCTGTCTCCTGTGGAGAAAAACATCCAGAAGGATGTTGCCGCTTCATCCAAGCCGCCACCGCAAAAAAGGAGGAAACTGGCGGGTAAAGGGGTGGTGATATCCGAAGAACCCATTGATGTGGACATGAAGGATGTAAGTCACTTTTGATGCCAGAATTTACCTTCCCTGTATATTTAGTCTGCCTTTATATCCTTTTTGCTGTGTTTTTCCCTTGCTCAGCCTTTGATGCGCGAGATGGTCGGTATGGCCGCTCGTTTTATAAGGATCCGCGATGATGCCGAAGAGATGAAAGGTATGTTCTGATCGCTTTTGTAATCTCCTTGTAAATATTTTTCATCCTCATTTTTCTGTTTCGCTCCTACAGCCGCTGCCAAGCAATCTAGAATTATTCGGGACGAGGCGATGAAGTGTGCCGATGATCTGGAAAACAGGCTCCGAGCTGCCGAACAGGCCAATCAGAAGGCAAAAGCTGATGCTGAGGAAGTGGCCAGGCAAGTCGCTGCTCGAGATGCGAATGCGATAGCGCTTGGTGGCCCTAAATAACTCGCTAACCCGTAAGTTTTTATCTGTGCATGTATTTTTTGTTTTGTTTCTTTCTCTTGGTTGTCAACCACTTCTTCTCTCTTTTTGTTTGTCCGAGCTGACTGGCCAGAACCTGATGCTGGATGATGATAAGAAGGTTGATCCTTTATCGGATGTTGTTAGCACTTTGTAGGCTAACCGTGTTTGTGGGCGCAATCTTCTTGTCCGTTTGCGCCGCGCCTTAAAGAAGCTCCATGCCGAAGTATTTCCAACCACGGATGTGCCGGAGGACCTGAATGATCTTGTCGCTATTTATGGTGCTAATCCTGGCCCCCTTGTTGGTTATAGTCTGACGCAGTCAAGGAGCGGTGCCGAAGCTTCGATGGCCCTAGCGATGGCGCATGGCGAGAAGGTCGACTGGGAGAAGGTTAGTTCCTCTGTCTCGGTCACCTCCAGTGGCAAAGCAGTTGACTTGAAGCCGCATATTAAAAAGGCCAGAAAATATTCTCGGCCGCTCCTTGGTCTGGTCTCGGGTTCGGGGAAACTGGCTGCCCCTTCCTCGACTCCTCTTACTGCGTCGGGCGCTCCTTCTTTGGCTACTCCTGCCGCTGCTATAACTAGTGCTCCTTCTGCTAGCGCTACCTTGCCTTTGAAAGACGCAACCTCATAGGCCCTTTTTTGTAATCATTTGTCATGTCTCTTTGTAATGAACCTTGACTTTATCCGGCTTTGCCCTTGCTTCTTTGTGCAAGGGGTAACTTTTGAATATATGTGTTCACGCTTGCTTTTGTATGCTGAATGTTTAGCATCTTTTTTGTCTTGTCAGATCTTGAATGATTCTTCGGCTCCTTTCGGACCCGCGCAATTGTCGGATATTGTTCCGTCCTCTACCGTACTAGGCGCAACTAGTTTTGCCATTGTGCGTACGGTGGACCCGCCGTTGTATGCCGAAAAGATAGAGCAAGTGAAAAAACTTGAAGGAAAACTTTGGGTTATTCAATCGATGGTGGATGTTTCCTTGTCGAAAACACACCAAGCTCTCAATCATGAGGCTTTTTTCTTGGAAGAGATCTCCAGGTTCAGTGAGAGGTTGTTGTGTAAGCACTTGTGCTCTTTTTTTTTCTGGTTGTCTCTTCCGTCTTGCGGGAAATTGATTTTTCGTCTTCTTGATTTCTAGGCATTCGATTGTGCAAGAGGGATGAGACCCAACGTCTGCGCAACCAAATGCAAGATCCTGTGGCTGCTTCCCGGAGTTCTGAGATGGACTTTTGGACTGATCATCGCCGCGCCTATACTGTAGCATTGCTTCAGGATTGCCTGCCGGAGTTGGAGCAATTCGTCGAGTGCTGCCGCAGATCTCTGGCCGTTACTTATAATGCGATGTTTCCTCGGGATCCTTAGCCTCAAACCTTGGCGGACTTGATTTCAAAATTCCAACAGGGTGAGAAGATCCATCATTTTGTGAAACTTCAACTTGTGGTGGGTGCTAAGCTCACGCTTTCCTGGGTGCATGTGCATCATCTGACACTAGACTTAGATGACGTATCTTCATGGCTACCTTCTCCTTACGATGGTGGTCTTATTGATATGCTGCCTCATTACGTCGTTGCTCGTAGACTTGCCATTAGAATTGTCCGAAAACGTTTAGAGGAAGATGAAGAATTTTTTGTAAATTTCCCTATCTGATTATATACTTGCTTCGCCTTTGTACTTCGTATAGAATCACTTTATACTTGTCAAAAAGGTCGTATGTTTTATACGAGATTTTGATTGTATGTTGTATTCTCTTATGGGGGAATCTGGCAAACTGATGTGCCATATAAGTTTTTTGCTGCGGAATACTTTCTTTAGTTATTCATATCAATGGGTGAGAGTACATTGTGGTGGCGCGATCGCCTGGCCGTTGGCCTTTATTGAAAATAAGGTGTATCTAAATAGAAATTATCTGAAGGGACTTCGGCTTCAATTAGTGGATATTCTTATGCGGGGCCGTTATTGGAGGCTGCATACGTTGCTTTTTGCGAGGCTGCTGCGTGCTTGCTCTTCCGATGTTTTCTGCTTGCGGGTGTGCCCTTCGTGTGTCGACTCGTAATCCCCCAATTTTAGCTGCCCAAGCTCCACCTCCTTCCCGAAAGATTCCAAGATTTTGTTGAATTCTCGATCGCAGCTATCTGCGCGGCTGAAGCTTCCTTTGACTATGATGACCCCATTGGGGGCTGGTATTTTCAGCACTAGGTATGCGTAGTGAGGTACTGCCATGAATCTGGCGAAAGCTGGCCGTCCCAGGATTGCATAGTATTGAGATGGCCAGTCCATAACTTCGAATTCTAGCTTTTCTCGTCTGAAGTTGTCTTTTGACCCAAAAACAACGTCGAGATGGACTTTGCCCAATGGAATTTAGGCTTTTCCAGAAACTATCACGTGGAAGGTTGTGTCGGTTGGAGTTAGGTTCGTCATGGACCAGATCATGGCCTGCAGAGTTTTGGCGTAAATCAGGTTTATGCTGCTTCCTGTATCCAAGAAAACCTTTCTTATGTCGAACCCGCCGATTTGTGCTTCCACTATTAGCACCGACTGGCCTAGCTAAGGGACCCTTAATGGATGGTCAGCTCTGCTGAAAGTAATTTCTTGTTCAGACCAATGGAGATACTCTGGTGTAGGAGCTAGCTTTGTTACCGCCAAATTTACTTGCCTGGTGATCAACTTCTGTGTTCTATTAGAGCATGGTCCCTTCTGGATCATTGACATCGCTCCTTTTGATCTTGGATATTCGTTGTCTTGGTATGTTGTATTTTGCGGCTGTCCCGCTGGTGGAGGTCCCTGTGATGGAGGTGGAGAGCCAATGGCTAGAGTGCCAGGTGTAGGGGCGTAGTTTCTGTTTGATGCTTCAGCTGCCTTTGCTATTTCATAGTTCTTGCATCTTTAGGAATGCCCGGCAGTCCTTTAGGAGGTGATTTGATCGCCTTTTCCCTGTTGAGTCGACGTAGTAGTGCATATTGCAGGGTCCTTCCAACATTTGTCATGTTGACATTGGTGGGTCTCGGTTCGTCGACTGGTATCATTGCCGCGGCTGGCTTTCACCGATGTTATCCCTATTGCCACGATATCCGCTGTTGTAGTCGTCATTTCATCGGTTGTCCGTTCCAGAAAAGCTCCATGCGACGTAACTGAGTGTATGGTATCCATCATTGGTTCGTCGTCTCCGGTCGCTGTTACGCTAGTCTCTCTCGTCGGGTGAACGAGCCCTTTTGTTGTGTATTGCATCCTCACCATCATCCCAACGATTGGCTATTTCCATCAGCTGTGAAATTGTTTTTGGCTTTGTTCGTCATAGTTCTTCAATGAATTCTTATCGACGTAGACCATCATTGAAGGCGTTGATTGATCTTTCGTCGGATATTGCTTTAGCCGAATTTTTGGTAATGTTCCATTGTTGGATGAAGGCTCGTATTGATTCTCCTAGCTTTTGCTTACAGGCACACAATTGTTCTAAAGACGCGGGTCGCTTGAATGTGGATTGAAAGTTTTTGATGAACTTGTCTTCAAGATCATTCCAACTACTGATGGAATCTTCTAGTAGTTCCTTCAGCCAGGAGCGTTCCGCACCGGTTAGTGGAGCTATAGGCTTTACATTGCCGTGGCTTTGGATCCTTGATGGCTCTGAGTATGGCGCCCAGAAAAATGCTGGAGCAATGATGATGTAGAGCTCGTTGGGAACCCCAAGAGGAAGGTATGATGAGCATAGCAGCAAGTTTCCCTCAGTTATGAAACCAAGGTTTGATCGAACCAGTAGGAGCAAGGAAACACCCCAAAGGTGTTACTAGCTGAGCTTTGGCAGGGCGCACTACCGGTGCTAGTAGCAACGTGGAGACCTGCACAACACAACCACGGAACTTTGTCCCCAACTTGCGATGAGGTTGTCAATCTCACCGTGTTTTACGGAAAACAAAGGATCAAACATATCGAATGGAAAGAAGTAATAGTTTGCAGAAAGTAAACACAAAGAAGTAAAAGATTGTAGATTGAATGTAAAAGACAAGGACCGGGATCCATAGTTCACTAGAGGTGGTCTCCTTAAGATAGATAACATGCTGGGTGAACAAATTACAGCGGGGCAATTGACAAACATCGAGAAAGCAATACATGCATATACTAATCATCTTGACTCCTTTGAGACTTGATTGGGCATTACAACATTATACATAGACCGCCATCCAACTGCATCTATGACTAATAATCCACCTTTAGGTTATCATCCGAACCCCCTCTAGTATTAAGTTGCAAGCAACAGATTATTGCTTTACGAACTTCGTGTAAAGTAAACAATACGATTGCTCTATGAACAAAGGATTGTTGTTTTCTCCCTAGTAGCAACATCACATCTAGTACCTTAGAGATTTCTATCACTTCCCCAGATTACTAGAGGCATGAACCCACTATCGAGCATAAATACTAACTCTTGGAGTTGCTAGCATCTACTTGGCCAAGATAGCTACTAACAATGGAAAGCATGCAAGATCACAAATACCAAAGACATGATATAATCAATAATCAATCTGAAATAGCATCTCAATATCCATCGGATCCCCGCAAACACAACATGCAGAATTACAAATAGATGATCTTGATCATGAACGGAGCTCACAAGATCTAAACATGAAAGTACAAAGGAGGAGAACCAGCCATCTAGCTACTACATGGATCCATAGTCCAAGGATGAACTACTCACGCATCACACCGGAGGCTTGCATGGTGATGAAGAAGGCCTCCAAGGTGAATTCCCCTCTCCGGCAGGGTGCCGGGAGGAGCTTGAGATCCCTCTCGATCTAGGGATGGAGATGGCAGCGGCTACAGACTCTTTCGTGGATTTTTGATCGGATACTTAGGGTTTACGTCCCGAGGGCATCTTATAGTCGAAAGGGGAGGCCGAGGGGGTGCCAGGGGCGGCCACACCACCCCCTGGCGCGGGCCAAGCTGGGCCAGGTGGTGTGGTGGCCCCCTAGCCCTTCTCCGTCTCATATTCTGGCACTTGATGACTTTCAGAAAAATAGGCACTTTTGCTTTTGTCCCATCCAATTCCGAGAATATTCATTTTCCGACTTTCCTAGAACCAAAAAACAGGCAGTTGGCACCGTGGCTCTTGTTAATAGGTTAGTCCAAGAAATCATATGAAAAGTACTCCAAAGTAGGAACAAAACACAAGAAAGTGGATAAACCAAGCATGGAACATCAAAAATTATAGATACATTTGCTATGTATCAACATCCCCAAGCTTAGCTCCTGCTCGTCCTCGAGTAGGTAAGTGATAAAAAGAAAGAATAATTTTTGAGGTGACATGCACCATTAAAGACTTGATCAAAGTATTTGTAAAACATTCAAAGCTGGGATCATAGTACTTCAATCATAACATGAAAGACAAAGTTCTAGCAATAAGACAAAGAAACTACGATGCAACATGAAAAGGTACAAACAAAAGATTCATGAATAACAATGCTTTGCAAGACGTTTGTTTGTTTCACATAAAGAAAACATAGCATAATAGTATTCAGCTTGTCCCTCAAAGAGTAGCAAATATAAATGCATAGGACACCTTCAAAGTTCATAAGAGTGACTAGATACAAATAGTTTAAAACAGGCAATATCAAGTTATGTATCAATCAACTAGTCTTGGGACAATGCACATAGAACTAAGAATGGCCACTATCCTCTCAAAGTAGGTGCATAAAGGTAGAAGGTGGAGACAGAATATAATGGTGGAAGAAAGGCCTTTATAAAAGGAAGTAGGGATTCAAGTCTCATAAAGAGCTTCCAAAAATTATGGTACTTATAGCTTTCAGCTCTCATTGCCCCTATCATAAGCATCTTGAAGTGATTAAGGGTAAAGTGAACAAACTATGGTGTACATGCTTGACGAAGTATAAGTTAGAAATCTTATGTCCCTTGTATACGAGGGTCGCTCCTCATGCTACTCAAGTGTGGCGCCCCGCTAAAACCACTACTACAAAATCGCGGTGTTTTGTCTATGTGCACCATCCTGACATCAGCATGCATCTTTTTGTCTGAAAGTATTTTTGCTAAAAGCCTATCTTTGTCTTCCAAATATATCTCCGTCTTAATTTCAAATTAAAACTCCGGTCTTTTTCCGGGTCTTTTATTTGTCTAAAAACTATTTGCAAAAGTCTATTTTTAAAATTAAATGAAATTTTAAATTGTTTTTAGGGGGCAGCCGAACCAGGCCGAACCGACCCAGCCGACCACCCCCAGTAGAAACCAAAATTCCCAACCCCTACCCGTATCCCCTCACCAACCCCCACCCACACAGCCACACACACCCAGCCGCACACCCCCCGCCAGCCAACTCCACCTGCCTACCCTGGCCCCACCCCCTGGCCCGATCTCCCCCACCGACCGAACCCCCCCTCCATCTTATCTCCTGCCGCCACCTGCAGTCCACCATCGCCCCACCACCTGGCTCCACCCTGGACCCACTCCACCTAATCCGTATCGCCACCTGCCCGCTCCCGGCCCCACTTCAGAGCATCGCAGCGAGCAGCACCGCGCGGCACGCCTCTCCTTGCATTAACTCCCCAGTCCCCTGCCGATATCCACCTACCCCCTCTCACGCGTCGCACCACCCTACCCCACCACCTACCACCCCGACACGCTCCACTCCTCGCTCACGATTCCCACCCCGCGCCGCGTCCCCATCTCCCTCTCCCCATGACCCTGTCCCCTCCCGTAGAGAAGCCCACAACCACCGCCAGGGGAGAGGCCCCGCTCGATCCCCATGGTCGCCGCCCCGTGAAGCCACCGCCGCGACCCTCCCCTTGACCAACCTCGGCCCTACGCCGCAGACGGCCGCCGCCCGTGTCCTTGCTAGGCCGCTTGAACCCAAGCTCGCCGTCGTCGCTGCCTCTCCTCTTCGTCACCAAGGTCGCGTGCTCCTCTGCCTATCGCCCATATCGCCTTACCGTGCGTGTGTTGCTCCGCCGCCGGTCGCCCCGAGCTCATCGTCCTCCGCGGCCAAGGGTACCGTGCCGCGAGCCCGCCGTCGCCTTCCACCCGCAGGCGCTGTCGTCCATGGACCCTCAGCGAACGCCGACCCTATCCGGCTTCCGCCGACCAGCCCCAACGAGTCCGGCGTCACCCTCTGCCGCATACTTTGTGAGCCGCCGCCCTGTCCTCCGCTTGGGCCCGCGTGAGCCCGCCATCATAGCGGTGCTCCGCCGCTCTACCTCGCCATGCACCATCACGCCCACTGTATTCTGCCCGTCGCTGCGCCTGGCTCCCAGGTGCTGCCCGAGCTCTCCTCTGGCCCCCTTCATCGGCCACGACATGGACCTCCTCCACGTAGTTCCTCGCCCAATCTCCTCGCGGGTCCCCTCGTCGTCGACTTCCGAGCCCGCGCCCCTTCCTCTGTGAAGCGCTGGCCCGCATCGCCCTAGTGTCGCCGCTGGCGTCAAGCCTCGCCGCCAGCGCCGTCTCCTCCCAGGGGCCACCGCCATGTCCTCCTCTGCGCCGCGAGACCTGGCCCTCCTCTGCTCCGCCCTGCGGGCCGCCATTGACCGTCGCCAGGTGCTCGGTTGGTGATGGTGCTATTGTTAGTTGAGGAGGCGATGCATGCTGATGTTTCAGTGAAGTTGTGGTTGTGATATGATGGGGTGTTCTGCTACTGCTACCGATGTCCTAGACCGTGTGCAACCTCTAGTGCCAAATTGTGGCTCCACGGTGAGGCGAATCGTGTTTGTGGATTTCATATGTCCGTGAAACACTGACGGAAGTTCGTCCTGTATCCGTGGTGAAGAGATGCTGCTCATCAAGACCACCTCGAGGACTCGAAGACCGAACCTCCCTAGACCCCGGAGTCTGAAGATCGAGACCAAAGAACCGCAAACCTCGGAACTCCATGATCTTCTAGACGAATAAGATGGTCGAGACCGCGGAACGCCGAGGTCCCCTTCATGGATTCGAGAACCCCGATTCTGAAGTTCGAAGATCGACTCCTCCAACCCTCAGAACCCCAAGATCGCCGAGTCCCCTATGTGTGATCCCTTTTCTGAGCCTCTATTTTATAAAATGCCATATGAAATTATTGCATATGAAATCATACATGTTTATTTGTTTGGGGGTGCTTGGTCGATTCACCTAATAATTAAATATGGAGTCTATATGCGGGCTATTCTAGTATTATTCCGGACTTCATTTAAATTGGTGTAGTGAACTGATGCCATGTTTCGCCCTGTTAATACACCATTTAATTTGCGGGGTAGATAAATAACTGGAACCTATCACTACAACAGATCCTAGAATCGGTGACGAATTGCCTGGTGACAAAATTCAGAACCGTCACCGAAAGTAACCATAGGTGACGGATTAGTTTTGGGCATCACGTATGCTTGATAATGCGTGACGGTCACGTTTCGCATCACGGCAAACCGTCGCCGATTATCCGCACGACGGATTTTAGAGCGTCATAGATTAAGCCGTCACCGATTGTTCGTGGGACCAACGAGTTAGCAATTGTGTTAAAAACAATAAAAGGGCAAATATGGGTTTCGAACCGAGGACCTAGTACAAAGTATAGCGTTTCGTTACCGTTGGGCTACCGTTCGGTTTTCGAATTGTTTGATTGGCCTACCATTTTGTAAACTCTATGTGTAGTACGTGGCATGTACAAACACGGATCGTTATAGTTAGGACTTGTGCGATCTTCCAAACAGTTTTCTTCTCTGTTCTTGCGAACGAGCGCCGTCAAGGGTATCCCTTGTCCAGGCGATCACGACATTCGCTGGCCCTTCATCTACAAGTCCCGGCGACTTGCGCCTATGCGATCACGACGATCGATCATGATCCTAGCTAGCGAGGCTTCGCGGCAGGCCGGCGCACGGCGATAGGAAGCACATGTGAGTTCCTTTGAGATCTGTTATGAAATTGATTTGGATTGGTGTTTATGTTACACATTGTGATTTATTTGGACTTTGGTAAACAATTTTCACATTGATTAGTACAAATTGAATGGCCTCATGACTCGAGTGGAACACATTATATATATTTTTGTAGGCGATGGATCGACAGTGGATTACTCATGGGCGCAAGTTCACCCCTTTTTACATACAAGGTGTCCGCGAGTTTATGGAGTTTGCGCGCGCAAACTGCAACGAAGGTGCATCAATATTGTGCCCATGCCAAAAATTCCTTAATATTACACAGCAGACTCAGGAAACTATTGAGTATCACTTACACGTCAATGGTATGGCCATTTCGTACACAAAGTGGAGTTGTCATGGAGAAGATGATGGTCCTGATGAAAACTATGATCATAGTTTGTATCAAAGCAATGACAATGATAATTATGATGATGGAAATGAGAATCATAATGATCATGTTAACAAGATGTTAGATGAGCTGCATGATTCTGGTGACAGAGGCCCAAGTGACACTAATTTCTATGCGAAACTCATCGAAGAAGCTAAGAAAGAGCTTCACGAGGGATGCACCACTGAGACGAGGTTGTCATTCATTATGAAGATGCTTTACGTGAAATCATACAACCGGGTCACAAATAGAGCTTTTGATCAATTTATGGCTGTCTTATGTGCTGCTTTGCCAAAAGTGAATTTTCCCAAGTCCTATGCTGAAGCTAAGAGTGTTCTTTCTGAGGTTGGGCTTGGTTATGACACAATTCATGTTTGCAAGTATGACTGTGCTCTGTTTTGGGGAGACCATGCCAAAAAAACTCATTGTCCCGAGTGTGGATTTTCAAGGTGGAAAGACCCGGAAGCAAAGAGAAAGATTCCCCACAAGGTGCTTCGATACTTTCCTATACTCCCAAGGTTATAGAGATTTTTTGTTTCCAAGGAAGCGTCAATGAACACCAAGTGGCACAAGGAGAAGAGGGTTGCACAACCGGGTATTTTGAGGCACCCAACTGATGGTGAAGCATGGAAGCATTTTGACAAGGAGTTTGGATGGTTTGCTTCAGATGCCCGTAACATAAGGCTTGGTATTGCGACAGATGGATTCAACCCATACGAAAACATGAGTAGTTCATACAGTATGTGGCTAGTTTTTGTCATTCCATACAACTTCCCACTGTGGATGTGCGTGGATCAATCCAACTTCATGATGTCATTGCTAATCCCTTGAAAAAATTCACCAGGAAAGGATTTTCATGTATTTATGCAGCCATTGATAAAAGATATGATGAAGCTATGGAGTGGCGTGGGCACATATGATGCGTGCACAGGTAGAAAGTTTCCATTGCATGCTGCGTTTCTTTGCTCGATTCATGACTATCCTGGATATGCCACGATGTCTGGCCGTAGCACAAGAGGGTTTTTCGCATGTGCGCACTGCGATAAGGATCCTTGCTACGAGTCTTTGCATAATAAAATTGGTTATATTGGTCATCGTCGATTTCTGCCTCACGATCACAAGTGGAGGAGTAGCAGAGCCTTCAATGGAAAACCTGAACCTAAGGATGCAATAACAAGTTTCACACTTGCAGAAAGAGAGGAGAGGGTACAGAGAGTTCAGGATTACAGGCCAGGGAAAAATCCATCAACTAGGAAGAGAAAGTGTGGCATGACTGGTGAGCCAACCTGGGACCTCAAGATCAGCTTATATGATCTGCCATATTGGTTAAGGTTGAAGTTTGTTCACAACCTAGATGTGATGCACATTGAGAAGAACATATTGGACAATATCCTTGGTACCCTTCTTGAGCTTGATGGAAAGAACAAGGACACTGTTGGTGGTAGAATGGATTTGGAGAAATTTAATGTCAGGAAGAAGTTCTGGATGAAACCCGAGGCCAAGGGTTTTTCAAAGGAGAAAGCACCGTGGATGCTTCAAAAGGAAGGCAAAAAAAAATTGTGCAAGTATTTGGCCAACACTAGGTTCACAGATGGTTTTGCTGGAAACTTAGCAAGATGTGTGTACATCCCAGGGGTAAAGTGCACGGTCTGAAGACGCATGACTGCCACATACTTATGCAGCGTGTGTTGCCAGCTGGTCTAAGAGGGTTTGCATCAAAGGCGATGTATGAGACCATTGCTAAACTGGGAAACTTTTTCAGGAAGTTGTGTGCTAAAACTCTAAGAGCATCTGTGCTGCGTCGAATGAAGGTTGAAATTGTCATAATTCTTTGCAAGCTTGAGCTGCTATTTCCCCCATCATTCTTTGATGTAATGGTGCACCTGGCTATTCATCTACCTGATGAGGCACTTCAGAGGGGGCCTCTTCAATATGGTTGGATGTATCCAGTTGAAAGAAGGCTCGGGTACCTGAAATCAACTGTGCGTAGCAAATCAAGGCCTGAAGGTTCAATTGCTGAGGGATATATCGTGGATGAGTGCTTGCATCATTGCTCTAAATTTTTGGGCGATGTCATAGAAACCAGACATAACAAGCCTGAGAGGAACCAAGATAAGAAACAAAGAGTTGATCCGCTAGAGTTTGATATTTTTTCAGATGGAGCCAGAGGTTTAGGACTATCCAAGTTGAAGTATTTTCCCAAAGAATTTGACAGTATGGTTTGGTATGTACTTCAGAACTGTGATGAGGCACAAAATTATATTCAGTAGGTCTATTTACCTTTTTATTAATCATTCAAAATTTTCAGAAATATTTTGTGTTATAGCAGTACCATT
Organism: Avena eriantha; assembly: GCA_910589775.1. NCBI lineage: Eukaryota > Viridiplantae > Streptophyta > Magnoliopsida > Poales > Poaceae > Avena > Avena eriantha. Next base: position 88,954,738 of record OU342745.1, read on the forward strand.
ACTAATTTGTTTTTGATTTTTAGGAATTTCTGACAACAACTACAGAACAGGTGTGTGAACAACATTGAGGCGGAACTAGAGAAAGAATTCCCTACATGGTTTAAAAAACATGTCAGTAATTTGGACAATGCTCCAGAAGATTTAAAATCACTAGCACTTGGTGCAGATGCTCGTGTAGTTGTACACCCTATGTGCAATGTAAATGGCGCTAGGTTTCGTTCCGTCAAGCGTGAGAAGAACATGAGGACTCAAAACTCAGGCATAATGACAAGGGGATCCGTTTCTGACGAACAAGATCAAGAATACTACAGTGTGATGAAGGAGGTTCTTGAGTTACAGTACCCGAGAAACAAGCACGGCGACAGATCCGTGTTCTTGTTCCGCTGTGATTGGTTTGACCTTGGAAGTAGGAAAACCACGGAGATGAAGGATGATGGATACTTTAAAAGCATCAATACGTCTGTATTATGGTACAAGAACGCCCCTTTCATATTATCTCACCAAGCAGAAACTAGTTTTTACTTGGAAGACACAAAATTTGGTGATCCTTGGAAGGTGGTGCAAACTTTCAAGCACAGGAATGTATACGATGTTCTAGAAAAAGATGATGAAGGCAATGCAGGTGCATACCAGGAAGACCTAGGCTCGGAAGATCCCATTGTTCACCAAATTGAGGATGAGGAAGATGAATATGTTGATGGTCATGAAGACGACATGGCTGATCGCTCTGATGTGATATTTGTTGACTCTCAGACTGTTAGACAACTAGCAGGGAAAAATGGTGTAAACAATGATATGGACCTGAGCGACGAAGAACAAGAAGACTTGGAACCGGCTGTCGATGAATTTGGGAGGAGCATTTCAGATGTTGATAGTGATATTGACTAGTACCTTGTGAAAATGCGTTACTAAAATACTAGCACGCAGTTGTACTGTTTAATACTAGTTATGGAGAATGTTGCATTCAATTCCCAGTAACCATGTTATACACAAAATTATTAATTACAATGATATATATGGTCGTACCTAGATGTTTTTATCATACTTACTTTGAGCAGCAAAATAGATTTACTGGAGATAGATACTTCTTTACGTGACACAACCTACGCGACAAACATGTCCGTCTAGTAAGTTGTGCACGCATAAAATTTGTAGCTCATAAAATATTACCGATGAAATGAACTCAATTAACACGATTTCACTATAATTGGCAGCAACGACAGGCATAATATATTTCAGCTCATAAAAAATTTAATAGTACCATTACACTTAACCATGTCTTCAGACATACTAATGCCACATAATGAAAGGACCATAAAATATTGTCTTAACATCTCATATTATTAGGTCGACAAATGACCCATGACCATCATAGTGAAAATGATCAAGGCTACTAAAGTTCCACATTTGGAACATAGAAGGCAAATAGGAAAGCCCCCTTACGTCCCACGTACAACATGAAAAACATCTTGTCTCCAATTCGCCGAAAATCCTCCTCCTGTGACATCACTTCCCTCCACCCAGCGCAGCATACTCGGCCATCCTCAGGAGAAATGGAGTACGACCCTTTGACCTTTATGTATTTATCACACACAATTGTGATATCACCATATTCAGCCATATCTTCAGGGACAAGGCATCGCGAGAGTTTCTGTTCTTGGTCCACATGCACAATGTGAACATTTGTTAATCGGAAAATTGCAGGCACAATAAAGTAGATCACTCATACTTACCAACTCTTTCTTCTGGCAATTTGTCCAGCTTAATGTGTGGATCAGAGACTCACATTTTCCAACTTGATAAGGCCCAGCTCCATGTTCATCAACCAGCGTGTCAATGATGTTAACATTGCTGACCACTGACTCCATCATTCTCTAGTTAATTATGGTTCCATCAGTGGCATGCATAGCGTCAAGTATGCCTTTCTTATCCTGGGTCAGATTGTAATATGTTGTACAAGTTCAAATACTTAATTAAATGAATATTACTAAATCAAAATTAAGATTAATGCATGGTAGGTACGTCAACATTAAGATTGTTTAGGAACAAGGAAAAAATATCGTGCTAAACACAAAGCAACTACTTCTTTTTTCATAAGGAAAAAACTAGAGACAATTCCATCGGTGACATTCTACACATTACAAAGTAGACTAGAAACCGAGCAAAATGGGTGAACCTAAATATTTTAGTGGATCTACATATGTACATCCATTTTATACAAACTCTTAAACATCGTATATTTGTAAATGGAGGGAGTACTTCAAATAAGCAGTTACTTACATGGGTGGGTGATCGGTAGGTTGATCAACGTCACAGGGGTAGATGGACCTTGTGCGTCGGTAGAGAAGACAAGCTCCGTTCTAACATCCAGATTGTAGACTCTAGCAAATTCTCTCTAATATTGGCCTTCAAGATATGTTCTGCCATCCTTGTTGATATAATCAACGTTCAATTCAAACCCTTCTTCCGTAACCACCTCGACCACAAAATCATTCTCGTGGTCGACAGAGTCGATGGCAAACTTCTTAAGGAAATTCGCTCTAGCATAGCAAGGTATTAACTGAAGAAAAATGGAACATGTTTACTACATGAAAAACTAACAGATGCTATAATTTATGACAAAAGGGTGGAACAGGAAAGACTGATGATAATACAAAAAATAAAACCAGTACCGTCATTTCTTCAAAATTCTCTACAAGGGTGAGAACGGAAAAGGACTTGATCTTGTCGCCCAGGCCGCACAGACCCTTGGTGTCAAAACACCAAGGACACTACGAATCAAAAAAAGAAAATTTAAAGATCATTGGCCGTACATTTTTTTTCCAAATATATCCAGTACATGCAAACTAGATAGGTTAGATTTTTACCGCAACGATCTTGCCCTTCGCCATCCCTCTCTCTCGACAGATCTGTGGCCTAGGCAAAGGTGGTTTAGATGGCGGCGCTGAATCCAACTATGCCTTTAGGGTTTGTTGGAGGGAGAGCGTATATATATATGGTCCGACTATGCTTGCATACCGGGCCTGGACCCAGTTGTAAGCTTAATTCGTGGGCTCGACGTGATTACCTTTAGCCGTTAGGGAAAACAAGGAAATATATTTATTACATTTAGTGCGCAGAGCAAGCAAAATTGATTTGGTTTTTATTGCTCTGACTTAGTCGTCATAGTTAGGTCCTGTAAGATCCTCAATAGAATCTTGAGACAAATAACCAATTTTGCCTAAATAATTTTTTTGCAATCATAATCACTAGAATGAAAGAAGACTCGGATGAATTTAAGTTTCAAACACATTGATCATTACACATTAAATTCCATTCATCAGATCAATCATTTCTTCCCAAATAAAATTCTTGTTATCATAATCTCTACAATCAAATTAGACTCAGATGAATTTAAGGCACTTAATGATGAATCATTTACAAGTTAACTACCTTAACACATTCAGAAAGCTATCTGATAACTATGAACTGATAGATATCATATGGGCAATCATAATCACTAGAATGAAACAAGACTCGGGTAAATTTAAATTTCAGACGCATTGATCATTACACTTAACAGGATACTAATTGATACACACTATGGAATCAACACATTAATAAGCAGCAAATTAAGAAAATGGTAAAAAAGTAAATTAAAATTAAGCAAACAGGATACTAATTGATACAAATTAAGCAAATTAAAAAAATCAAAAAAAGTAAAACATTGGCCATGTGTCTTACATTGTACCCTAGTTTGCACAAAAAATAATAAACCTTGAGTTTTTTGAATGAAAGTTGAGGTTGCTCTCTCACACTTGGTTTCAAGTGTGAGTCTCATGTGTAAGTACCCAAATTACCTAGGAGATGCCCAACTCCATGGCATGGTTTCTTAGAATGGTCTAAGATTTGGCAAGTAGGTGTATCTTGTCATAGCACACATTTCATATTTTGGGTTTTTGGTCCAATTATGATTTCAAATACCATTTTCCATTTTAATAATTGAAATTCAACTACATTTTGTAAAGGTAGTTCAAAATTTTGAATAAAATTTGTATTTCACCAACATGGTATGTTATTTGGGAACATTTAGTTGGAATGTGACCACTTTGTTCATTGTCAAATGATTTTTTGCTCAAATTTTACCTCAAGTCAAATTTTGGTCAATATGGTCAAAACATTAAAATATTGATCTACATCTACATCATTGCAACCTAAATTGTTTTGGGAAAAATCATTTTTAGGTCCACAAGATGTGGTTTAATCATGGATATATTGTTAGGTCAGCTTGGTTCGTACATATGCGTCCTCTGCATTCGACGTGAATTTGACCTAAAAATTCAGATTTGGATTTCAGGAGTTGTGTATGTCTGAATTCCATGAGGTTTTCACCATTGTTTGAAGGACTCCAAGGGACACATTTTCCATTTGTAGAGTTTTTTCAGATTCAAAACTTGGTGCATGTAGAAATTTGAAAATTCAGTTATCCAGAAAATAGAAGTAGTCTGCTGAAAAAATTCAGTTTTGTACAGGTCGGTGTCACGTGCGCGGGTGACGTCAGCTGAAACGAACCGACGCGATGTATAAGAGCTCCCTCGGCTGCTTCGCCTGGCCTCATTCCCACCATTTGCCCCCTTTTGCCTCACCAGATACGGAAAGAAGAGCGCGGGAGAAAACCCTAGCTCTCCCCATCGTCTCCTCCGCCTGAGGCCTTCGAGCTCTCCCATACCGCGATATTTCGACGCCGACTATGGCGGGAGTGGGATCCGGCGGCGATGCAGGCGGTTCTGCAAGGGCGGGGTTTGGAGCCGTGAGCCGCCCAGATGCGGTCGAGGTGGTGGAGGGCCATGGCGGTAGAGGAGGTCGTCGGTCCACGCTGGTCGCTCTGGTCGATACGGCGCTCGGAGAGGAGGAGGTGGTGCATGCGGACCTCGGCGAGGTGGAAATAGTAGATCTGAACGTGCCGGTCGGTGACACGGAGGATCTGGCGCCGGTTCAGTCTCCACTGGTCGCCGCGATGCACGTTAGTATTATTTTCTTCTAATTTCCGTTCAATTCCTTCAAATTATTTGGAAGTAAGATGTGTTTTGTAGATTCAGCTCTTTTAGTGTTAGGGATTCATATCCTTTGGGCTATGTTCGGTTAACCCACCTCTACGTTATATTGGACTGGATTAGATTGGATTATAGTATATTTTGACTTAGATAGGATTTAAACCACATCAATCCATGTCAAACCAGGATAATCCAAAGTAAAACGACCGGGGCCTTAGGGATTTATTGGATGGAAGGCTGAGTCTGTATATTCGTTGTGTAATTTTGTATAGATGACCAATGCTGATAGTCCATTGGTGAAGTTTTTCCAATTAGTAGGAAGATGGTTTATTTGTTGTTAAATTGACAGAGTTTAATTTGTAGTTAATTCGTATTATGTTGAAGGAACATGGTTTACATGATTCTCATTTGAGCTGTTGTGATATAATGTGGTTAGTTAGTTTCAACTAGTTAACAGTATGGCTTGTTTTTTTGGTACATGTGGTATAATGTGGTTAGCTGGCTACAACTATTCAACTAGTCTGAATTAGCTGTTGTGATATAATGTGGTTATCTAGCTTCGGTATACTTTTGTAGTTTCCTTTTTTTTTGCTTTAATTGCTTTTACGGGAAATGTGTTAAAATTACTTATAGAATTTTATTAACTTCTAGCACTAGATCTGAACAATGTGGTTATAACCATATGACATGTATGTTATTAATTGATTGTATTGGTGCCTCATAATAGTGTGCAAAGCAGTGATCTGTGTACTTACTTTTGTTTTCCTTTACTTGTACCAATTGATTTTAAGACACATTTCTTTAGATGCTTATGCTTGTATGAACAGATTTGTGTAGACTAATTAGTTTACAGACTTTGTACTACTCTATTTTGACTTGCTGGAGCTTCATGCAACCGGATACTAAACTGATTGATCCTTGATTTTTTTGTTTGAATGTATAGTCTAGTTTCTTTACATTCAATTCCAACCTCCAAATAATCATTGTAATTTAATGGAATGTAGTATAAAAATCATTGATGTAGTTTAATGATTTGTTTCTTGAATCAATGTTGTTTTTATGATCAGATTTGTGAAGTCGAATTATTGTGCTACTAATTTTTGCTAGTGTTTTTCATTTATTAATATTGAATGCTTTTAGTAATTACCTTAAATGCTAGTGTTCATTTATCTTAATTGTCTGGCAGGCACCAACCCCAGGTTATGCCTATGATGTACTCTCCCCGTGGCCTGATGAGGAGGTATGTTATTCCAAGCAGCTGTAGTGCATTTGTACATGCACAAAAGTAGTAGGTTTTTATATTTAGTAGGCACTACTAACTGTTTTCTTGTTTTATTTATTGTGCAGTACTTCTCTGGTTCAGATGTTGAAGTGGAGCAATGGACATACAAGTCCTTTGTGAGGAAAGAAGAAAAGAAGCTCAGGTGCAAGGGGATTTCTGCTTACCTGCCATTCAGCACCGAGTTCTACAGGTGCCCATTCCACCACTTCAAGCCACATGGGGGATTGAGGGTGGGGCTTGTGCAGCATGTCCGAGAGGTAGCCACTCGTGGACGTCTGGGTGAGGACTACTTTGAGGGTGACCTGCGTGATCGTGGCAGGCACGAAGCTCTACTCAGGGTCCTCCAGCCAGATGAGTTTGTGTTCAGCGACTCCGAGACTGAAGAGGAGTGAATATTGATATCAGCTGCTAGTATGTATGGTCACATCATCAGTATAGCGATGATGTTTATGTATATATGGTTAATATGTCGAACTGGTTAACTAGGTAGAAGTGGTTGAGAACTATGTTCTTTTGGTACTGTGGTTATAAGTGGTAACCTTGTGATGGTAGGGTGAAGTTCCCGTAAGACTACTATGTTATTATGCTGCTAGTAAGGTTATGGTTATATGCTCTTAATTTCTTGTTTCTTATATATGTATATGTGTTGTGCCATGATAGTTGTGCTGCCAGTTAGAAAAATGTATTTCATTGCGTCAATTCTAAATTGGAAGGTTTTGATAGGTGTAGCAAATTGTAGTAGTGTTTTAAAATTTGAAATGGTTTGGGCCATTTAAGTGCAGAGATAGTGCTGTATATGCACTATGCCATGTAAATTTGTATTAAAAATGTATGAATTTATGTTAAAATATAGGACAAAAAAGATCAAATAAAGCAAAAAAAGGCCACCCACTGGCAGGATATTTCTCAAGGGAATCACGGCATGCATATGACTAGAAACCAAATGAATGGCCAGGATATAGGCTCGTGACCTCCCAGTAGGCCCAACGGCCCAAAGTAGAATTCCTGATAGCAAGTAAGATAGAACAGAGAGGCTATTGATAGCAGCCGAACACGCGACTATTTAAGCTGGTAGGAATCCTCTCCAGTTGGCGAGGTGGGACTAAACTCCCAGCCGTCCGACCCGTCTGACGTCGTGCGGCATTGGGGACATAATGGGCTGAAAGAGGCCCAGTTCGGTCGTTGGTAGCTTGTCCGGGCAGAAGGCCTGGCTGGGCTGAGTTCCTTTTTTTAAACATTTTGTTATTATTTCAATATTACTTGTAAGTTGTAATATAGCTTGTAATAAAGATTCGATAACTGTATGTAAAATAAATGTAATATTTTTATGTACTTAGGTTTTTTACTCTTGTTTTTATCATTTTTAAATATTTTGCAGATTCCGACTAGTTTTCAGAATTTTTTAATAAAAATTGCATGAGGGTTTTACCAATGTTTGAAGGACTGTAGGGGCCACATTATTTATTTGTAGAGTTTTTTCAGATTCAAAACTTGGTGCATGTACAAATTTGAAAATTCAGTTAAACACATCAAATAGATGGTTTTGATATGAATTTTAGAAAAATTCAGATTTGGATTTGAGGAGCTATGTTTGTCTGAATTCCATGAGGTTTTCACCATTGTTTGAAGGAATGTAGGGGCCACATTATTCGTTTGTAGAGTTTTTTCAGATTAAAAACTTGGTGCATGTAGAAATTTGAAAATACTAAATCACCTCCAAATCAAATTTGAATTTTGAGCAAGTTAACTTTCAAATTTTGATACCATATTTTTATATGTTGTTAAAATGGAGGTATAGCATGCGGTTTGTACATTGGTAGAACTTTGAAAGAGAGCTTGCACATTATAATGCATTATATTTGTTCGACGCGATTTTGACCAAACTTTGGCAGGGCACTAGATATTCAAAAAAATCAAAAAAAAGTAAAACATTGGCCATGTGTCTTACATTGTACCCTAGTTTGCACAAAAAATAATAAAGCTTGAGTTTGTTGAATGAAAGTTGAGATTGCTCTCTCACACTTGGTTTCAAGTGTGAGTCTCATGTGTAAGTACCGAAATTACCTAGGAGATGCCCAACTCCATGGCATACTTTCTCAGAATGGTCTAAGATTTGGCATGTAGGTGTATCTTGTCATAGCGCACATTTCATATTTTGGGTTTTTGGTCCAATTATGATTTCAAATACCATTTTCCATTTTAATAATTGAAATTCAACTACATTTTGTAAAGGTAGTTCAAAAATTTGTATTTCACCAACATGGTATGGTATTTGGGGTCATTTAGTTGGAATGTGACCACTTTGTTCATTGTCAAATGATTGTTTGCTCAAATTTTACCTCAAGTCAAATTTTGGTCAATAGTAGCGGAAACACTTGGTGCTCGACATCGTGGAAAACACGACTAGCGTCTCCCGTGTGTCGGTTACGTTCAAAACAGGCCAAATCTGGGCGATACGTTGGACCGAACGGGAAAAACATGGAAACCGGGAGACATCGTGGAAAACAACCCGACATCGTGGAAAACACGACTAGCGTCTTGCGTGTGTCGGTTACGCTCAAAACATGTCAAAACTGGGCGATACGTTAGACCGAACGGCCAAAACGTGGAAACCGGGCAAAAATCCACGGCTTCGTGGAAACACTTGGTGCTAGCTATATGGGCCCACATTTGTCATCAGGGTCAACTTAAGCCCAATCTTAGTCAAACTGGACCCACAGATGCCATAGGGTCCCACATGCACCGATGCTAGCTATGTGGGCCCACATATGTCATCAGGGTCAGCTTAAGCCCAATCTTAGTCAAACTGGACCCACAGATGCCATAGGGTCCCACATGCACCAATGTTAGCTAAGTGGACCCACATGTGTCATCAAGTTCAACTTTTGCGGTGATATGAGTCAACATAGAACCCACAGATGCCATTGGGCCCACATGCACCAATGCTAGTGTATGTGGACCCACGTGTGTCATCAGGGTCAACTTAAGCCCAATCTTAGTCAAACTGGGCCCACGTGTGTCATCAGGGTCAACTTAAGCCCAATCTTAGTCAAACTGGACCCACAGATGCCATAGGGTCCCACATGCACCGCTGCTAGCTATGTGGGCCCACATGTGTCATCAGGGTCAACTTAAGCCCAATCTTAGTCAAACTGGACCCACAGGTGCCATAGGGTCCCACATGCACCGCTGCTAGATATGTGGGCCCGCATGTGTCATCAGGGTCAACTTAAGCCCAATCTTAGTCAAACTGGACCCACAGATGCCATAGGGTCCCACATGCACCGATGCTAGCTATGTGGGCCCACATGTGTCATCAGGGTCAACTTAAGCCCAATCTTAGTCAAACTAGACCCACATATGCTATTGGGCCCACTTGCACCAATGCTTGTGTATGTGGACCCACGTGAGTCATGGTACATTCTATGTGGAAGCTCATATGCGGGATTGTTATTTTGATGAGAATGAAATGTTTCAAGTTTAAAAAAATTCGTGTCAACTAGTTCACGTAAAATTTATCAGTGTGTAGGTTTTCAATTTTTATGAGATATTTTGAATTAGTTATGCACTGTACAAGCTTAGGTCAAACTTGTGTTGAAAGTTGTAGGAAAGCCGTGGGTTCAATTTTTGAAATAAAGTTGCAGCCACGACCAGAGGATTGGTGAAAGCCCCGTGCGTTCAATTGTTGAAAGTCTGTAGCCACGACCGGACCGCACCACACCTACACGCGTCGCATCATAACAAAACTGATCCCGCTGCTGCACCGCAATAACCGCATCGCATGCACCACACCTAAACACTTCGCACCATAACAAATTAAAACTTACCCCACTGCACCGCAATAACCGCATCGCACCACTCCTAAACGCGTCGCACCGTAACAAAGCTAACCGCACTGCACCGCACTAACCGCATCGCACCATAACGGGTCGACTACATAGATGTGCGGGCCCTCCGCCTCGACTCCACCGCCGCCGTAACACCACAATAACCGTAACGCGTCCGCTTCTCGTCTGTTCTTCTTCCTCTCGCGTCTTCCTCCTCCACACGACGGGGAACTCAGCATCCATGGATCCCTATGGAGACATCCTCGATGACGGGAAAACCACGGTTGACATCAAGCCCATCTATGCCTATGGCACGAAGATTATGGAGGTGGTGTACACCAACGATGTGAACTACTTGAATCACATGCTGGAGAAGTTCGAGCAATTGCTCGAGAAAGAGACTTACAACTTCCTCGGACTTTGATGTGGAGATGTATTTCGATCATCGAGACGGCCGCTTGTACCTTCGCAGGGGCTGGCCCAAGTTCGTCAAGTGCTACACTATTTCACTAGGCAACATCCTGGCGTTCGACTACTATGCTGGCAATAGGGAGCTGGTCGTCACAATCTATGGCGGTAGGCTCTCCCGCCGGGAGTACGCCACCAGCAGAGACGATGACAACGACGATGATGGCAGTGGGTGACAGGGACACGCAGACCATGCCCGTCAAGGAGGAGGAGATGTCAGAGGGCTAGTACGGACGTCCAGACCGTGTCCTGACCCTATCAGATTTCCACGTCTGCCTCTTCCTAGACTAGGAAGAGGATCTAGGATTAAACATAACCTGATGCACTCTGTTTAAGTTTTCCTGATACACTATGCTTAAGTCTAATATGTAAGCCTAAAAATTCTTTTTCTACCCTGTTGCATGTGCATCAGGGTGTGACCAAGCAGATCCGCCCGTGTTCCTAGTTGCAAAACTATTTGCTGAGTTTCTGGGTGTAAAGTCTAATGAGATCACCTACCTTTTGGTGGATGTTAGAAAATTTTGCTGGCTACATATCTAATATGTGAAATAATTCTGCTCTTCTGTTTGTTTTTCGAATCAATGAGGTTTACTTGTTTAAGTGATATTGTGCTTCAGCTTTCAAGTTGGAGTTGTGGAATGAAGGAAACTAATGGTATTGTTTGCTCAGTAATCCAACTGTTGTACGTGAATGAACATATTTTGTTTTCCTTTTCATATATAAACAAATGACTTATTCAAATAATTTAATATGGTTCATGGCCAAATAAATTTATAGTACAATGAATTAGAGATAATCTCGGCTTGTAAACCATATTAAAAATTCCGCACGGGAGGTCTAAGTAGTGGCAAAACCTAAACCGTTGCATGTGTTAGGATTTATTTAATTACAATATGTAATTAGAGATAATCCCTGCTTGTAAACCTCCCGTTCCGTTCCCTCAGTTTTTTCCAACCAAATTTACAATGAATGGTTTTCGTTCCCTCCACTTGTGTACCGAGAAAATTTCGTTCCCACCTCTTTTGTTTTCCACCCGCCTGCCCATTTTGGCGCTAACAATTTGCCGCCCCCATGACACTTTAAAAACGGCGTGCCCACACCTCCCGCATACCCATCCCCTAATTCCGTTCCTTGTTCACCGCCCACCTAGAACCCCATCGCCACTTTCCTCGACCCCAGATCTGTCAAGCAAGGCGTTGGTTGCCGGCGGATTTCCCCTCTGCCGTGGGTGACATGTCCGGCAGTCTTCGAAGCGGCACACCACGCCGGAATGTGCTACCACCGACACCGAAGCAAAAGCGTAAACGCCCAGGTCATTTTTCTGCCACCCTAGGTCTATGCCTCTTTCTAGATCAGTCAAGCATGAGTTCTAGTAGATCAACATGTGTAGATCGTTGTTCAAGATGTTGCAGCTTATGTGCAAGATCTAGGTTTTAGATCATAGACATGGTTCGAGATGCCTAGCACGTGTTGAACGTGACACCCTATGATCCGAATCCTTCGACAATGTGCTTGTCTTGGGTTTTAATTTCATAGATCATGGTTCCAGATGCCATGAATGTGTTGAGAATGACACCCTATGATCCGATCTTATAACTATGTGTTAGATTTAGGTTTCTGTTCCTACATAATGGTTCAGGTAATAGGGCACAACTTGTTGGATAAACCCTGCCGCTTGGCGACTTAACTAACGCAACTGAACAACTTGATACCTAATACACTGAACCTGACACTTAACTGAACTTGTTGACAGTAGGGTTTAGACAGTTAACTGAATGACGATACGAGATTTGGAGGCAATAGAATAATGTTTTGTGAGCATGTTAATTTTACAGTATGGATCACATAATTTTTGCTTTAATGATCTTGTCTACTCTGTTTGTACTAATGAGTATCATCATGACTTGCCTTTGCTTGATTGTTTTCAGTTACTCAAGTCAAAACAGCAGACACATACCAAAATGTTAGGAAACAAGTGATGGAGGAGAACGTGTCTCGTATGTCTGAAGCACTGAAGCAGAATGCTATTGAACATGGCAAGCCAATGTTGGATTTCACGGCGATGGCGCGTGAATTTGTGTTTGGTACCGCTAAGAAGCTGGTGGCAGTGACAACACGGAAAGAGGCACAGCCGCAGGAGAAGGATATCACCGACGACCCTAATTATGAACCTGATCCTGTCGACGAGCCCACTGATGATGATGTGTTTGTTTCGGATGAAGAGGACCATGATGTTGTTAAATCTTCCTCTAAGGTGAAGAAATGCAGCATTCTCCTGCCTTCACATGTAGGATATGTACATATTGCTTTAATATTTATGGCTTGATCTATTAAAATACAGGTAACGGAAGGTTCTACCAAAGAAAAGAAGCAGAAGCGCTCAAAAACCTTTGTGCCTCCAAATGTTGTAACAAGGTCAGTAGCAAATGCAGAGACTCAAGATGATGGTGAAACAGAGACCCCTACCCTGAAAGCAGGGGAAGGGGGTACTAATGGAAATGAATCCTCGCCCATGCTAATTCAAACCTCTAGAGGCAGCAACTCACCTGAGGAGAATGTACTTGTCCGCAGCGAACGGGAAGGTATTGACAGCACATCTTACAATTTATTCACTGGTTTAGTTGCAAAATTTTCAATTGAAGTCTTGACTCTCGTTTTGTCACTGGTTTCAGTTGCAATTGTAGACACGGGTTCTCTAAAGGAAAAGCGTAATGTACGCAAATCTACTATGGGGCATGGGGTACACGAGTGGTCTAGAAGGAATGGAGGGGCTAAGATGCAGATCAACTTCACTCCTGGCATGAGGAGACCCACTGATCCTGTGCAAGCAGCAAAACTGAGTTCAGAGTGTGGCATTCACATACGCAGCAAGATGCCACTGGCAACCCACTGGAAGCAGTATGGTGACAAGGAAGGTCGTCTGAAAGATACTATTCCGGAAACCATTAAGTCTATAACTGTAAGTCCGTTAACCTCTTATTCATTTTCCATATAAAATGTCTCATTGGTGGATGATTTTTTAACAATTCTGTCATTCGATGCTGATATGAATTTGTGTTCCATGTTATCTGTAGGGAAAATTTGCAATGGACAGCAGTGGTGACCTTGGCAAAGAAATTTGCACCGACATTTTAAAGAAAGGTATTCGCCAACAACGTTGGAGGCTGAAAAAGGTCTATTGGAAAGATGTTAAAGATCTAACCTGCGAGCAAGCTTTATTGTTGAAACCAAAAGAGGTAGACGAGGAAAGCTGGGCAGAGCTTCTTGATATATGGCATGATGAGCACTACAAGGTACACGATTCCTGTTGTTTCAGCTACATCTATCGCAGACATACTACTGTACTGTGGAATACTAAATTCATGCATCTGTACATAGGCAATCTGCGAGAGTAACAAGAAGAACAGAGATGATGTGACGAAGAAACACACCACTGGCTCAAGAAGCTTTGTTGCACATTACCATGCACTTGTGAGTATTCGAACTCTTCAGATGCAACACCTACTTCTTTTTGTGAACATGCCATACACACTTATAATTCATCGTGTCATAATTCTTGTAGAAATCTCAGAAGACTGAGGACGTCGATACCTCCCCGATTGCTTTCTTTAAAGCAAGCCACACTAACAAGGATGGTATGATGTCCTAGAAATCAGCAGAAGCTTATGTAAGTAAATTATTTTATGTGCTACGCATTTCTCATTAGTTTGTCTAATTATTTGATTTCTTCTAACTCTGGACTTGCTATTTTTTTATCCTATTGTAGACTGAGATGGTGCTTCAGAAAATGGGACCACACCCAGAAGATTGGATTCCCAAAACTGATCTGGAGATTGTTGAAGAAGTCCTAAGAGACCAGAACAATTCAAGATCAATTACTTTCCTTTCCAGCATCGGAGTTTCATCTGCTTCTAAGAGGTCTAGTGTCTCAGCTGGGCGCATCCGTGATTTAGAAGAAAAGTTATCAAGTCAGGAGCAAGATTCGTTGAATGCAGCTGAAAGGGTTCAACGCGAGATGGAGGAACGGATGCAAGAGCAGGAAAGGAGATTTGAAGAGATGAGAAAGAAGCAGGATGATGAACTTGAAGCAGTGAAAAAGTCCAGCGAAGCGAATCGTCTGGCATTTGAGAAGAGAGAGAAGGAAATGGATGGCATGCTTAGTTACCTGTTGAGGATGTCGCAGAACTCCTAGTCCCAGTCCCCGTGACTTGGGCCAAAAATCTCTACGCGCTAATGGGCCGAGTGGGCCGAAACATTGTTTTTTTATTCCTTTAGTCATTCGAGTTTGATACAACAGTTTCAGTCTACCAGAATTTTAAAGTTTGCGTGTGATACAATTCATATTTATAAATTTTCTGCCATTTCAAATATTTGCTTCCATTTAATTTTGTTTCGTAATTTGCGTGGAATTTCAATTTTTAATCAAATTTGTCCGTGCAAAAAAATTGGTGACGGCGTCACATTCCTCCCGGCCCACAAGGCAGTTCCGAATGGCCCGGCCCAAAAAATGACACGTCATCATTGTGGGTCCCACATGCAGACACCACGTCATCGTTGACGGCCCCACCTACATGCTGCCACGTCAGCGTCGCTGGACCCACCTGCCAGCTGCCACGTCATCTCCGCGGGCCCCACACGTAGGTGACACGTCATCGCATTGGCCCCACCTGTCAGATGCCACGTCATCATGGTGGGACCCACCTGCCAGCTGCCACGTCATCATCGTCAGACCCACCTGCCAGCTGCCACGTCAGCATCGTCGGACCGACCTGCCAGCTGCCACGTCAGCATCGTCGGACCCACCTGCCAACTGCCACGTCATCATCGTCGGACCCACCTGCCAGCTGCCACGTCAGCATCGTCGGACCCACCTGTCAGATGCCACGTCATAATGGTGGGACCCACCTGCCAGCTGCCACGTCAGCATTGCAGGTCCCACCTGCCAGAATCCTCGTGACACCATAAATCTTCCGTGACGGCATATTTCATCAACGAATATGCTAAACGGTGACAGATTTTCCTATTTTAGGTGACGTAGAAGGTCCGTCACGGATAACCTATCTTAGGTGACGCCGTAAGGACCGTCACCGAAGCTCTATCTTGCGTGACAAAAATTTGTATTCCGTCATTATAAAAGAATTTGTGACGGAGCTTCCGTGACGACCCTAGTGACGCCACGTTTTCGTCACGAGGGAGTACTTAGTGACGGAAATGGCATTTTCGGTGACGAAAGTTATTTGTCACAAAAACTCTTTTCTCTTGTAGTGTATTAATTAATTGTCAGGACCCCGCTTCTGCTTAATATTGCATAATTGCACCGCATCTGCATCATAGCATAATCATGCCGGATCTTTTGTCATAGTATTAAATAGTGCATCCAGTGTTTCTTCTAGTGTTTGCTTCTTCGCAGACTAGGCCGATGAGTGGATGCGAGTATCGACAAGTTCTCCGGATATGATCCGTCGGCAGTGTTTCCCAGGCGAGCATCTCCCCCTTTCTACCTATTTTGCTTTTACAGTCTTTATTTCCTCATGTTGATCTATTGTTATCCGTGTTGCGATGCTTTAGTTTCCGTGCACCATTTATACTCCTTGCAGCCTCTATATTGCCATGGACACATCCTATTGCCTGTTGTTTGATAGTTAGTCAGCCTTGCGAGTCGTAGTTGCTTGCTTATGTGTTGCTTCGCGTCGTTGTCGTTTCACCGTTGACCGCAAGTTGGCACATGCTTAATGGTGGAGATGCGTATCGGTGGAGTTGATCATGACTTTAAATACAACTATTAATTGCTGGGATAACTAATGAAAGAGGCACCGGTGGGCAATATATGCTATTTGGTTTTTATGTCCACTTGTGTCCCGTAGGCCCCGAGTACTTGATACATGTTCCTTGACTATTCGAACTATCCACATACGGGAGACTCTATGAATCCCCCTTAGCCAGAGCTTGATTCATTTCTTATTTCTTGGGGCCACAAACTAGTTTGGGGCTTTATCATGAAAGCCTCGTTGGGTTTTGAGTTGGTTTTTCCGAGGTTGATCGTGTGTGTGTTGCTATTTGTGCACCCCTGCTGGGTAAATCTTTCTGAAATCCGTGTCCACGGATATGGACGACTTGGAGCACAGTATCTCGATCATAGACAAGCATAACTAAAGTAGTGCTATAAATTTGACTTAATATGTAACTAGTAATCAGCTTCACTACAATGGAATGGATAATAAAAGTGCCAACAATTGGTGGAACTGAGTGTATCGTGCCCTGTTATACCTGCCTAGTAAGTATCGCAACTCCAATGGAATGAAATAAAAGTGCCAACAACTTCTAGGTTTGGGATGTCACATGCTAATTGTATCTGACTAGTAAGTACTGCAACTACCACTGAATGGTTAACTAAAACTGCCCACTACTTATGCTATCAGGATGGCTCATGATATCTATATCTGACTAGTAAGTGTTGCAACTATAATGGAATGAATAAAACTGCCAACTGTGTGAGTTCCTCGGTTTGATTTCCTCGTTAGGTCTCGAGGGGGAATAGCAGGATGGGTATGATTGGTGTTACCATCAGGTTAGCTCCGAATAGGTCTTTCTTATCCCTCTCTAATAGCCGCTAGTTTTACTGAGTCTCTATAGGTTGTTTAGTGCTGCTGCGCTGCCCCTTCAGTCCACCATACCTATGTAGGCGGGAGCCGCCGAATTCTATCCTCGCCGTGTACTGGCATCAGTACTGACGCTCCTCTTTTTCCTTTGCCCTTTGTCGGCACCTCTTTTGTTTTAGCAGGTTTGAGTTTGACGTCGTTAGCAGGGTTACCCTTCTGGCTTGGCCTGGGCAGGGTTATGGACGCCATTGGTTATTCTTCAGGGCTCTTAGCCCCATTTGCATCTTGTTCGTAGTCGGATGCTCTATCGTTTTCAAGGTGATTTGGATCTTTGTATTGTATATATGTATTCTTGACTCATGGAGTCGTGTTGTATATATATCTGTCCTGTGGGTCCCATCGAGGACTGTTGTGTAATGGTATTACTTCGTTTTCCACCCGCACGAAAGTGCCTAGTGGGCGTCCTTGAATCGTTTCTATGCGGGTTTGGCGGAAAAGGGCTAAAACTTGCATAGGGCCGATTCGAGGGTGTTACAGAGTGGTATCAGAGCTCAGCAGCTACGATACCCCACTTGTCTAGCCTGTAGGATAACCTAGCTAATGGCCGAAGTATAGTGTCAAAACTATTTTGCAAAGTTGGTTGGATAGATCCGATTAGGTCTGCTTTTACTCTTTACCCCTCTGCTATTCTCCTCTTACCTCTGCGTGTTTTGATTCTACTCTCTTATCTTTTCTTCGAGTCCAGGATTTCTCGTGGTTGGGTTTTCCGTCGTACCTTCAGGGTTTCGCTTCCTCCTTTGGTAACGGTGCTTCTACATCTGGTCTTCATGCTATCTGAGGAATCCTTCATCTGTTGGACTTCTCGTTGTTCCTTCTTTGTGCCTTCTGGAGTTTCCAAGACGACGTCATCAACTATGCTAGATCCGATGCAGAGCCTCCATCACTCCTTTGTTCTAAACCTCGATTGTCGAGATCTTCATTCTGATTAGAGAATGGTTGCACGCTTTTCTACTGATTGTGCGGAGTAATAGTTTGGGTGCGTGATGGATTGGCCCCCATGCCGACTACTCAATCTATTTGCTCTTGTACATTGAAGTGGATTAGAATGCATCGCCTTCTCTCCTTCTGTCGAAGTTAGAGGTGGCTTTATTTGTTGATACCTTTATGTTTGTCCTTTGTTCCCGGAGTGTTCTCTCGACGATCATGGACAACGACCTCTTGTTAGTGGTATCGCGAGGATCTACACGAAGCGAGAAGATTTAGGTCATCGGCCTTCTTCCCGGTATCACGAGGCGGATCTCGAGGGCGAGATCCCTTGTTATTGGTGTCGAATTGTGGCGTCCCACTAAAACCACTACTAGAAAATCGCGGTGTTTTGTCTATGTGCACCATCCTGACATCAGCATGCATCTTTTCGTCTGAAAGTATTTTTGCTAAAAGAATATCTTTGTCTTCCAAATATATCTCTGTCTTAATTTCAAATTAAAACTCTGGACTTTTTCCGGGTCTTTTATTTGTCTAAAAACTATTTGCAAAAGTCTATTTTGAAAATTAAATGAAATTTTAAATTGTTTTTAGGGGGAAGCCGAATCGGGCCGAACCGACCCAGCCGGCCACCCCCAATAGAAACAAAAATTCCTAACCCCTAACCTTATCCCCTCACCAACCCCCACCCACACAGCCACACACACCCAACCGCACACCACACCCCCCGCCAGCCAACTCCACCTGCCTACCCTCGCCCCACCCCCTGGCCCAATCCACCCCACCGATCGAACCCCCCCTCCATCTTATCTCCTACCGCCACCTGCAGTCCACCATCGCCCCACCACCTGGCTCCATCCTGGACCCACTCCACCCAATCCCTATCGCCACCTTCCCGCTCCCGGCCCCACTCCTGAGCGTCGCAGCGTGCAGCACCGTGCGGCACGCCTCTCCTCGCACGCACTCCCCAGTCCCCTGCCGATATCCACCTACCCCCTCTCACGCGTCGCACCACCCTACCCTACCACCTACCGCCCCGACACGCTCCACTCCTCGCTCACGATTCCCACCCCGCGTCGCGTCCCCATCTCCCTCTCCTCGTGACCCTTTCCCCTCCCGTAGAGAAGCCCACAGCCACCGCTAGGGGACAGGCCCCGCTCGATCCCCATGGTCGCCGTCCCGCGAAGCCACCGCCGCGACCCTCCCCTCGACCAACCTCGGCCCTACCGCCACGGACGGCCGCCACCCGTGTCCTTGCTGGTCCGCTCGAGCCCAAGCTCGCTGCCGTCGCTGCCTCTCCTCTTCGTCACCAATGCCGCGTGCTCCTCTGCTTGTTGCCCATCTCGCCTTCCCGTGCGTGTGTTGCTCTGCCGCCGATCGCCCCGAGCTCATCGTCCTCCGCGGCCAAGGGTACCGTGTCGAGAGCCCGGCGTCGCCTTCCACCCGCAGGCGCCGTTGTCCGTGGCCCCTCAACGAACGCCGATCCTGTCCGGCCTCCGCCGGCCAGCCTCAACGAGTCCGGCGTCACCCTCTAACGCATCCTTTGTGAGCCGCCGCCCTGTCCTCCGCTTGGGCCCGCGCGAGCCCGCCATCACAGCGGTGCTCCGCCGCTCTGCCTCGCCATGCACCATCGCGCCCTCTGTATTCTGCCCGTCGCTGCGCCTGGCTCCCAGGTGTTGCCCGAGCTCTCCTCCGGCCCCCTTCATTGGCCACGACGTGGACCTCCTCCACGCAATTCCTCGCCCAAGCTCCTCGCGGTCGCCGCCTCGCGGGTCCCCTCGCCGTCGACTTCCGAGCCCGCGCCCCTTCCTCTGTGAAGTGCTGGCCCGCATTGCCCCAATGCCGCCGCTCGCGTCAAGCCTCGCCGCCAGCGCCATCTCCTCCCAGGGGCCACCGCCATGTCCTCCTCCGCGCCGTGAGACCTGGCCCTCCTCTGCTCTTCCATGCGGACCGTCGTTGACCGTCGCCAGGTGCTCGGTTGGTGATGGTGCTATTGTTAGTTGAGGAGGCGATGCGTGCTGATGTTTCAGTGAAGTTGTGGTGGTGATATGATGGGGTGTTCTGCTACTGCTACCGATGTCCTAGACCATGTGCAACCTCTAGTGCCAAATTGTGGCTCCACGGTGAGGCAAATCGTGTTTGTGGATTTCATATGTTTGTGAAACACTGACGGAAGTTCGTCTTGTATCCGTGGTGAAGAGATGCTGCTCATCAAGACCACCTTGAGGACTCGAGGACCAAACCTCCCTAGACCCCGGAGTCCGAAGATCGAGACCAAAGAACCGCAAACCTCGGAACTCCATGATCTTCTAGACGGATAAGATGGTCGAGACCGCGGAACGCCGAGGTCCCCTTCATGGATTCGAGAACCCCGATTCCGAAGTTCGAAGACCGACTCCTCCAACCCTCGGAACCCCAAGATCGCCGAGTCCCCTATGTGTGATCCCTTTTCTGAGCCTCTATTTTATAAAATGCCATATGAACTTGTTGCATATGAAATCATACATGTTTATTTGTTTGGGGGTGCTTGGTCGATTCACCTAATAAATTAATATGGAGTCTATATGCGGGCTATTCTAGTATTATTCCGGACTTCATTTAAATTGGTGTAGCGAACCGATGCCATGTTTCGCCCTGTTAATACAACATTTAATTTGTGGGGTAGATAAATAACTGGAACCTATTAATTAATTGTCGGGACCCCGGTTCTGCTTAATATTGCCTAATTGCACCGCATCTGCATCATAGCATAATCATGCCGGATCTTTTGCCGTAGTATTAAATAGTGCATCTCGTGTTTCTTCTAGTGTTTGCTTCTTCGCAGACTAGGCCGATGAGTGGATGCGAGTATCGACAAGTTCTCCGGATATGATCCGTCGGCAGTGTTTCCCAGGCGAGCATCTACCCCTTTCTACCTATTTTGCTTTTATAGTCTTTATTTCCTTATGTTGATCTATTGCTATCCGTGTTGCGATGCTTTAGTTTCCGTGCACCATTTATACTCCTTGCAGCCTCTATATTGCCAAGGACACATCCTATTGCCTGTTGTTTGATAGTTAGTCAGCCTTGCGAGTCGTAGTTGCTTGCTTATGTGTTGCTTCGTGTCGTTGTCATTTCACCGTTGACGGCAAGTTGGCACATGCTTAATGGTGGAGATGCGTATCGGTGGAGTTGATCATGACTTTAAATACAACTATTAATTGCTGGGATAACTAATGAAAGAGGCACCGGTGGGCAATATATGCTATTAGGTTTTTATGTCCACTTGTGTCCCGTAGGCCCCGAGTACTTGATACCTGTTCCTTGACTATTCGAACTATCCACATACGGGAGACTCTATGAATCCCCCTTAGCCAGAGCTTGATTCATTTCTTATTTCTTGGGGCCACAAACTAGTTTGGGGCCTTATTACTATCCTATACTTATGCCATGCTTTACAGCTTTATTTAAGATTGTGCGCGGAGCACCTGTACTGTTTAGGATTGCGGAGTGTTTTCGTGGTATCGACAAGCCCAGTCACACTTTCGGGTTCCCAGTCGTTTACAGCCATTGGCGCAAACCTTGGGTCCGTCTCGGAGCCGGCCAACTTCGTTGCGGGTAGCTTAATGGGGTGGCCCCCTAAAATATTTTATGAATCCTGTGATTGTTTTGTCGTGAAAGCCTCGTTGGGTTTTGAGTTGGTTTTTCCGAGGCTCATCATGTGTGTGTTGCTATTTGTGCACCCCTGCAGGGTAAATCTTTCTGAAAGCCGTGTCCGCGGATATGGAGGACTTAGAGCACAGTATCTCGATCATAGACAAGCATAACTAAAGTAGTGCTATCAATTTGACTTAATATGTGACTAGTAATCAGCTTCACTACAATGGAATGGATAATAAAAGTGCCAACAATTGGTGGAACAAAGTGTATCGTGTCCTGTTACACCTGCCTAGTAAGTATCGCAACTCCAATGGAATGAAATAAAAGTGCCAACAACTGCTAGGTTTGGGATGTCACATGCTAATTGTATCTGACTAGTAAGTACTGCAACTACCACTGAATGGTTAACTAAAACTGCCCACTACTTATGCTATCAGGATGGCTCATGATATCTATATCTGACTAGTAAGTGCTGCAACTATAATGGAATGAATAAAACTGCCAACTATGTCAGTTCCTTGGTTTGACTTCCTCGTTTGGTCTCGAGGGGGAATACAAGGATGGGTATGATTGGTGTTAGCATCAGGTTGGCTCCGAATAGGTCTTTCTTATCCCTCTCTAATAGCCGCCAGTTTTACTCAGTCTCTATAGGTTGTTTAGTGCTGCCGCGCTGCCGCTTCAGTCCACCATACCTATGTAGGCGAGAGACGCCGAATTCTAGCCTCGCCGTGTACTGGCCTCAGTACTGATGCTCCTCTTTTTCCTTTGCCCTTTGTCGGCACCCCTTTTGTTTTAGCAGGTTTGAGTTCGAGGTCGTTAGCAGGGTTACCCTTCCGGCTTGGCCTGGGCAGGGTTATGGACGCCATTGGTTATTCTTCAGGGCTCTTAGCCCCATTTGCATCTTTTCCGTAGTCGGACGCTCTATCGTTTGCAAGGTGATTTGGATCTTTGTATTGTATATCTGTATTCTTGACTCATGGAGTCGTGTTGTATATATATCTGTCCTGTGGGTCCCATCGAGGACTGTTTTGTAATGGTATTACTTCGTTTTCCACCCGCACGAAAGTGTCTGGTGGGCGTCCTTGAATCGTTTCTATGCGGGTTTGGTGGAAAAGGGCTAAAACTTGCATAGGGCCGATTCGAGGGTGTTACATCAAGTTTAGTCACCGGTAAGTTCTTGTCATTGTAAGTACATGTGTATCATAGAGAACCGCCAACGGCGTACCCCTTGCCCGATGATACGGAAGAATCCCCATATCAAAATGACAAGGCAAGCAGATGTAGCACCCTGCTAAAACCACTACTAGAAAATCGCTATGTTTTGCCCTTGTGCATCATCATGATAGCCCTCTCATGTCATCATGCCACATTGCATTTGAGCATCGTCATGTCATCATGCATGGTTTATCTAAAACTATTTTTCTAAAAACCAATTTTTTTTCTAAATATTCCCTATCTTTATTTCAAATCAAATCCCGACCTATTTCGGATCTTTTGTTTGTCTAAAAACTATTTACAAACGCCTTTTAAAAATAAAATAAATAAAAATGTGTTGACTGGGGAGGCAGCCACTGGTCAGGCCCGAGGCCCAACCAGCAGCTAGCCTACAACCCAGATAAAACAAAACCCTAACCCTAGCTTAGACCAAACCTTAACCCTAGAAAACCCTAACCCTAGAAAACCCTAACCCCCACTTACCCCAGATCCCCACTCCATCTCCCCATCTGCCGCCGCCACACACAGCCCACCTAGCGGCACACGCGTGCACCACCCGCGTGACCGACCCAGCCGCACGCTACCTAACCCGACCGTGGTACACTGTGCAACATCTACCAGTCCCTTTCGACACGTACACGTCGACCCGCACCACTCTCTGCCGTACACGACAATGCCCACCAACCCAACTGCCCAGCACGATCCCCTCGCCCACTCCCTCGTTCCCCCATCGCGACACGCCTCGCGATCCCCTCCCTTTGCCTCGCCCGCAGCACCGCAGGCGCAGACGATCGCCACCGCGGAGCCCTCCTCCACCCTGACGCCAGCGCCGTCCTCCTTCTCGCCAAGCTCACTATGCCGACACGCGCCCTCATTGCCTAGCTCCACGAGCGCTCGCCGCTGCCGCAGCAAAGCCCTGCCTCCGCGGCCTCGCCTCTTCCTCCCTTCGATCTCCGACCGGCCGCTGCCTCGACCTCCTTCCATGGAACCTCGGGCCCTTCCTCCTTCGACCCCGCGTAGGATCGACCGCCTCTCCCACGCCCTCCTCTCCTTCCCCGGCCGCGCGCCATCCTCTACATCACCTCAACCGCCAACGCCTGGTGCCGCCTCCTCGCCCTCTGTGTCGCCGGTTGCCCCGTGAGCGAGTCCTGCGCCTGGCCGCGCCCCTGCATCTCGCTACTCGAGCGCGACCCCGGCCGCCTCTGCGCGTCTCCTCGAGCCTCCCCGTCGCCTCCACCACCGGCCTGCTCCCTGCCGGCCGTCGTCCCCTGCACGTCCTCCTCGCCGAAGATCAGAGTCGAAGTTGTTGGTCAGCGTTGCCAAGATCAACGTCTTTGTCATCGCCTACGCCTGTCTAGGAAGTTTCTGAGAAGGTCATCTCGTCCGCCACAACGACCCGGTTCTCCCCCGCCGATGCCGACCATGACCGCATCTGGGGTGAGCCTCTCATCCCCTTCCCGCTCTCCTCCTTCGCATATGCGACTACGCCGGCGCCTTCAGTCGCGCGCACACCCGCTGGCCGCCGATGTTCAGTACCACACAAAGAACCTCTGTCTATTCTTCAGTTAACTCTGCAACCTCCGGTTGGTTTTGGGCCTTGCGGTCGCGTGCCAGTTTCAGCATCCCAACACGACTGTGTAGCCTCGTGGTGGACACCGTCGCCGAGACAACTGGTCACCACCATTCCTTCGGCCGCGCACACGCGCAAGCCAGCTGTCGCGTCGCATGTTGCAACTGAACCCAGTCTCTTCAGCTAGCTCGTTTTGCAACGGAGTTATGATTCAGCAGTGTACCTGCTTGCTTGCTCCATTCAAATCTCGTTGCAGCTTAGTTTGCACAAAACTGGTACCAGACCTTCTGGTTGAATCCTTGATCTCTAATTGGGAGGCCACGTTTCCATTCCTCACTTTGGTGGATTTAATCTCAAACATTTTTATCTAAATATTTCTGGTGTTACTCTAAACCTGTAAACTGAATACATTAATTATGGTGCTTTCACACGCAAGTCTCTGTACTTCTATGTAAAATAGTGTAGACCAGACCCTTCAGCACATAATTCCATCTTAACAAACATAACTCAAAATCAAATAATTTCTAAATGGAAATTTAGGGTTTTTGTTTGAATAATATGCATAGAAAAAAACTTGTTTTCTGATTGGATAATTCTAAATAGACAAACAATTAACAATCTGCCTAAAAACTATTAAAGTTCAATAATTCATAACTTTATTTCCGTAATTCCAAATTCGACAAATAATATGTCTAAATCGATCAGCACGACGAGACCTTCCAACTATGCATTCCATACTTGTAATTGCATCATGTATCCTTTTGAACTTTAATAACCAGCAAGGTTTATGAAAATAAAACATACCAAATAAAATGGTGTTCTATTTGTTTAATGTTGGAATAGCCTCACCAATGTTGTATCATCATGGGACCATGCATTTGACATCTTTTCCACATTGTTTGCATCATTAACTTGCCATGCCATGCACCATATCATGATCATGTCGGATCTTTCGCATTAGTTGTAATTGTTGCATCGTGTGTTCTTTTAGTGCTTTGCTTCTTCCCGGATAGGACGATGACATGTTGTGAGCTTCGACAAGTCCTTCGGATAATGAACCTTCGGCTATGTTTTCCAGGCGAGCATTCTCCCCCTTTCTACCTATTTTTCATTTATAGTCTTTATTTCCTCATGTTGATCTATTGCTATCCGTGTCGCGATGCTTTAGTGTTCCATACCAGACATATTCCCTGCAGCCTTTATATTGCCTTGGACACCTCCTATTACCCGTTGTTTGGTAGATAGATGGTCTTGAGAGTCGTAATTGCTTGCTCAGGTGCGATCCCGTGTCGTGAAGTATCACACAGTTGTTGGAATGTTATCATATGCTTTACGGTGGAGAGGATCATGACTTTAAATACAACTATTAAATTGCTGGGATAACTAATGAAAGAGGCACCGGTGGACAATATATGTTATTTGGTTTTTCATGTCCACTTGTCCCGTAGGCCCCGAGTACTTGATACCTGTTCCTTGAGTATTTGCACTATCCACATCCGAGAGACCCTATGGATCCCCCTTAGCCAGAGCTTGATTCATTTCTTATTTCTTGGGGCCACAAAGTACTTTGGGGCTTTATTACTATCATGTACTTATGTCATGCTTTACTGCTTTATTTACAATTGTGCGTGGAGCACCTGTACTATTTTGGAACGTGGAATGTTTTCACGGTGTTCACAAGCCTAGTCACACTTTCGGGTTCCCAGTCGTTTACAACCATTGTCACAAACCCTAGGTCCGTCTCGGAGCCGGCCAACTTCGTTGCGGGTAGCTTAGTGGGGTGGCCCCCTGAAATATTTTATAAATCCTGTGATTGCTTTGTCGTGAAAGCCTCATTGGGTTTTGATTTGGTTTTTTCGAGGTTGATCGTGTGTGTGTTGCTATTTGTGCACCCCTGCAGGGTAAATCTTTCTAAAAGCCGTGTCCACGGTTATGGACGACTTGGAGCACAATATCTCGATCATAGACAAGCATAACTAAAGTATTGCTATAAATTTGACTTAATATGTGACTAGTAATCAGCTTCACTACAACGGAATGGATAATAAAAGTGCCAACAACTAGTGGAACTAGGGTGTATCGTGTCATGTTATACCTGCCTAGTAAGTATCGCAACTCCAATGGAATGAAATAAAAGTGCCAACAACTGCTGGGTTTTGGGATGTCACATGCTAATTGTATATGACTAGTAAGTACTACAACTACAACTGAATGGTGAACTAAAACTGCCCACTACTTATGCTATCAGGATGGCCCATGCTATCTATATCTGACTATTAAGTGCTTCAACTATAATGAAATGAATAAAAATGCCACCTATGTGAGTCCTCGGTTTGACTTCCTCGTTTGGTTCGAGGGGGAAATGCCAGGATGGGTATGATTGGTGTTTGTATAAGGTTGGTTCCGAATAGGTCTTTCTTATCTCTCTCTAATAGCCGAAAGTTTATCAAGTCTCTATAGGTTGTTTAGTGCATGCTTCGTTGCCGCTTCAGCCCACCATAACTATGTAGGCGAGAGCCGCCGAATTCTAGCCTATCGTGTACTGGCCTCAGTACTGACGCTCCTCTTTTTCCTTTGCCCTTTGTTGGCACCCCTTTTGTTTTAGCAGGTTTAAGATCGACGTCGTTAGCAGGGTTAACCTTTTGGCTTGGCATGGGCAGGGTTATGGACGCCATTGGTTATTCTTCAAGGCTCTTAGCTCAATTTGCTTCTTATCCATACTCGGATGTTGTAGCGTTTTCAAGGTGATTTGGATCTTTGTACTGTATATCTGTATTCTTGACTCAATGAGTCATTGCTGTATATATATATATATATATATTTGTTATGTGGGTTCCATCGTGGACTATTGTGTAATGATATTACTTCGTTTTCCTCCCGCACAAAAGTGCCTGGTGGGCGTCCTTGAACCGTTTCTATGCGGGTTTGGCGGGAAGCACTAAAACTTGCATAGGGCCGATTTGAGGGTGTTACAAAGTGATATCAGAGCTCAGCCGTTGCGATACCCCACTGGTCCAGCCTGTAGGACAACCTAGCTAATGGCCGATATAGACTGTCAAAACTATTTTGCAAAATCGGTTGGATAGATCTGAGTAGGTCTGTTTTTACTCCTTACCCCTATGCTATTCTCCTCTTACCTCTGTGTGTTTTGAATCTGCTCTCTTATCTTTACTTCAAGTCCAGGAATTCGCGTGGTTGGGTTTCTATGTACCTTCAGGGTTTCGCTTCCTCCTTTGGTAACGGTGCTTCTACATCCGGTCTTCATGCTATCTGAGGAATCCTTCATCTGTTGGACTTCTCTTTGTTCCTTCTTGTGCCTTTGGTGTTTCCAATATGACCACATCATCTACGTCAGATCTAAAGAAGAGCTTGAATCATTCCTTTGTTATCTGAATATCGCTTGTTAATATCCAAAGTCTGAATTCCGAGAGGGGATTGCAAAGTTCTCTTATTCATGTACAGAGTAATGCTTTGGGTGCGGGATGGAGTCGCGACCATACCACTACTCTTATCATTCTCTTTTGTACACAGATTCGGTGGATCAATGCAATCTCACTCCTTCAACGAAAGTTAAAGGTGGCCATACCTTTTGAGACCTTTAGCTTCATCCTTTGTTTATCCGGAGCGTTCCCTCAACGAACTGGAACACCGACTCCTTGTTGGTGGTGTCGACAATTTGAAGATGGAGCAAGAATCCTTGTTAGTGGTGTCGCGAGGATCTACACGAAGCAAAGAGATTCAGATCATCGGCATTCTTCCCCGTACCATGAGGCGGATCTCGAGGGCGAGATCCATTGTTAGTGGTGTCGAATTGTAGCACCCCGCTAAAACCACTACTAGAAAATCGCTATGTTTCGCCCTTGTGCATCATCATGACAGCATGCTCATGTCATCATGCCACATTGCATTTGATCATCGTCGTGTCATCATGCATGGTTTACCTACAGCTATTTTTCTAAAAACCAACTTTTGTTTTCTAAATATTCCCTGTCTTTATTTCAAATCAAATCCCGACCTATTTCGGATCTTTTGTTTGTCTAAAAACTATTTACCAACGCCTTTTAAAAATAAAATAAATAAAAATGTGTTGACTGGGGAGGCAGCCACTGGTCAGGCCCGAGGCCCAACCAGCAGCCAGCCTACAACCCAGATAAAACAAAACCCTAACCCTAGCTTAGACCAAACCTTAACCCTAGAAAACCCTAACCCACACCTACCCCAGATCCCCACTCCATCTCCCCATCTGACGCTGCCAGAAACAGCCCACCCAGCGTCACACGCGTGCGCCACCTGCGTGACCGACCCGGCCGCACGCTACCTAACCCGACCGTGGTACACTGCGCAACGGTCCCTTTCGACACGTACACGTCGACCCGCACCACTCCCTACCGTACACGACAATGCCCACCAACCCAACTGCCCAGCACGATCCCCTCGCCCACTCCCTCGTTCCCCCATCGCGACACGCCTCGCGATCCCCTCCCTTGGCCTTGCCCGCAACACCGCAGGCGCAGACGATCGCCACAGCAGAGCCGTCCTCCTTCTCGCCAAGCTCGCTACGCCGACACGCGCCCTCGTTGCCTAGCTCCACGAGCGCTCGTCGTCGCCCCAGCGAGGCCCCTTCGATCTCCGGTCGGCCGCTGCCTCGCCTCTTCCTCCCTTCGATCTCCGGTCGGCCGCTGCCTCGACCTCCTTCCATGGAACCTCGGGCCCTTCCTCCTTCAACCCCGCGTAGGACTGATCGCCTCTCCCACGCCCTCCTCTCCTTCCCCGGCCGCGCGCCATCTTCTGCATCACCTCAACCGCCAACGCCTGGCGCCGCCTCCTCGCCCTCTGTGTCGCTGGTCGCCCCGTGAGCGAGTCCTGCACCTGGCCGCGCCCCTGCATCTCGCTGCTCGAGCGCGACCCCGGCCGCCTCTGCGCGTCTCCTCGAGCCTCCCCGTCGCCTCCACCACCGGCCTGCTCCCTGCCGGCCATCGTCCCCTGCACGTCCTCCTCGCCGAAGATCAGAGTCGAAGCTGTTGGTCAGCGTTGCCAAGATCAACGTCTTTGTCATCGCCTACGCCTGTCTAGGAAGTTTCTGAGAAGGTCATCTCGTCCGCCACAACGACCCGGTTCTCCCCCGCCGATGCCGACCATGACCGCATCTGGGGTGAGCCTCTCATCCCCTTCCCGCTCTCCTCCTTCGCATATGCGACTATGTCGGCGCCTTCAGTCGCGCGCACACCCGCTGGCCGCCGATGTTCAGTACCACACAAAGAACCTCTGTCTATTCTTCAGTTAACTATGCAACCTTCGGTTGGTTTTGGTCCTTGCGGTCGCGTGCCAGTTTCAGCATCCCAACACGACTGCGTAGCCTCGTGGTGGACACCGTCGCTGAGACAACTGGTCACCACCATTCCTTCGGCCGCGCACACGCGCAAGCCAGCAGTCGCGTCGCATGTTGCAACTGAACCCAGTCTCTTCAGCTAGCTCGTTTTGCAGTGGAGTTATGATTCAGCAGAGTACCTGCTTGCTTGCTCCATTAAAATCTCGCTGCAGCCTAGTTTGCACAAAACTGGTACCAGACCTTCTGGTTGGATCCTTGATCTCTAATTGGGAGGCCACGTTTCCATTCCTTACTTTGGTGGATTTAATCTCAAACCTTTTTGTCTAAATATTTCTGGTGTTACTCTGAACCTGTAAACTAAATACATTCAGTCTGGTGCTTCCACACGCAAGTCTCTGTACTTCTATGTAAAATAGTGTAGACCAGACCCTTCAGCACATAATTCCATCTTAACAAACATAACTCAAAATCAAATAATTTCTAAATGGAAATTTAGGGTTTTTGTTTGAATAATATGCATTAAAAAAAACTTGTTTACTGATTGGATAATTCTAAATAGACAAACAATTAACAATCTGACTAAAAACTATTAAACTTCAATAATTCATAACTTTATTTCTGTAATTCCAAATTCGAAAAATAATATGTCTAAATCGATCAGCGCGACGAGACCTTCCAACTATGCATTCCATACTTGTAATTGCATCATGTATCCTTTTGAACTTTAATAAGCAGCAAGGTTTATGAAAATAAAACATACCAAATAAAATGGTGTTCTATTTGTTTAATGTTGGAATAGCCTCACCAATGTTGTATCATCATGGCACCATGCATTTGACATCTTTTCCACATCGTTTGCATCATTAACTTGCCATGCCATGCACCATATCATGATCATGTCAGATCTTTCGCATTAGTTGTAATTGTTGCATCGTGTGTTCTTTTAGTGCTTTGCTTCTTCCCGGATAGGACGATGAGATGTTGTGAG
Organism: Avena eriantha; assembly: GCA_910589775.1. NCBI lineage: Eukaryota > Viridiplantae > Streptophyta > Magnoliopsida > Poales > Poaceae > Avena > Avena eriantha. The sequence goes on from OU342745.1 coordinate 88,985,672, forward strand.
CTTCGACAAGTCCTTCGGATAATGAACCTTTGGCTATGTTTTCCAGGCGAGCATTCTCCCCCTTTCTACCTATTTTGCATTTATATTCTTTATTTCCTCATGTTGATCTATTGCTATCCGTGTTGCGATGCTTTAGTGTTCCGTACCAGATATATTCCTTGCAGCCTTTATATTGCCTTGGACACCTCCTATTACCCGTTGTTTGGTAGATAGATGGTATTGCGAGTCGTACTCGCTTGCTTAGGTGCGATCCCATGTCATGAAGTACCACACAGTTGTTGGAATGTTATCATATGCTTTACGGTGGAGAGGATCATGACTTTAAATACAACTATTAAATTGCTGGGATAACTAATGAAAGAGGCACCAGTGGACAACATATGCTATTTGGTTTGTCATGTCCACTTGTGTCCCGTAGGCCCCGAGTACTTGATACCCGTTCCTTGAGTATTCGCACTATCCACATCCGGGAGACCCTATGGATCCCCCTTAGCTAGAGCTTGATTCATTTCTTATTTCTTGGGGCCACAAAGTAGTTTGGGGCTTTATTACTATCATGTACTTATGCCATGCTTTACTGCTTTATTTAGGATTGTGCGTGGAGCAACTGTACTGTTTTGGAACGTGGAATGTTTTCATGGTGTTGACAAGCCTAGTCACACTTTCGGGTTCCCAGTCGTTTACAGCCATTGTCACAAATCCTGGGTCCGTCTCGGAGCCGGCCAACTTCGTTGCGGGTAGCTTAGTGGGGTGGCCCCCTGAAATATTTTATGAATCCTGTGATTGCTTTGTCGTGAAAGCCTCATTGGGTTTTGATTTGGTTTTTCCGAGGTTGATCGTGTGTGTGTTGCTATTTGTGCACCCCTGTAGGGTAAATCTTTCTGAAATCCGTGTCCGCGGTTATGGATGACTTGGAGCATAGTATCTCGATCATAGACAAGCATAACTAAAGCATTGCTATAAATTTGACTTAATATGTGACTAGTAATCAGCTTCACTACAACGGAATGGATAATAAAAGTGCCAACAACTAGTGGAACTGGGGTGTATCGTGTCATATTATACCTGCCTAGTAAGTATCGCAACTCCAATAGAATGAAATAAAAGTGCCAACAACTGCTGGGTTTTGGGATGTCACATGCTAATTGTATCTGACTAGTAAGTACTGCAACTACATCTGAATGGTGAACTAAAACTGCCCACTACTTATGCTATCAGGATGACCCATGCTATCTATATCTGACTAGTAAGTGCTTCAACTATAATGAAATGAATAAAACTGCCAACTGTGTGAGTTCCTCGGTTTGACTTCCTCGTTTGGTTCGAGGGGGAAATGTCAGGATGGGTATGATTGGTGTTAGTATAAGGTTGGTTCCGAATAGGTCTTTCTTATCTGTCTCTAATAGCCGAAAGTTTATCGAGTCTCTATAGGTTGTTTAGTGCATGCTTCGCTGCCGCTTCAGTCCACCATACCTATGTAGGCGAGAGCCGCCGAATTCTAGCCTCGCCGTGTACTGGCCACAGTACTGACGCTCCTCTTTTTCCTTTGCCCTTTTTTGGCACCCCTTTTGTTTTAGCAGGTTTGAGATCGACGTCGTTAGCAGGGTTAACCTTTCAGCTTGGCATGGGCAGGGTTATGGACGTCATTGGTTATTCTTCAGGGATCTTAGCTCAATTTTCTTCTTATCTGTACTCGGATGCTGTATCATTTTCAAAGTGATTCGGATCTTTGTACTGTATATCTGTATTCTTGACTCAATGAGTCGTTGCTGTATATATATATCTGTTCTGTGGGTTCTATCGTGGACTATTGTGTAATGATATTACTTCGTTTTCCACCCGCATGAAAGTGCCTGATGGGCGTCCTTGAATCGTTTCTATGCGGGTTTGGCAGGAAGCGCTAAAACTTGCATAGGGCCGATTTGAGGGTGTTACAGCAGACAACGAGCATCTCAGCAATCTTCTTATTTACCATGGGAATATGGTGCTTTTTTCTCTCTTTCCTCTTTTCATAATCTCCTTTTTTTCTTTTCTCTTTTTTTCTCAATATAGGACCCTTTTTTATAATAAGAATGCTTCATAGACAGCTCATTATGGTTACGTTGAAGGTTTCCACCATGTCAGCATGGATTAGACCAGCAGCCCAGGCGTTTCTCTAACACATATACATAACTCCATGGACTTACAAGCTCCCCTTTCATTTCACACCGATGACATCCATATACAAAAGAGCATGATATCAACTAGGTACAAGTACCAAGTGCAATGTTGAAAGCGTTCCCCATGAAAGCATGGTTCTGCTAATTCCCAACAAATAAGTGCAAGCATATACAACATAGAAGACACAATGCTTCAAGTTTATGAAGGGCAAGAAAAGTAAAGTGTGCCATCAAGTTCGTGAGAGCTTTAGTCACTAGTTTTCTCATAACAAGTTTAATTTGGAAGGTAAACAAAATCATGAATATACTTGGAATAGCATAAGCTAGTAGGTAGGTATGGTGCACTCTTTGGAATAACTTGGTTTAGGGAGTTGGATGCATGAGTGGAACTCATACTTGGTGGTGGAGGCTAGGAAAAGATTGGGAGCGACAAACTAAGAGAGCAATAATGGCCATAATCATGCAGAGCGACAAAATATCATTGATCAAAGCATAAAGTGATACTACAAGTTGAAAACTAAATGATCATAAAGGCTATGGTGACTTGAGATAGTCATAACATGGTGTGAGTATGCGCCAAGTCAACCCAAATAAAGCATCAAAGGAGAATACCACTATACTATGCTTTAATATGCTAAAACAACGCATGATTCATCCAAGGCACATTAAGCAATCTCAATTGTTTATAACAAGTCATGCTACAACAAAGAATACTAAGAAAAAGGCTAAACCAATATCAAGCATGGCATGACAAAGCATAGCCACAGTCAAAAAACGAGCTCTTTTTACCACACAAGTATGAACTTCCCTACTCTTTTCCAAACCAAACCAAACTATTTGAAAACCAATGTATGAAAGAGGGAGTCCAACCAATTTATTCAGAAAACTAAGAAAACAAAAGCAAACGAAAAACCAAAACGAAAACGAAAAAGAAGACGCTCCAAGAAAAACACAACCGTGCATGAAACAATAAAAATGAAGCGTTTGGAAGAAACCTGGGATTTTTATTAATAAAGAAGGGGATGCCTTGGGCATCCCCAAGCTTTGACGCTTGTACTTCTTGGATATTTCTTGGGGTGACACGCTTGGCATCCCCAAGCTTTAGCTTTAGTCCATCCTTCATCTCATTACTCATTCCTTCCATACACCTGAAAATTTTCCTTCATACAAAACTTCACACAATCTTTATTAGCAACATTAGTGCACTCAAGATAAATAAGTCTTAAGGTTCAGTTCTAACACCAAATAAACTTCCATTAGAACACTAGCTACTGTAGCACTTCCCTCAAAAATCTCAATTCCCCAAAAGAACTCAAAAAGGAACCAACAAGAAGCAAATGCAGAAAATGACAGAAATCTGTCAAAACGGACCAGCAGGTAAAGACGAATTTTTTCGAAGACCTTCTGTTGCTCAAATTAAAAAGTGTTGAACTAACGAAAGTTATATAACAACATGGGGCAGAAGCGCAAAAATTCACGCCTCAAAAAGACGTTCAGAGATTTTACACAAATTTTTACGGTGAAGCACAGAAATCTGTTTCGGGACAGCAACTTTCCCAATCATTACTTCTCTCTCATTAGAGGTTACTCTTGGCACAAAAAGCAAATAAAAAAGGATAAGGAGAGGTTATGACAGAGGTAATAACTTCCAAGACTTATCTAAAACTTTTGGGTTATCTCTCAATAAGTACTTTTCTTTAACGCCTTTAAGTTAGGCATAAGAAGCAAAGAAAGAATTAAGTGTTCTCAAATGAAGAAGCATTAAAACCAAATTTCTTGCCCTTACCTCTCTTATTTTTATTCTTAACCTTGGGGAAAATATGATTGTTTGGTGGAGAAGAAAGGTGCATGGTCTCCTTTCCCACATCTATTATTGCTCCAAGGAGTTCTAATAGGGACCTTCCAAGTGTAATTTGTCATTTTCCTGCACATTCAATAACAAGATAATCAGTAGAAATCATTTCCCCAAGGATCTTTGTAAACACTCCTTCAGCTATTCCAAGAGATAATATGGTAGTATTATTAGTAAGAGATATTTATTTTCCTCCTTCAGTAAGCCCCCAAGTATTCAGAGATTTATAAATATCTTTGGGCGGCAAAATTCAGACATGATATCACAGCGAGCTTGAAAAGTTTCAATGTTTACATCAATTTTTATTGTAGGAAGCCACTTTGATGGTTCATAATTTATTGGAACATAATTGTGATGCTCCCTAAGCGTATTATAGCAGTCTTTTAAGCTAGCAGTGCCAGTCTCCAGAGTGTTCAATCTAGAAAATATTTTTGCAAAAGAAACATCAGTTTGGCTAGGCAAGTTGTAAGTGAGGATCAATTTCTTTATAGAATTAATAACATCATCCTCATTACATTGGAGGAAATCTCCTCCCACAATAGCATCTAAAGCATATCTATAGGAAAGAGCAATCCCAAGGTAAAAACTGCTAAGGAACAAGCTTTGAGTCATTTTTGGCTTAGTTTTTTCATGTAGATCAGAGATTTTAGACCAATCTTCCTTAAAAATTTCCTCAATTCCTTGTTTAAAAGTGAAAATCATTTCCTCGGGTGACATAGTGATTGGAGTAAGGCTAGACATAGTGGCAACTTAAGATAGGAACTAATTTTTTTTGTGTTTTTGAAATAAGAAAGCAAACAAGTAAAAATATTTTGTGTGTGTTTTTGATAAAGAAACAAGCAAACAAAGCAAAAAAAACAAAGAAAAACAAAAATAAGAAAGTAAAGAGATTGGTTATGAGGGACTCCCCTTGTGCAGAAGTCCTTGACTCCCCGGCAACGGCGCCAGAAAAATGCTTTTCTGATGCGGTGTTGACGTGGGAGTTTCTTCTTCTTCATGTCCCCGGCAACGGCGCCAGAAAAATGCTTGATGGCTCTGAGTATGGCGCCCAGAAAAATGTTGGAGCAATGATGATGTAGAGCTCGTTGGGAACCCCAAGAGGAAGGTATGATGAGCACATAAGCAAGTTTCCCTCAGTTATAAAACCAAGGTTTAATCGAACCAGTAGGAGTAAGGAAACACCCCAAAGGTGTTACTAGCTGAGCTTTGGCCGGGCGCACTACCGGTGCTAGTAGCAACGTGGAGACCTGCACAACACAATCACAGAACTTTGTCCCCAACTTGCGATGAGGTTGTCAATCTCACCGTGTTTTGCGGAAAACAAAGGATTATACGTATCGAATGGAAAGAAGTAATAGTTTGCAGAAAGTAAACACAAAGAAGTAAAAGATTGTAGATTGAATGTAAAAGACAAGGACCGGGATCCATAGTTCACTAGAGGTGGCTCTCCTTAAGATAGATAACATGCTGGGTGAACAAATTACAGCGGGGCAATTGACAAACATCGAGAAAGCAATACATGCATATACTAATCATCTTGACTCCTTTGAGACTTGATTGGGCATTACAACATTATACATAGACCGCCATCCAACTGCATCTATGACTAATAATCCACCTTCAGGTTATCATCCGAACCCCCTGTAGTATTAAGTTACAAGCAACAGATTATTGCTTTACGAACTGCGTGTAAAGTAAACAATACGATTGTTCTATGAACAAAGGATTGTTGTTTTCTCCCTAGTAGCAATAGCACATCTAGAACCTTAGAGATTTCTGTCACTTCCCCAGATTACCAGAGGCATGAACCCACTATCGAGCATAAATACTAACTCTTGGAGTTGCTAGCATCTACTTGGCTAAGATAGCTACTAACAACGGAAAGCATGCAAGATCACAAATAACAAAGACATGATATAATCAATAATCAATCTGAAATAGCATCTCAATATCCATCGGATCCTCGCAAACACAACATGCAGAATTACAAATAGATGATCTTGATCGTGAACGGAGCTCACAAGATCTAAACATGAAAGCACAAAGGATGAGAACCAGCCATCTAGCTACTACATGGACCCGTAGTCCAAGGATGAATACTCACGCATCACACCGGAGGCTTGCATGGTGATGAAGAAGGCCTCCAGGGTGAATTCCCCTCTCCGACAGGGTGCGGGAAGAGCTTCAGATCCCTCCCGATCTAGGGATGGAGATGACGGCAGCTAGAGACTCTTTCGTGGATTTTTGATCGGGTTCTTAGGGTTCTCATCCCGAGGGCATCTTATAGGCGGAAGGAGAGGCCGAGGGGGTGCTAGGGTCGGCCAGACCACCCCCTGGCGCCGGCTAGGCCTGGCCGCGCGGCCAGGTGGTGTGGCCGGACCCCAGCCCTTCTCCATATCGTATTCTGGCATCTGATGACTTCCGGAAAAATAGGCACTTTGGCTTTTGTCCCATCCAATTCCGAGAATATTCATTTTCTGACTTTCCTGGAACCAAAAATAGCAGAAAACAGGCAGCTGACACTGTGGCTCTTGTTAATAGGTTAGTCCAAGAAATCATATGAAAAGTACTCCAAAGTTGGAACAAAACAAAAGAAAGTGGATAAAACCAAGCATGGAACATCAAAAATTATAGATACATTTGCAATGTATCAATCCTCCTTGTAATCCGACAGTCGCTAGATAATCTGTTAGCCAAGCTTCGGGTTCTTGGAGGCTGTCGTATTTTTGTCGATCTTGGGGTAGCTTAAAATCTTTCGGCACCGGAGTTTTGCGAACCCGTCGGGTAAAGCAGCTGGCTCCGCACAATTCTTGTTCGTCCTCAATTTCGTCGTCACGGTACCTTCGGGTGCTGTGCTCTTCTCGTGACCGATCAATCCTTCGCTGGGTGATGTCATTTCTTGCATTGTTGCGCGGTTCTTGTTCGGAAAAGTGGACCCGATGTGGTGACCGCGATCGTCGGGTGTGACCTCCTTGCCGAGGGCTGTTGCGATGGTGTGGGGACCGGTCACGTTCCCTAGTGGTTTCTTAATCTGCTTGCGCAAGAGTTTCTCCCACCAAGCCGAGGTTCATCAGGGCAGATCGGTGGAGGGCTGCACGAGGATCATCGGGTGCAGGTTGTGTCGTGATTAGGTATGTTTGTGCAGCCACAATAGCTGCCTGGGCTGTCTTTGCTTTGATATTTCCATTTTGATCTACCGACATAAATGAGAGATCAAGGTCTCAAATTAATCCGCTTCTCTCTTCTTCGGGTATACTTCATAATCTAGACGTTCCTCTTCTTGGCGATGCTCCTCCTGTGATGCTTCTTGATCCTCGGGTGGGACTTGGTTGTGCCCTTCGTAAGCTAGATTCATTGGCTTCCCTCTTCCTTTCGTCGAGATGCCTTTGCATCCTGAGGAATTTTCTCTTTTTGTAGTGCAACAGATACTGGTATGCCAATAGATCTTCGTGGGTAGCATCTGTTGTCATTGGGATCGCACCCGAGATTGCTGCTCTCGCTTTCTCCCATGCACTGGCTAGTAGGCTAAGGGCTTGCCTCTCATCTTCACATGGTTGCTCTTCTTCCTGATTTTCCTGGTCAACTGTTGGATCTGCCCCGTTTCCTCGACTTCCTTTGTTGTCATTGCTTCCTGCACTATGGCTTGAAAGAATATCATCGGGGTTAAGAATTGGGTTACCGTTGGAGTCTTACTGGGTCGTGGCGTCTCTGATGATCACACAAACTTGGTGCTGAGTGGCGTACGGACTGGTAGCATCATTGTTTTCGCTGATGGAGACACTATCGGATGAGCTAGTGAAGTCCATCAGTTTTTTCTCTAGATAAATTTCCGCCATCCGAATTCCGAAGTCGATGCTTTCTCTACTTTCTTCGGGTTTTGAATTGTCTGGGCTTGCTTCTCATGGTGGTGTGACCGGTGGGTCTGATCCGAAGGAGAGATTGTCATAGAGACCATCAAGATCCCCCATGTTTGTCTCGATTTGCTTGCCTTCGTTGCATTCTTCGATGTGTGCTTCGACTTCCATTGAGGATCCAATGGAAGGTTCTTGTACTTCTGTTGGCGTAGCTTTACAAGTGGGTGGGTGTGGATTTGCTTTCGTCGAGTTGATGCTTGGTGGAGAGCGTTCCGCCGAATCCGTGCTTCCAGCGTTCAAGTTTCTCACATACGGCACCAATTGACGAGGGGCAACCTCGGCAATGCCCATGGTGATGGACTTGGGGTTTTGCAGAAAAGAGAATGCTGGGGATTTCATCGGATGTCAGGAAAACAATAAAGACAAAGTCACCTGAATATTGGGAAAAACACTCTATTACAAGTTGTCCTCTAGATTTCAATACCCTCGCTTGGGCTTCTCCCGCCCTATATATAATAGGCCGGGTCTCAAAGCTGTATGCGGATAGGTTTCATACACGCGTGATTACAATACCAACATAATGTCGGTTTGTAGTTTCTTTCCTAATACAATAAAAATATCTGTCTATTGCTTTCTTGGGTTGTTTATCTGGAAGCTTTATGGCCCGTAGACCTTTTCCCTAATGTAGGCTAACGCATAATGAGCATCCGAGTAATCATACCCATGTCACTCTCCTTCCTTGTCACTCTCCTTCCTGGAAGCACCTCACATTCCCAACGCCAAGAGCCAGGACAACACCCCACGCCACACGCGTGTCCACCCTCCTCTCTGCTTAAAGTGACAAAGCAGCATCGCCCCATCGCAACCCACCCCTCTTCTCCTTCCCCTATAAGCAAAACCCTAGCCGCCGATATGGTTCTGCCGCTGCCGTCCTCATTGTCGTTGTTCCCCGGCCATCCTCCATGAGCCGAGGCCCTGCTTGAGCTCCAGGATGCAAAGCCCGGCGCCCAGGAGTACCAGTACCCCGATGCTCACGGCTCGCCGTCCTAGCGCACCCCGCGGTCACCACCAACGTTGCTCGCTTGCCCTACCGGGATCACCTCCAAGCCCGACGACCTCGCCGTCGCCATGCCAAGCTGCGGTGATCAACTGTCGACCCTATCCCTTTGTCTCGCGTATGCCGCTATGAAGCCGAGAGGACCGCGCCACTCGCCCGTAGCATGCTCACCGCGCTCACCGCCCGTTCTCGTCAGCAGCAGAATCAGCACGCGCAGCCTCAGCCGCAGTACCTCTATTTGTCGTAGAGTTCTGGCTTAACGATTCACTTTCGGTACCATCAATCACACTCTTGGGAAAAGGGTGACTCCATCTATCTGCAGGGTCGAACCGTGCTTAAATTCGTCGCTTGTAGCTCTTGGAATCATTCATGAAAGTCGGGTGGATTTCATCATCTCGAGCAGCCTTAGCTCAGACAGTGCCGTTTGTCCCCGGTTGTCTTTCGGGCCCCTGTTCATCTGCGGTTACAGGGAGATTGATATGTCATCCGGTGATGGGTCCTTAACTAAAGTTGAAGCCCTCGCTCTCCTCCACATATTTGGTTTTTACGGCATATCAAAATCCCACACCTTTTGCTTGTCATCATCTCCCAAAGTTCAGATCAGCTAGCGGTTTCCGTGAGAATTCAGTTTCGTTAGTGTCGCTGATACTTTTGCTCAAAAACCCCTGCGTTTTGTGGAACCGCAACCACCGCCCCCATCCCAGTCATGTGTCTGCTCCGCACTGCCTGCGCGCGAAGTGGCCCCGTGGCCCCGCTGTCCCCACTTATCGGTGGCAGTGGGTAGACTTACCCCCAATGAAAAAAGGTTCCAGCGGTTTCCAATTCAAGACAAAATTTCAGAAAATGAATATATCTAAATAAATTCATATCTTTTAAAATATTTTGAATTTGACAAAACTCATAATATGAAATATGATTGAAATTTGAATATGAATCTAACCCTATTTCCAAATTTGCCCATATTTGACTCTAACTAGTCAAACCTTTCACATTTGACCCAATTTGAGTTAATTTGCATTTAATAATGAATTTAAATTTATAATTTCAAATAATACAAATAATATATGTTTTTGGTTGAGAAAAATACCAGGAATTCAAAGATGCTATCCAAAATAATTTTTGGGCAATATAAAATTTTGAAATTATTTAAATGCCAATAAATGCCTTTTCATAATAAATTCATAACTTTAATTCCGTAATTCCAAATTCGACAAATAATATATCTAAGTCAATCAGCGCGACAAGCTTGTTCTAATTAAGGATTCCATGATATAATTTGAAGCATGCATTATATAAATATTAAAGGGGCAGCAAGGTTTATGAGATCAAAATACGAATAAACAACTAATTAAAATGATTATTTCTTGTTTCCACATCTCATGCCATGCTAAGTTATACCATCCAATTGTGCATCATTCCATCATGGCATATCTTGTTTTCTTGTTGATATATTCATATGATTCCGCACTTTATTTATTATGGCCGTTGTGTGTTTGGCTTTTAATCCGGACATACGTCGAGCAAGGGAACTATCAGGAGAACCAAGAGTACTACCCGGATCCTGTTATCCTACTGCTGACCCGACTGGCAAGCAATTCCCAATGCTTATATACATATAGCATCTATGTCTCTATCTTATTCTTGCATCATCGAGTCACGATTGCATTAAATTGGAATCCCAAGTATTGTATAGCCTTTACTTTTAAACCCCACCGAAGCTTGTATCCTTAATCCTATGAGCCATTACTACATGAGTTGTTTGAGCCATGCGAGTCGTAGAACTAAATGTGTAGGATTGGTGCGAGTCTTTGGATAATGAGATACCTAAACAACTTAAACTGAGTAGTAATAGAATAACTAAAGAAAGAGGCACTGGTGGATAATAACTGTTATTTTATTCTTCCACACTCACTTGTGTCCCATTGGCCCCGAGTGCTTGATTCCCGTTCCTTGACTATTCGCACTATCCACATGTGGGAGACTCTATGGATCCCACTTCGCCCGAAGTTGATTCACACTTTATTTCTTGGGGCCTCAAATTAGTTTGGGGTGTTATTACTATCCTCTACTTATGCCATGCTTTACTGATTTATTTACAATTATGCGTAGAGCGCCTGTACTGTTTTGGAATGTGGAGTGTTTTCGCGGTATAGACAATCCCAGTCACACTTTCAGGTTCCTAGTCGTTTACAACCATTGACGCAAACCCTGGGTCCATCTCGGAGCTGACCAACTTCATCACGGCTAGCTTAGTGGGATGGCCCCTTGAAATGATTTATGAATCATGTGAATGCATTGTCGTGAGGCCTCGTTGCTTTTTATTTGGTTGTTCCCGAGGTTGATTGCGCGTGTGTTGCTATTTATGCACCCCTGCTGTGTAAATCTCTCTGAAAGCTGTGTCCGCGGTTATGGATGACTTGAAGCACAGTTTCTCGATCATAGTTAAATATAACTAAAGTATCGCCTTTAATTTGACAAAGACATGACTAGTAAATAGTGTAACGCTCAAGGAATGGTTACTAAAATTGCCAATGGATGGGATGTTCTTCCGCCTTCTCATCGTTAAGCGAGAAAGAGGGCGAGCGATGTTTAAGTATGATGTTGTCATAACTGTTGTTATTAATTAACGAGCATCCGTCCATCTTTGGTTGGGCGTATATTGTATTGTGTCTCTATAGAACTGTTTAGATATTATCTTTCGCTGCAATTGCGTCATCCTCAGGTTGTTCCCTTTGGATGCATCAAGACTTGATGAGTACCCCTAGGGTCTCACACGATAAATATTTGGTTCAGATGGACATGTATACTCTCAGGAAGGTTACTGGGTCGAAGACCGGTGACGGTGGCAATGATCATCAGGTGTAGAGATTCCGGGGATGGAGATCCGTGAGATATGTGGACAGGATGTGCTTATTTCAGAGGCATCTTATGCTAATTTTCTTCTTGTCCGTACTCGGATCTTGTTTTCCACTTCCACTTGATGCTCTGATGTGTGATGTATGAGGTTGTATCCTAAACTATTATCTCTATCTAGGATATTTGAATCTTGTCGTATGGCGTTGAATATTTATGTTTCTACTATTTTTAGATGGTGTGGCTCTGATTACTATTGTATGTTGTGACATACATACTCATTTGTGTATGTTTTTTATCGCTTTACCTGTTGACTACGCCGCTCTCTCTTGTCCTGATGTTCTTAAAAATAGGTAGGGTGGTTGGCCGGTATCGTGCCCTGCTCCGCTTCTACGGGCCTACACGTGGGTGGCCTTGGCCCTTCCCATAGAATTTCTTATCCACTTTTGGGTTCATCCAGGCTTGTGCTTAGAGCGTAGGGTCCGAGGTATTACATCACGCATGGCCACTAAGAGTTGGAGATGGAGGCATAGGAGTGGCCGCCAACATGGCCTAGGTGTTTGCAAGAAATTAGGGACATATCAAGATTAAAAGATAATTCTCGGATAAACTCTACAATATTGGGCTGGCAGATTCCGCTTTTCGTGTTTTGAATTTAAATTTCGGTGTGCTAACTGTTTTTTCTCTCCTTTTTTACAACACTTGCAGTTGCTTCCGTTTGTTAGGGTTCCAGTTTGCTAGGTCTGTCCGTGGAGGAGATATGCAGTCTCGGTCATTTTTAGATAGAGGCTTTGAGTTTTGCTAATTTGCTACAACATTCATGTGTCCTCTCTCTTTTTCTTGTAAACATGTTGCCTAAAAACATTTATATGGTTGTTTAGAAAAGAAACAAGTGGGGCTATGGATAAGTTTGTTTCGAGGAATGATGCTATCCAGAATTTTGAGCAACTGACCTTGACATTGTCATTAATGACTTTGCTAGAAAAATGGAGGGAAATCTCGTTTCTCATGATTATCGGAGTCTTGGAGATTTATTAGCATGCTATTTCTCTTTTTGTGTGCATTGTAGCTTCTATGATATTTGGTTTGGGTCAAAGTTAAGAAAAAGTTATCAGATATTTGATGTGCTAATAATAAAGAACGAAGTGTTTCTTACGGGTTCCGCTTTTTTGGACGGATTTACCCCTGCCAGTTGGAGGAAAATTATCTATCATGCCACCGCTTAATGAAGCACCTGTTCACCTGTTCGTTCCTCCGTTCAACCGGTGAGGCGGTGACCTGGCCCAGCTATAGCTCATGCCGCCGCTTGGCAATATGGCTCCAGCGGCTGCATCGGCGGTGCCGCTGCGCATCCGGGAGTAGCCGGTGAGCTGGCTAGCGCGAAGCTTTATACGGCACAAAGTGAAGCGCGGGGGAGCTGGGCTATCGGCGAGCATGCAGTGCGGCACGCAGCGATACTTTTTCGATCACCTGCTTCAGCTGGAAACAGTTGCTGCTCACCTCCTGCAATGACTAGCGAGCCGTAGTGAGCCTCCGCGTCGCGCCCGGCTGGAGGTACCACCACAGGCGACCTCCGCTAGATGTGCTCGACGCTGTTTCTTTCCTCTGATTTTTCTATTCTTTCTTTATTGATTCAAGTGCTGATGTATCCAGTCCTAAGACACTATTGAACTAGGAGGGAGACATGAACGTTTCGTTAGCTGCAGCTAGGAGCAGACCAATGCTCAGAAACAGATAAGACCCGATGCGGTGCAGCAGATTAGCACATTTCCGTTCTTCACAAATGGCAGAGATAAATGCTTATATCTTACTCCCTCCATCTAGAAATAAATGACTTATATTTGTTTAGATTCACATGTATCTAAATACGTTTTAGTGTGTAGATACATATGAATATAGAAAAATCCATGTCAGTTATTTCTGGATGAAGGGAATAGTTTTTTACTAGGTGGGTCCATGAAGCATGTACTCCTTCCGTTTTAAAATATAAGATGTTTTAGCTTTGAAAACGGATGTATTTAGAATTCTTTAGTTTGTAGGTTCACTCCGAATCTAAATGAACCTATACACTAAAAATAGTTGATACACTCCTTTCATAAGCTAAAACATCTTATATTTTGAAACGGAGTAGTATAATATTTGAAGCACTATTTAGATTCATTAGTTTCTTTTGTGTTGTGGTCTATGTATATTGGTTTTTTTGTGGTGTCGGGTTTGGTGGGTTAATTTTCTACGACGCGTGCAATATATCATTAGTTTCTCCCATCTTAATTTCAAATAAAAATTTATTTTGCTAGCACACTTTGCAATTCTGCTAATCGTCATCCCATAAGGATTTTTGGCCTTTTGTATGCTTTCTTTGCTTCTGCGTCTTAATTGTTGATTGATCCTCATCGTAGTCTGAATTTTCTCAATGCAAATTGTTGATTGATGCTCTGCGCCCGATCACGATCACGGTACATATCATTTGATGGTTCCTCCTACACATATGTTTCAATGAGTACAAATAAAACCTCGCCTTTTATCTTATTAACTATGTTGTAATGTGAATATCGTGCATTAGCCTCAAAACATATATTAGCATATGGACCATGAATGAGTCTCTTGCTAAGAAAGGAGATTCTCACATCTTGTCTGTTGTAGTATTTTAGTCTCAGAGTGCGGGATTACTTTTCTTCCGGTGCAACACAGGCCGTTTTGCTAGCGGTGATAAAATCTTGGAATACTGATTGATTTTATCAAGTCAATGTTGATGGAAGGCAGCAATGCCTGTGGCGAGATGGACAAAATAGACGAGGCCACTGACACAAAAATCACATTGAGAGGGAGCTCCAAGACAAGAGGAAGAACTTGCACTTGTACTAACTCAATGACAATCTAATTAAGGGCATCAAGGAGTCATAAGTACTAATCATTGCCGGAGAGACGGGCTCCGCCAAGATCACACATAGACATGGCGAAGGAAACAATATAGTGTGCTCATAAGTGTGCGAATATAACCACACATTGAAAGAACTGTCAATCTTGATGAGAAGTCCGAGCCAAATTCCAGTGACTAAACCAGAAACCTAGGTTTTATTTCCGATGCAACGCACGGACATGTTTACAAGTTTGATGTTAATAAGGAAAAGTAACCTGCGTTTGTGACTCTACAATAACTTCATCCATCCATGCATCTAATACGAAAAAATCTCTGATGGGCTCATTGATAGAGTTCGTCCTGGGGCCTTTAAAATCCTAGGGCCGGCCTTTAAAATCCACGATGGGCCTTTCGCTTCGCTGTAGATTTAGGTTTACGGCGGCGGCTAACAGGCGAATTGCACGACGGACCTAACACGGAAGCTGCATATTGTAGCCAAACTAAAACTCTCATCGTCTCCCACGCGTGGTACCGTGGTAGTAACAATCTAGGAAAATCCGCTTGTGTGTCTACGACTTATATTGGCATCGCCTCAATTTAATAGGAGTACTATGTTGGCACGCACAAGTTAGATGAAATTTCCAAAGGTAATTAATGAATCAATTTGATCATTGGATTCCTATTGAAACACATTTTTCAATGGTGCTAATCTTGTACTAATATTTTTTATATATTTAGAGTAAATCTCGTAAAAAAATACACAAAACGTGGACGTCTTATTCTTTGGGAAGGAGGTAGTACGAATATAAACAAAGTCAAGTCACTTATTTTAGGACCGATGGAATAATCCCATAATTTAGCATACGTTTGTCCGAGTATAAGAGTACTTCTATTCCTACCCACGAGAAAGAAATAAGGAATAGAGAAAAATAGCCTCTCGCCTCGCCGCTAACCAAATCTCTCGCGTTTCGCGTGCGTGCGTGCGTGCTCGAGAGATCGATTGAAGTAGGCCGTAGCTAAGCTTTGCTGGCGAATCGCGACTCCCAATTCCCAACATGAAGTTCGCAGCTAGGTTGATGCGAATCGTGCATCGGAAGGGTTCTTCCAGGAAGCAACAGGAGACGACGACAGCCACCGCCGCGTTCCCTCTGCCGCAAGACGTCCTGGCCAGCATCCTGGTCCGCCTCCAGGGGAGCGACCTCCGGCGCCTCCGCGGCGTGTGCAAAGAATGGAGGGACATCATCTCCAGCCCCGCATTCATCCGCGCGCACATGGTCCAGACGCCACGGTTGCTTCCGACGCACACCATCGTCTTCTTTCCGGGATTCACTTACGGCCACGACATGAACGGCCGCGGCTTCGTCTTCGACGACCATTGGCGGCTCACGGCTGAGCTCACAGCCGGTAAGTGGGATGACCTGATAGGCACGTGCAACGGCCTGCTCTGCTTCCTTGAGATCGGTCAAGGCTCCATCAAAATCATAGAGCCGTTCACAGGCGAGTCACTCGTGGTGCCACTGCCGCCAGAAGCGTGTCGCAGAAGGTGGGCCGTCAACCCTACAAGATACTGCTTCGGCTTCGATGCTACGGCTAGGCGATACAAGATCGTACGCCATGGTGGTACCCCGCCGGACGGAGAGGCTGTCAATGACCAAGAGCTTCATGTGTACACGGTGGGAGGAGGCGAGGGCTGGACAAGGGTACATGTGGACAACGCCGTCTACGGCCAAGCATACCGATATCCTTTGCACGGTAACGGCGCAGTGTACTGGCCCTCCATTAGCTATGTGAAGGGCATGCAAGATGATAAGCTCGTGCGCTTTGATCTGGCGACGGAGAAGATCACGACGGAGGAGATCGTGCGCCTGCCGATGGACGCCCCGATGCGAGAGAAGCCACAGTTCTGCAGGTTGGTGGGAGAGTCGATTCCTTTCTTCATAACCTATGGCCGGCAATACCAGTGGGACGCGTTGTTTCCTAAGGGAGGAGCCGGCTATTTGCCAGTGGGCCACGTGTTGTTGAGCGACCATCGCAATGGCGGACGTCTGTACCTTCGCAGGATGGAGATGGAGAGGAGCAACAAGCTTGATCTTGGCCAGAGAAAGTTGCTTTTTAAGGTGGGTAAGGAGCAACCGCCCGGCCACAACTACAATGGTCGAGCATCGTTCGTCTCGGCTCGTCGTCGCCATCAGATCCCGATAGCAGGAGCCCCACTGGTCAGTGGGGAGCAATGTTATGCAAGGACGTTTGGGTACGGCCCCACGGTCGCCGCTGCTCCATTAGCACTCTACTTGGGCACGGCTACTCCTTAACAATGGTTCTAAACATCGTCTCATGCTCCCACAGCAATGAGCAACAACTACTTCATCATTATGTGTTCCAGGATGGTCCATGATTAGGTCTTTTCTGATAATCGAAGAATGTGCCCCATAGAGATGGTCTTTAAGGGAGGTCTCGTGTCACTGTACGCGTATATACAGTGTTTTTCTATTTCCAGTGAACATGTTAAATTTCCTTTCAAGCTTAATTGGAGGTCTAATACGAGAGCGGACCAGATGGCTCCCGAGCTCCGTGTTTTTGAAAATAAAAATACAAAATGGCATTTAAAAGTTTCAAAAAAAATTGTGCGATGTGGATGTTGGACATTGTAATAATTGTTGCATACGGTATAGGATAGTATCCTACCTGTATACAACTCCTCTTGTACTTGCCGTCGTGGAGGCGCCGTTTCCACGCACATATAACACGAACCCGATGCCCTCAACGGGGCTATCGTTTTCCGCCTACCAACATCAACATAGTATCAGAGCCTTTCTCTTCCATCGTCACTTAGCCCTAGAAACCCACGATCACCGATCCTATTGCGTCGTAGCACGAAAACCTAGCATATCTCTCCTAGGTCGAAGCACCCAAACACCTCGCCGATTCCTCCACGTAGCATCAGAAAAACGCCTGCCGATCGTCTTCGGATCGAAGCATCCCAAAAAACCAACACCCGTCGATCTTCCTAGATCGTAGCATCCAAAAACCAACACACCCAAAAGCCCCCAACGTCGACTTCCACTTCAACGACTCCCCTGGCAGTTTCTCTCGGGTCTCCGCTGACGGACAAGCTGACAAGGACCAATTTCCTCTAATGGCAGGCGCATATCCTACCCTCTCTTCGTGGTGCTGAGGTCAAGGATCTTCTTGACGGATTCAACCCTGCATGCACCGCCCCAAACCCTGGAAGGCTCTGATGGCGATAAAACCAAAAAGGTGAAAACCTCGGCCTACTTGGCCTAGATTACCCAAGATCACATCGTCCTCGGATTCCTCGGCAGATCGATCTCGCCAGATGTCCTCGGCAAGGTCCTTGGTCTCGAAAACGCTGCTGAGGTCTAGGGTGTTATCACCAATCTCCATGCCTCGCAGTCAAAGCTCGGATCAATATCTTTGTGGTTTCCTCACCAACACCAAAAAGAACGACATGTCTGCCACTAGTTTTATCTAATATGAAAGGCTTCGCCTCCGAACTTGGGGCGGCAGGAAAAAATCTTGATGATGTTGATAATAAGCTAAAAAGCTATATTCTAAATGGACCTGATGGTGATTATAATCCCCTAGTCACCTGGATCAACACCGTGTCATCCACCACCCTCACCGACATGTGCTCTCAGCTCACTGCCTTTGATCCCCGTCAACAGATGCTCAATGAGACCGGTCAGAAATCGTCCTCCTCTTCTGCCCATACTGCCTTTCGCCATGGTAGTGGTGCACCCTTTGGCCATTGCAATGGTGGCGGGCAGTCCTATGGCCGTGGCAATGGTGGCTGGCGGCAGCGATACCGAGATGGCTATGGTGGTGGTGGTCAACACCAGCAAGATGGGAGGCAGAACCATGGAAAGATCAACCTCGATGCCAAGATGCTCGTGGAGATCAAGGTGGCCACGGCTATGGTGGTGGAAAACCTCTTGCAAAGGGGGGTCGTGGCCATGGTAGAACCTCAACTCCTTATCAAGATGTAACTTGTCAAATCTTCAAAAATCATGGACATCTTGCTAGTGATTGCTGGTGGCGCTACTCTGACCGTGATGATGATGATGACTCTCGCATGACAGAAAAAGGTTCCTATGGAGTAGACACAAACTGGTACATGGATATTGGTGCAACCAATCATGTTACAAGTGAACTAAACAAGCTCCATGTCCATGAAAATTACAAGGGTCATGATCAACATGCTTCCAATATTGCATACCCTTCATAGTTCTATTTGTCTTGATAATATCTTACATGTTCTTAGTGCCTCCAAAAGCCTTTTATCTGCTCACAAAATTTCCCTAGACAATAGTACCTTTATTGAGATTCACCTGTTTTTCTTTTTAATTAAGGAACAAGCAATGAAGCAAATAATATTTAAAGGTCCTTGTCATGGTGGTTTTTAGCCGTCGTTCTAGTCTCTAGGCGGTCTCACAAGCGCGTATTTATCACCATCAAGCCTTCTTCATCCACATGGCTTTATGGTTTAGGGCATCCTTCGTCTTTTATTGTTCAACAAGTTGTTAGGAAAAATAATCTTTCTTATACTCCAGAAAAAACCCTTACATATGTGATCCTTGTCAACAAGCCAAGAGCCATCAACTACCATATCCTATTTCAACTAATGTGTCAACTGTTCTTTTGGAGCAAGTATTCTCTGATGTATGGGGTCCAGCTCCTGTTTCTACTAGTAAACATCAATATTATGTGAGCTTTATCAATGATTATAGTAAATTTACTTGGATCTATTTTATCAAGAAGCGTTCTGATGTATATCAAGCATTTCTTAATTTCCAACAACTTGTTGAATGCAAATTCGGTTGCAAAATCATTACTGTGCAAATAGATTGGGGTGATGAATATGAAAAACTTCATAGTTTCTTCCAAAAAGTAGGAATCACCTATCATGTCTCTTGTACATATTCTCATCAACAAAATGGTTCGGCTGAGCGCAAACATCTTCATATTGTTGAAGTTGGTCTTGCATTGCTTGCGAACGCATCCCTGTCTCTAAATTATTGGGTCGAAGATTTTTTTACAATGACTTTTCTCATTAATTTGCTTCCTACCAAAGTATTAAATTTTGAGACTCCTACTGAAAAGTTGCTTCATGTCAAACCAAATTATGATTCTCTTCATGTCTTTGGTTGTGCTTGCTGGCCCAATCTTCGTCCCTACAACAAATACAAACTTGATTTACGTTCCAAACATTGTCTTTTTCTTGGGTATAGCCATCTTCATAAAGGTTGCAAGTGTCTTGATATTACAACTGGCCGCATTTATTCATCATTTTTATTCACTTCGTCCTAATGTTGGACCACTTCTCCATGAAGAAATTCTTCTACTTCCATCAAGTACATCATCTACATCATATAGAAATGAGGGGCTGCATTTTAATAAGCACATGTCTATTATTCCTGTTACTGACCATACACAAGTTCCAGTTGAAGAACATGTCTACTAATTCAGAAACTACTCAAAATAGTCAAGAAACGAGCTCTCACGAGCAAGAAATATCAACATGAAACAATCTCGCAGTTGGTGCATCATCACGTATGGATTCTCGAGAAGAATTTGCCTCGGATCTGGCACCTCGGCAGCTGACCCGATCCACCTCGGATTGGTCACCTCCGACATGGATGGGCCCTAGCGCCGCGTCCCACACTGACCTGCGTGCATCCCTGACTCCACCCCACGGTCTGGTCTCGCACCAGCCCGGTGCCTCCACATCGCCAACGGTCCCCGAAAAATCAAACTCGGTTGGATCTTATGTGCACGTTTTCACGTCGTATTCCTCCACCAGATCCTCTGCTCCTGCGGACGAATATGTGTCTGTTGATAGCTCAACATCTACTAGATCTCATGTGGCCAGCGACCTTGTTCCCTCTTCTATGCAACATCAGCACGACACTCGGTTACAAAAAGGTATGAAAAATCCCAAAATTTATACTGATGACACCGTGCGTTATGGTTTACTCACGTCTACAAGAGAACCTCACAATATTACTGAAGCTCTTGCTGATAATAAGTGGAAAAGTGCAATGCAATAAGAATATGATGCATTGATGATAAATAATTACAATATACCTCCTATATTTGATGATTATGGTGATGAGAATAATAATGATAGCTATTTTGTTGAATTTGCTACCACTACGATTAATAAGAATGACTATGCTTATAGGAAGAGTAATAATTATTTTATGCATGTGGCTCATGATAAGAATGTTTTATATGATATTTATATTGTTACTTTTATTCATGATGCTACTAAAAGTTATTATGAGAGAGAGAAACATGGTTTTATATATCTCAACAATATTAAGTTTCCCCTCTTTATGTTCAAAATTAGCCAAAACATAGTATTTTATTCGCTTCAAGGGAAAAAATTCTTAAGATCGTCATCGAAGTTCATGCAATCTTGAAGATGTTAGATGTTGAAGGCTAGTACAGAAGGAATACGATTGGTCCACTCTCAAAAACGAGGATTTTTAATGTTGTGCTAAAGATTACTATCATTACACCGGTTAGTATGTTATTCATTTAGCTTACGATAGTTAAGTGGTGGTCTTTAATTCTGCTTCACATGGCTCTAGGCTGGCAAAAAAGAGAATCAGAGACCATCAATTCTGGGATTGTAAAATTGCAACAGCATGCTAGACATTCACTTAGAGTGCATGGACAAACTGAATCCATTGAGGATTTCATTGCATCCATTGGGCAGGAGCTCCAACAGCCCATTACTAGGTGTAAGCTTCATGAACTTATTTTCTTGGTTATGGATTGTGTCCCTCACTCTGATTTTTTCTCATAGCAGCATGTAGTCAAATTGAGACATGACACTGTATGTTCAGCGAGATATGAGAGAGATGAATTTCTGCAAGTTGTTACATGTCAGGTGTTTGACAAATTAACTCTAGGCCTCCAGGTGCCATTGTATGGTTTGAAGTTGAACTTATCTTGACCTGCGTGGGTAAGCTAATGAATTCTAGACATATACAGTATACTATTATACTTATTGGTGTACAGTTTCTATTAACCGAAGCTATTTGCTAATCAAGACATAAGGTGCACGTGCTCTAACAGATGACAGAAACCAGTACAGGTAAATTCCATTATACACGTGCCAAGACCGATACTGGTACTGTTGCATTGTTGTACTGTGTTTTTCTTTCTTGCAAACAAGGTATATGCATCAGACTTTATATTCTGAAGCCGATGTGGTAATGTTCTCCCTCTCTTTAGGCTATATAGATGATCTCAGACACACGTTAGCTATTGTAACTGCATTTCTGATTCAGTTCACCTGTAGGCCTCCCAAAATTAGGCACACGACTTGGAAAACAATTCCTCCCCAGCTTTTGAATTAGAACAGAATTGTAAGCTTCCTGAGATGTGCTTATTAGAACTTTGTTTTTAGACTGACTAAGTTCCTTACATGTACTTTCTCTATACTTAGATTTTTGTTGTCATCTCTCCTTGGGAATTATGGGGTGAGATCGTATAGGTCAAAGAACCTTTGATCCAATCCTGATATGCTCTGTCTTCTAGGATTATGGATTTCTTATAATTTGTTGACCTAAAAATACAATATTATTTCACCTAATAATACAAATTTGCACTAAATCAGCGAAACTTATTATCGATCGGAGGGAGTATATGTTTTGGTCCATAGTTTTCTGAAACAACTTTGGTAGCTGAAACTTTCTGTCTTCTCTACTTGGATTCTTTTCTGTGGAATGCCTACAAGTCAATTTTTCATATGCGAAGCATATGTCCTGTATTTACAGGATGGATTCTACGTCTATTTTCCCCCCATATAGTATGGACATATGGAGGCACACTTAGCAATTCGTCGAGTTGGGGTGCATAGAGAAGATAATTGATTATTCAACACTGTTTGTTAGAATAATGATATCACTAGAAGATGTTGGAGATTATAATTCAAGTATCCATGTTTTGCTCTTATCAAGGGTATCTCCTTCAAAAGTTGGAATATTTTTTGGTTACACAATATGCTTTGGTTACATAGTAGTGTACATCTGATCAGTTCAAAACCATTCTCTTGATATTTATTTGAATTGGTAAAAAAGGTCCATCCGACAAAACCATACCAAGATGTTTCCCCATTCCTCAGCCTCCACTAGACGAGTGTATATGAAAAATACATGCATGTAACTCTCACTGTTGAGGAACCTATGTGAACATTCTTACTGCACTTTTCACTATCCTAAGATTTGCTTGATGGAGCGCCAGGAGAGGGTAGAGCGAAACATAGAGACGCTTCACGGAGTTTGGAAAGAAGGGAGTAGACCCTGTTATTGTTAGAATTCTTAATTCAAGAGTTGTAGGGAGGAACTTATAAGAAAGTGAACTAATTTTAGTAGAAAACTATTATAAGATCGAACTAGTGACTGGTAATTTTCACTATTTTAGATCTGCTCCCACATAGGCTCTAGCATGAAGAAATATTCTCTATAATGAAAACTAAAACCGTCTTTTTGTGCCTTCTAGCTTTGCATGTCTGCACCTTTTACCCCAAAGACAAACATATTTGGTTTGACTATTACTATGTACCAATAAGTGATAACAATGGTATATTTATGCTCTCTAATGGCATAGTGTTTGACTTCGGTTTTGTCACCAGCAGTACTGTTCGGATGTAGGTATGTTGGTGTTTAAGAGCACTTCTATTACCAGATGGTACATCAGCCCACCAGTCCATGAATTATCAGAATTTCGAGAAAAGGCAATGTGTGTGTAAAAAAAATACACTCTAGCAAGTATTCACCTTTGTTGACTTATAAACAAGTGTTGTTGTTTCCGTTGCTATTATGTTGATTTGAACATGTATTGCATAGAGGCTGATTCAGTGAGGTTCGGTGGTACGTATATTCTATTTCTTCACAAAAGCCTACAAGTTCAGATTTAGGTCATTGGAGTGGATGCTTATCACCTGCTTCTTTATTATTATTATGTATTTATGAGACAAGTTTAGCTTCTGCTTACTTACTGTAATTATTGGTTGCATGTTTCAACTTAGAATTCGTAGCTATCGACTGTTTTATTTGCAGAAATTATTTGTTGTGTAATGTTGTCGGGTTCTGTCATCTCCTTATATCGGGTTTCACTTAGAGAGAAGTTGGTGATTTAATTTCTAGGTGAAGCTAGTAGATAATTTTTTTTACATAAAATGGTGTTTGACTCTTGGGTAATGGAGGATGACCTTTAGGCTTCAAGTGATCTTGCTCACTGTTTCCAAATTCTGGCTTGACTCGTATTTCTAAACAATGTACGCTACTTCATATTAGATTTGGTACACATTTACAGTGTTTTTGAAACTTAAAATTGAATTGCCATTGGTATTTAGCTTTCAACGGCAATTGCATATGAACCTGAAACTAGACCTACCTCTCATTCACGCATGTAAATGCCATTTTCCCTATTCTGCCTACAATAGTGCTTGCCATGTACTGTTAGGTCCCTTTTCCATGTACGATGTAACTCAATTGTGCGTCTGCTAAGTGTTCTTTCTTGGACTACTTTCCAGGAATGATACACAAGGAGTAAGCTGAACAATTGTAGCAACCCGAACAATTTGAGGGATGTACATACCAGGACTCTGGACGCACCCGGAGACTTATTTCGTCAAAGCTTGGAAGCCACCTCTTGAAGGTTTTATAAAGGTCAACAACGATGCTTTCTTCATTTTTGAATCTGGGATTGCTAGCGTTGGACAGACTTGTAGCCACCCGGGATCACCTGGGAAACATCATCTCCTCTACATCATGTCCGATGAGAGAACCATACCGGGCTAAATAAGCAGAAGTTGAGGCTATGCTGCAAGACATGTGTCTAACTTTGGCTACAGAGCATTGTGATGGGATCTAACTGCTAGATAGACGTCAATTCCAGATCGTGTAATCTCTCTGCATCGTGCATGATTTTTTTCCAGATTAAATGCCCATTGGTTTGCTCCCTTGGCGAGAATTCTGGTCATGCAGAGTTCCGAGCAAGGTATGTTCAAGATTTTGGTCTGGCAGAGTTTCGAGCAAGGTGTGTTCAAGATTTGTAATTGATTGTAATACTCAGCCTCTGAGTGGAAGTAATATATGTGCTTCGGTCCCCCCCCCCCCCCCTAAAACTTTAGTTTGCATTGGCCAGTTTTATTTTGACCAGCCCAAACCTAAATCTAGTATATGTATATCTGCGTATAGGTGTACTCGCTTGAGCTGGGAAAACTCCACATTCTTATCGGCTGATCCCACCTCTCATTATCGCGATCTACGTCTTTGCATGTCATATTTTGAAACTTTGTTTCTGCTGCTATATACCTCCTGATTTCTGCCTCCCACATACACATCAGTATACGTGTATGGCGAGTATACGTCTAAGAGGACCATGTAGGCTTCGGATGGGTTCATAGGTTCTTCGAAACGAATCGGTATCGAGTTTTTGTTGTCCAAATTTGAAAAAGAGGGGAGACGTCGAAACAAAAGTGTCAACCTAGAAAAAGGATATGCAAGTTATTGAGATCGGATTCTCTTTTGTTCTTTATGTTACAGTTTTGGTATATAAGTGTTTTTTGTATTAGTACAGGTGATTCTCTGTTAAGAAACTAGCATGTCGTACATAACAAGAGATTATGCAAGTAGAGATGGCCATCCTAACCTCGAAGTCTGAATCAGCTCTTAGGCATTGGTCCGCAATGCAATACATCTCACGACAATACAACACAATACCTCTCACAACGGCACAACATCACGGGCGTGTGGTGCCGCCGCGCCAATCCCCGCTAGTATAACTTATTCTAGTCAAGACATCTGCACTGTAGTTAGACAGGCCAAATTTGGCTCCGGTCCAATGGTTTTTCCCTGCCCAAGTCATTAAAACGAGCGGTGGCCGTCACCCAAATCCCTAAGAAAAAAGAATCACCGAATTCCTAAATCCAGTGTAGTCGCCGTATGATTTGTTACTGGCCATCGTATCATGTGGCCACGGTCAGATTTCTTCTGATATATGGTTTATACATATCCTATGTAAATTATTTTCTACCATGACTTGAATAGAAGAAATACAACGAGAACGGGAGAAGTCCACCATCCCATTTTTATTTTGCAAAATTTCAATGTCTGACTGAGATATGAACTCATGGAATGTGTGAGGGAACCATGTTAAGAAACCGGAGGGGAAAAAGCTACAGGAATAAATCAGAATAAGAAATGTTCTGTTATAGAAATGCATGGTAAGACAAACAAAGTAGCTCACCTAGCACAAACGTAGTTCAAAACAGGAATGTAGCACAAACAAGTAACCTGCACAACTGTAGCTGGGACCAAATATAACTTCCCGAATTCTCCGCCAAAGCTAAGAGCATCTCCACTCGGATTACCGGGACGCCGTTTCCAGGGCATTTTTTCGTCCGGACGGCGTTTTTTCGCCTAGTCGCATTCTCAGGACGCCGGTTTTGTCCGAATTTGGCCTAACATTCATCTGGCGTTCCTAGGCCGATCCCGCGGCGTTGGAAACACCCTGGGAACGCCAGACGCAGCGAAAAAGCTGGTGGGCCAACCTTGTCGGTGAGAGGAGACCGAGTTCCCGCCCTTTTCTTTTTTCCTCCCGCCTTCCCTCTTCATTTCCCCCACATCTCCCGCCAGTTCGCCGAGCTCCCGCCCACCATGCCGCCAAAGGGTTTCGCCAAACCCCGATCCACCGCCGGCGAAACGACGGAGAAGAAGGCGAGGAAGCCGAGAGCACCGACGCTGAGACCTGCAGGCATCACCGACGCCACGTGGCTTGCCCTATGCCGGAAAAGAAAGTTGAATCCGACAGCCGCAGAGACAGGGAGACAAGGTCCAAGGAGGCGAAGGCGTTCGCCGAGGCTCACGCGGCGGCCGAGGCCCAGGCGAAGAGGGAGGCGGCGGCGTTGCGTACATAGTACGACGGTGTTTGGGGGAGCCAGCCAAGTGTCGCTTCGTCGGCCGGCTTCTCGCCGGTTTCACCGTCCATCTTCCATGAGAGCCACGCGAACCCGCGGCAGAGGTACTCCTCCTTCTCCGAGTTCGACGGCGGGTTCAAACCCAACACGCTCTTCCCCTGCCCCGCACCTCGCCCCCCTCTGGCCTTCAACGTCGACATCAGCGTTCCATACTCCGCCTCTCCGGCGTACGACGCGTCTTCGTCGTCCATGCGCCGCGGTCCTCTTCCGTTCGCCGGAAGTTCGTCGCCCGCAACCTACGGCAAAACGGACGCCCAGAACATGTTCAGCGGAATGTCAGCCGGAGACTACATGCAGGGGCATGATCTCCGCAGGGTCGACGGCAGCCATCAATGCATCTTTCTTCACTCAAGAACAGTCCCGGGCCGACACCGAACACGACATCGAGTCCCAGGATTTCTCCGAGCAGACCCAGGCCGAGGAGGTTGACGAGGACGCGGAAGAGGGTGCCATGGCTCCGGCGAAGTCTAGAGCCAAAGGCAACAAGAAGGCGAGCACCTCGGCGACGGAGCCCTGGGTCAAGTGGACGTCGCTTGAGGACCTTTGCCTCGCCGACGCCTGGAAAGCGGTGAGCATGGATCCCATCACTGGCGCCAACCAAAACTCGGACAATTACTAGAAGCACGTGAAGTTAGCGTTCGACGAACGCAACCTTTGTGACCCGACGTACAACAAAGTTCACATGGAGCGCGACGAGAAAGCCATGATCAACCACTGGGGACTCATCCAGCAGGCGTGCAACAAGTGGCACAACATTCTTGAGGAGGTCGGCCTCGCACCCATCAGCGGTGAAAGCATGGATTGCAAGGTACTTCGCCAAACACTAGCCGAAGGTACTTGTTCATGGCTATCCCAACACACTTTGACTTGTCTTTCGTGCACTCGGCATGTACCGAGACGACACCAAGACGGAGTTCAAGTTCCATCATGTGTTTGTCGCGATAGAGAAATGCGATTAATGGGCGGACACCCGACCAAGGATGGCGTGTACAACTCGGCGGCTCCACCCCTGCAGCCGGCGAAGAGAGGCCGGAGGTCGGCCAGAAGAAGGCGAAGATTCTCAAAGCGGCAGGACCTCCCGCCGAGCATCTACAGGATTCCATCGAGAAGTGCATCGCCGATACGAAGACCCATACCAAGAAAAGGGAGGAGAAGGCCGACGAGAGATGAGCGCGGCTTCTCTAGAATCAAGACCGCAAGTTCGACCTCCTCAAATCAAACTATGCCACTAAGAAGAGGAATACGGATCTCCAGTTTCTCATGGGCGGCGAGGACACCTCAGCGATGAGGACGCCGGTCAAGGCCTGGTACATGGCGCGACGCAACTCCATCCTCCAGGAGGATGCCCCCGCCAACACGCCAAGCCCTGCGCCGGCAACATCCGCCGCGACAGCTTCGCCGAGTTCAGCAGCGACCTCCTCCAACCAGTCGGGCGGCCACGACGCTGATGACCCCATCCCCGTCAAACCAGACATGCCGGAGGAGGCTATCCCCATCGACGACTGATCGCCGACCTGTTTCTTCTTGTTCTGTAATAATTTATCGCCGAACTTTTTGGCCGTACTTTTGTCGAACACCTTTGGCCGAGTTTTTGCCGACGGGAACGAGTAAATTCGAATACATCGCCGTTTCTTGCTTCGTCTGGGAACTCAGCCTAGGAACGCGATCGGGAAACTGGCCGTTTCCAGACCGAAACCAAGCTCCGTCCGGCGCTATTTAGCTCTAAATTTCGGCATGAAAATGGCCAACGAGTGGAGAGAAGTCTTTCAGTTCTTGGAGATCAGCATGCCATTCTGTCCTGATGAAATCAGGGTCTTCGCAGTCTGCCACACACGGGTCAGATCCAACTCGCCGATGTCGTTTGGCTGTGGGTTTTCGATGCCGCCACTGTCCAGCGCGAGATGCGCCCCGCAAGAGCGTTACGATAGCCTGCAGGAGAGGGCTGCGGCCTACACGGCTACACGCTGGCACGCGAGGCCACTCTGCATGCCGTAACGCCAGCACCCACGCAGCCCTGCAAGACGAGGCCGCCGCCGTCACGTCCCCTGCACGGCGACACGCGAGGTCTCCCTGAACACAGGAACGCCGCGCCGCCCTGCACTTTGTGGCCGCTACCTACACGTGTCCCGTGCACCGGCCAGCCGCAAGCAGCTCTGCATCTTCCCTGTAGTTCACACTGGTTGCCGCGCTTTTTTCAGGTTCGACATCTTCCCCTACCTACTGACCTGCATTTGAACAGTTACCTGTTGCAGCCTTAATCCGTACTAATCGATTACGATCAAGAAGAGGAGCATGCTTCTATGAGAAGGGCCCTTGAGGAATCAGGCCTCTTACTTTGACGATAGACAATGACCTGCATTTATAAGAAGAAAACAACGGTAGTTAGTAGGCCACTATAGAATATTTTGTTTTGGTCAGAGATTTGTTTGCAAATTTAGGTTGGTACAGTATTGTGTAACATTGTAAGTCATCTCTAGAGTGATAGCATATGTGGTCAAATGCAAGTCACTTTGCAAATTTAGGTTTCTTCAGAAGATTCTCTCTATAGGTTTCAACCCACAATTCTCTTGATTGACCATTAGAAACTAGAGTTATATTAGTACACTTGACATATTAGTGGTTATTATTTCAGCGCATCTTAATGATACCCGAACTTCTGTTGTACTTTTGCAGCTTGGTTACTTGGTTAGGGTCACTGTTATGCAGGAGGTCCCGTGGTCTTACGTGTGCACGCACTCCACACAAATTAAAAATTAAAAATGCGCACTACGGCTCCTGATTTGTTCATAAATCTCAGGTGCATATGTGATCAGTTACGAGAAGCAATGAAGCATCACGTACGAGAATAGGATGTAGAGTAACACGGGGCTAGCAGCGCTTACGATGGCGGAGTTCCAGGGGAGGTTGAGCAGGAGGTCGTCGAACCGCCGGGTGGCGCCGAGGGCGTCGACGACCCAGTTGTCGCTGTCGCAGTCGATGATCGTCTTGTCGAAGTCGAACACCACCACCATGCCGCCGGCGCCATTGCTCGCTGCCATTGCTGCGGCTCTGCTCAGAGATATCGAACCCGACCAGAATAGAGGAGCTACCGGAAGTTAGGAGAAATGAAGGTGCGTTGCACTGGTCGGATGGAACGCCATGACCTAGGTATTTATAGGGCCGGGGCAGCCACAACACGGCCATGAATCGAAACGGCAAAAGGAAGAAGTACTATTGCTAATGGAATCTCATTACGCACGGCAGCGTCCACCTTAATGCGCCGTGATATGGCGTCCGCATTATTGCGTCCTGTCCACGAGATCCTTTTTCCTCTCGTACGTGCGCGCGGGCTTAAATTTAGGCGACGCCCCAGCTAACGGAGGCCAGATTGATTACTAATTGCCAGGATTGTTCCTGGGAATATTCTTGGAGCGGGCGAATAAATGGCCGATCGAGTGTTGCGTCTTCCTTAACCTTGCCGCCACCGCTTTTCAGGCAGTTATAACGGCTTGTGCGTGGCGGACTCCTCTCTCTGTTCCCACATTTCCTGGGAGGAGCAGACGTTGCGGCGCCGTGTGACCATAAGACAGCACCCAACTGTTTACCACCACGTGTGATGCACAATCATGCGAGATTTCCCCAAGTTTTTGTCAATCATCGCCACGTCGGAATTGTTTTTTTATCTCTACTACTAATAAAGGAGCAAACTCAAATTTCCCTACACGCACCCCACAAATGTACACAAACGAACCAACAAACACACATGCAGGCCCACTAATCAGGTCTGGGTACATTTAACAATTACATACAAATGGACTGACTACTTATCCCAGCGGACGGACGGACTACTCCCATTGGGGCCATCAGCGCTTCTCTTCTTTGAAACTAAGGAAAGTATCGCCATCAGCGCTCCTACCCTCGCGATCACGGGAATCTCGCCAAGACTGTCATCGCCGAGATCCAGTTCGACACCCATTACAGGTCCTCGACGACGCCCGCTGCCTGCTTTCTCTGCCTGGGCGGCGACACATCGTCCACGCCGTCTTCCTGGACGGGGCCCTCACTAGTGCACACCCCCCCTCTAACACCGGTTTGGAGGGCCCTCTAATAGCGGTTGTACAACCGCTGTTGAGGGTTCGGTGTTAGAGGGGCCCCCCCTTTAACACCGGTTCTTATACGAACCGGTGTTAAAGGGTGGCGCACGTGGGGCTGCCGCACGGCTCAGCCCCCCCCTCTAACACCGGTTTGGAGGGCCCTCTAACAGCGGTTGTAGAACCGCTGTTGAGGGTTCGGTGTTAGAGGGGCCCCCCTTTAACACCGGTTCTTGTGGCGCACGTGGGGCTGCTGCAGGGCTCAGGCCCCCCCCCCTTTAACACCGGTTCGTAACACGAACCGGTGTTAAAGGTTCTGTGCCGCGGCAGGAAAAAGAGATAAATCTCTGCCGCGGCAGGAAAACGGCCTAAATCTCTGCCGCGGCAGAGTTCTGCCCCTGCCCCGTTCTGGGCGTATTTCTGCGGCGCGACGGGGACGGTGAGGGGGGGAGGGAGAATCGATCGGGAGCGGTATACACATACATCGTCATCGGTACATACGAGTACATGAATAATTAAGCAACTATTATTATACACAACATCGTCATTGTGTGGTATTCTCCGTAAACGTTGAAGCATCAAGTACAAGACAAACACGTTCAAGCATATATACAATGTTCATTTTGGTGGATATCTAAAGAGTTCTCCGCCAGGCGTGACGACCTCATCAAGTATGAACCCCGGCAATTCCTCTTGAATGGCTCGTATGAGGTCAAATGGTAGGAGTTGCTCCCGCATCCATTCGATCTGAATATATATGAAGAATGGGGTCAATATATATATAAGAATAAAACTCAACACAATTGATGGTAATAAAATAATGTTGTGTACTTTGTTTACTTACTCTAAGTTGTTCTAGTGCGGCTTGGCCCGTCGCACATATCGTGTTGCAAATGAACTCGCAAACATAGTACCCACATAAGTTATTGCCGTGTCTCTGATGCGCGCACTTTACGAGAATAGAGAGTTCAATCAAAATAATAATCAATAAAGCATGATATAATGGAATTGGAAGCAGAATCAAAGAGATACGCATACCTAGCTAGCTAGTATTACTTACATTTTGGTCTACAAATTTTAGTTCTTCTGACCATTCACCCACGGCCCTGCCCGTGAACCTTTTCCAAACCCTGTCCAGCAAAGAAAATGGATAAAGGAGTAATTAATTACTTGTTGTCACGAAAGTTGCCGATCTAGTGCGATAATATGATTGAAATTACCTCTGGAGCATCTCTCTAAAGTCTACCCATAGCTCTTTTTCTTTTCGTAACGAGTCCATGACAAGGACTTTTCCTGAGTCAGGTTGAATGACTAGCAGAATAAAGTGGAACCTACGCACGCATAACTCATCATCAGTTACACTTAACATCGAGTAAGCCGAAACAGAATGTGTACAAGAGAGGGTAACAGTACTCACGAGAAGTTGTAAGGCAATAGTAGTTCCCTTTTGGTTTGTTGTCTCAGTAAAGACCTTAGCAATAAATCTTCTGTTTGCCCGGGTTTGGTTCTTACCACTTCTTCATGAACTCTATTTGGGTCAATGAACCCAATGTCAAAAGGTCCTCCTTTCATGCATTCCATAACCTTTTTCCTGCATAATAGTATATACATATATGGTGAGCATATATATATACATGCAATTAATAAAGTGAATGAGATGAGATAGAAAATACGGAAATAGTACTTACACACAATAAAGGCTGATGGCAGCTTTGTCGAGTTCCTTCTGATTGAATAGAAAATGCAAGTCTTGAATGTTGAAGTCGATCACATCGTCTCCGCACAAGAAAATCTCATCTCTTATATGCGCCGTGATCCATTGTTCCTTTCTCGTCTTGCAGAAATCAAGGTACCACTTGTGCAATCTTCGCATCTTTGTTGGTAGATTCTTGAGCTCCTCTTTCTTGACGAGATTCTTCCCATACTTCCATGGCTGTATGGGGTTGGCATCGGCATCGCATTTGGGCAAGTTGTCTCCCATGATGTTCAAGTATGCAATGTAAGTCATCCCCATCTCATTGGCCTTTCTTTGTAGCTCTTCCTCGTAATCATTTACGGGAGGAGCGTCCCGTGTGTCGAACACTTGGAGTGGGGCGCATGATTGGTTTTCCTGCTCTCCGAGCATGGGAACTGTTTTCTGGGGTGCCGCACGACTGCTACTTTCAGTCTCCCTATGGAGCCTTGCATCCGCCTTCAAAATCTGGCGCTCGTAGTTCGGCACAAGTGGGGTTTCAGGTTTCAAAAGATTTTTGTAAAACTTCTCCACCACCGCCGGATCTATTTTCTCCTTTGGCTCGGCCCGTCTAGGTGCAAAGAATTTCTTGACCTCTTCTTCCGAGATCCTATTGGTCTCCTCGTCGTTGCGATTCCACGGTAAAACCAGCAATGGCTTGGCGGAAGGCTGCGGGACGTAGTTTTTTTAAACTCTTTGGCGTACGGTTTCCTGCAGATTTCTTTGTGGCAGTGCTAGTGATGCTCTTCGTGGCAGTGTTCTTCCGCTTACGCTGAGGAGATGGCTGAAGCACCGGAGATGGCTGACGGGCAGGAGATGGCTGGCGCGCCGGAGATGGCTGCCGCGCAGGAGATGGCTAAAGCGTCGGAGATGGCTGCCGCGCAGGAGATGGCTGAAGCGGCTCAGACTGCTGACGCTGCGGAGACGACGGGGGTGCCAGTGGCCTCCAATTTGGAAGCACGATGTGTTCCTTCTTCCAAAGAATGGTTGTTTTCACTGCAAATTTGAGTTGAGTTTCCCCTTCACCTGTAGCATGGTCAAGCTGTGCTTCCTCATATTCCTTCACAACCTCATCCACCCCGACAATAGCATAGCCATCTGGAATCGGTCGGCAGTGGTAAGTTCCACCAGCTACAGGAGGTAAGGCATAGCCGACAGCCACCTTAATGGATAAGCCCATTAATCTCACATGCAGCTCAGCGTGTTCGCTCTCCGTGATCTCATCCACGGGGTATCGAGGACCCGCCATTTCAAGCGTGGGCTGCACGTTCTCCGTGGAAGCCACGCTGCTTTTCCGCACAGATTCTGGGCCGCCGACAGCTTCCAATGCAGGCTCTTCATGCCGCTGAGATGGGCCGGTAGCTTGATGGCTCTGTTGTACATTCACTTGCGCCTGTAGCGCTACAAGTGCATGTTCTATCCGTGTCATCCGCTCTATACGCTCTTTTTCTTTTCTGCCGCGCCATCTGTAAGAGTCGCTCCACTCGGCAAACCTATCCTTCCACGTCATACCCCCTGTGCCTCGTGCATGTCCAGGGTGTTCTTTTTTACCGATGGCGCGTGTGAGCTGGTCATTCTCTCTGTCGGGATGGAAGGTCCTGGCGGTTGTTTCCTCGTATGCCGTGATGAGTTCAGTGACGGGTTTGGCAAGGAGGGTTGGGAAGATACACAATCATGTTTCTGGGTCCAACCTTGCCCCGATTCCATAGAACCAAGTCTTTGCACGTAGGTCCCACCCATGTGTCTGGGGTGTGATCCCTCTGTCGCGCAGGGCCTTCTCAGCTTCCTCCCACTTAGGCCTCTGAGATATGTAGCCACCTGACCCTGTCCTCTGGTGATATTCCTTCTTCTGGGCATTTAGCGTATTGGTTTTTGACCTCTTTGTAGCTATAGCACCTTCCTTCTATGCCACAAATTCGCGCTAGTGAGGTCTTATCTTCACATAATATGCGTCTTCGAAATCTGGAGTCTCGCGAGCTTTGACAAATTTGTTCAATTTTGTCTTCCAGTTGCGGAAAGCGTCAGCCATCTTCTTTAGAGTCCACTCTTTGACCTTTTCCTTTATAACCGGTTTGTTTTCATCCTCCTCTGGCGGAAGGGTGAAATTTACCAACAGCGAATTCCAAAGCGTTTCTTTGGATCTTTCATCGACAAAGGTACCGTCGCCCTTCTTTGGCTTATTCCAATATTCAATTATGATTGGGATTTGGTCCCTAACAAGAACTCCAGCCTGACGTACAAATTTGTCTGCGGCCTTCTTGGGCTCCACCGGCCTGCCATCAACACGGACTGCTTCGATCGTGAACTTTGCACGATCTTTCAACCGATGGCTCGCGCCTCGCTTGCTCTTTTTCGTAGAAGAAGATGGTTGTTGGCTGGTCGATCCAGAGGGCTAAAAGAAGAAAGAAGCGTTAATTAATACATGTAGAAGAAGATTGTTGGTGGAAGTCAGCAGAGGCTTAATCAATGCATATACCTCGCCGGACTTTGTAATCACTAAATTGCGTTCACCGGAGTCTTCATCTTCTCCATGACTACTTGAGCTGTCATCATGTCCCTCCAAGTTCAGATATTGTGAGGTGTCCTCATCGATAATGTTCTCTATTATTTCTTCTTCTTCAAGGTTTCTACTAAGTGGATCCATAGTTTCTAAAACAATAATATTATCTAGAGTAAGAGAGTAAACATTCAAGTGGACTTGGATTCATACACAAATATACATATTATTCATACAAAAATACACAAATAAATACACAAATGAAATTAAAACCCTAAGGATGCTTGATCATTTTAAACGAGTTCCGAGGGGTCCAAACCCTAATTCGGAGAAATCCCGGATGCATATGAGAGGGGCTAGCTACAGTGGCTGACCGGAGGATGCTCCAGAAAGCGGTGGCTGGCGGCGCTGGAGAGCGACCTAGGGCGCGCGAGGTAGCGGGTTCGCCTCAGCGTGATGCGGCCTACCTAAAACGGGTGGCGCCACTACCTAGGGGTCACTGGAGCGACGTTAACGACGACGGCTAGCGGCGGCGCTTACAGAGCAGCGAGGTGACGACCCTAAACTAATACTAACTATAAAATACACTAAATAACCCTAAACTAAATACACTAAACTACACTAAATAAATAACCCTAAACTAATAACCCTAAACTAAATAAACCCTAAACTAATACTAACACTAAACTACTAATAATACACACTAAACTACACACTTATAAAATACTAATAACTAATTATATACATATATGCAACAATATATACAACATATATGCAACAATATATATATGCAATTACACACAAATAAAATTATTCACACACAACAATATATATATACATATATGCAACATTTATCCAATATACACACAAATAATATTTATCACCAATATCCAATATCTCCAAAACACAAATAGAGAGCTCTCACCACCGGTGGCGGCAACTCTCGCGAACGGGGTCGGCGGCAGCGGTCGTGGACGCGGGGTTGGCGGCGGCGGCTCCGAGTTGGCAGAGGCTTCAGTGTTGGCGCGCGGCGGATCCGAGCGACGGCGACGAGGGGGCGGCCGACGCGGGCGCGCGCGGTGGCGGGCGGTGCTGGCGCGGCGGGGGGCGTCGACTGCGACGGCGACGGCTTGCGCGCGGGGAGGGGGCGATGGCGCTCCCGCGGGATGGCGACGGCGAGGGCTGGACGGCGACAGCTGGACGGCGCCGGCTCTCCTCTGCTTTTCTCTGCGCGCGCGCTTTCGATCTGGCTGGGGGGAAGAAGGAAGGGGAAGGCGCGCGTTATAACCCTCCCCCCTTTAACACCGGTTCGTGGTTGGAACCAGTGTTAAAGGGGGGGTGTGCGCGCGAAACGAAATAAATGCGCGCCCCTTTAACACCGGTTCGTGGCTGGAACCGGTGTTAAAGGGGGGGGCATTTATTTCATGCATTAAAGGGGTGGGGGCATTTATAATTCAAAAAATAGGATATGAATTTAGAAAATTCATATCTTATTCATTTCAACTCAGAAAAATATGAATAATATATCATAATTTTCAGAAAAATAATATCTATCCATTCATGTAAAAACATTTTATATTTACTTTAGATGAAATTTTTCAAAATGATTAAAACACTTACATATAAATTTTGATTATTCAATTCAAACAAAAATAAATTGTCAAATCCTAAAACTTTGAACATAAGAAATATTAAGCATCTAAAAAGGAATCTAACCCTATTTTATTAGAGAAAATCATATTTTATTTTGTATTAACATTTTTGAATTGATTGGATATTTAAATGCCGCATCTTTTGTATACACTTGAATCTGACAAAACCTCGCTCAACTTGCATTGGATTTTTGATAAAATAGCATATTGTGAACCTAAAAATGATTTTTGTAAAAAATCATGAGCATCGTATCATGTACCTGTAGTTCATATCTGACCCACTTCCTGCCGATTCGGTAGGAAGTTGTCTTTTTCACCAGAGGTGGACGGAAAGGTTTCAGATCCCTCTGTTGGTACATAGTCCATATAAGGTGGTCTAGTATTTTTGTAAAATGTGGTGGTGGTTTTTTGAATTAGCCATTTGGTGGTTGCTTCACAAAACCGTCCGTTTTTTATGCTCGGAAAATGGAAAATGCCTTTTTGGTGCGATAAAAAGGAAAACTTCCTCTTGCAACATTGTTTGCCATGCCATGATGCACATGTATGCACAATATGGCCATATTATCACAAACTATGCCTTGATTCTAGCCATAACATTGGTCATTTGACCCGAAAGCCAAGAAACCTCGAATGAGATAGGTCATTTTGTGAAGGAGATAGAACTGGAATTAAAATACAGAATGCAACTAATAGTAAGTTACATAAAGCACGACTGAAAATTAAGATACCGAAAAGAACTGAAAATTAAGATACATGGCCAGATTAAGTAACAATCGGCCGAACTTGTTTCGGAATGTTGGAGTGATTCAGTCATGCTCCTGCCTACACCTGTAATACTCGCCACTATAGTCGTCGTACTCGCCGCCGCCGTCATCGCTGTCGTCGTCGGGGTCGCCGTAATTGAACCTTGAAGGCTAAGTACGCGTGTGCTGGACTTGAGGGTAGCGCAGATGGGGGTTAGAGTCGGCGGCAGTGTCATGGGCCATGACGCTCTGGAGAGTCCGACCGCGCCACCATAGCCGATGGCCGGCCTCGTTGAAGTTCGCAGGAGGTGGGTCGTCCTCCTCGTGCCTGGCGAGCGCCCTCTCACGCCGATCCACGAAGAAGGCTTCCCAAGTAGGGAAATAGTCGGGATGCCATCTAGGATTCCTCCGCTGCTCCGGCGTGAGCTCAAAGTAGTAGTGGTTCGTGATGGCCATCCGGCGCGCCACACCTAGAGGGACAGGAGGAACCAGCACGCCTCCGGCACTCAGCATCCAGCCGACGGGGACACAGTAGCCCGGCGGGCAGGGTAGTTCGAGGCGCAAAGCGCCTCTGCGTCCCTGGGGGTTAGTGCTACGGTGGAAGCCATGGGAAAGAGTGATGAGGTTGCAGATATGAGTCTAGAGATGTGCAACGACAATGGAGGCCAACCCTATATATATAGTGAAGAACTGGCGGGAAAAACTAGAGGGAAGAACTGGCGGGAAGAAAAATGGCGGGAAAAATAGAAGGAAGAAAAATGGCTCATTTAATACATATACTGTTAACAGAAGAAATATGACATTGATTTCCATGTCGAGATACATATGTGTGCCAAAAATGGCTCAATTAATACATATAGTCAATCTTATGATCGCGTCGGCCGTAACCATGGAGTATCAACACCGTTTAACAGGATGGTTGGGTCAGTCTTCACTCTGAAGGGCGGAATTTCATCAAACTTATTATAATCTTCTGACATGTCTGTCTTGTCCTCCACTCCCACGATGTTTCTTTTCCCTGAAAGAACTATGTGACGCTTTGGCTCATCGTGTGATGTATCTGTTTGCTTATTTTTTTTCTTTTTTTCGGTTTGGTATACATGTCCTTCACATAGAAAACCTGAGCCACATCATTGGCTAAGATGAATGGTTCGTCTAAGTTCTTGTCTACCTTCATAAGATTGTTGAGATCCAACGTTGTCATTCCGTACTTCTTGTCTACCTCAACCCCCCTCTTGTTAGCTTGACCCATTTGCATCGAAACAAGGGAACCTTAAAATTAGGTCCATAGTCAAGTTCCCATATCTCCTCTATGAACCCATACTACGTCGTTTTTTGCCCATTGTCTTCTGCTGCATCGAAGCGGACACCACTATTTTGGTTGGTGCTCTTTTTATCTTGGCCTATCGTGTAAAATGTATTCCCATTTATCTCGTACCCTTGAAAAGTACATACAGTCGAAGATTGTGTCCTGGCCAACAAGTACAGCTGATCCCCAGCAGTGGTGTTATTCGTGAGAAGTCTTTGCAGCCAGCCGCCAAAACTCGCCATGTGTTCACTTATAATCCATTCATCAGACTGCCCCGGGTGTTTGAGGCGTATTAAATTCTTGTGTTCATTGATATATGGGGCAACCAAGATAGATCTTTGTAAAACCGTGTAGTGTGCTTGATTGAGAGAATGCCCGTCCCTATATATCACTGCTTTACATCCTAGGGTGCCTTTTCCACGCAGTCTCCCCTCATGTCGTGATTCTGGAACACCAATCGCCTTAAGGTCAGGAATAAAATCAACACAGAACTCAATGACCTCCTCTGTTACATAGCCCTTGGAGATGCTTCCTTCTGGCCTAGCACAGTTATGAACATATTTCTTTAAGACTCCCATGTACCTCTCAAAGGGGAACATATTGTGTAGAAATACAGGACCGAGAATGGCAATCTCTTCTACTAGGTGAACCAGGAGATGCGTCATAATATTGAAGAAGGATGGTGGGAACACCAACTCAAAGCTGACAAGACATTGGGCCACATCTGTCTGTAACCCTGGTAGGATTTCTGGATCGATTACCTTCTGAGATATTGCATTGAGGAATGCACATAGCTTCACAATGGGTACTCAAACATTTTCAGGTAGAAGCCCCCTCAATGCAATCGGAAGCAATTGTGTCATAATCACGTGGCAGTCATGAGACTTCAGGTTTTGGAATTTTTTCTCTGCCATATTTATTATTCCCTTTATATTCGACGAGAAGCCAGACGGGGCCTTGATACTGCTCAGGCATTCAAAAAAGACTTCCTTCTCTGCTTTGGTAAGAGCGTAGCTGGCAGGAGTTAAGTGGCATCGTTTACCCTTCTTGTTCTCAGGATGCATAGGCTCTTCAGGGTCTTTCAGACGTTGCTGGTCCTGCCGTGCTTCCGGTGTATCTTTTGTCTTCCCATACACTCCTAGGAAGCCTAGCAGGTTCACGCAAACATTCTTCGTCACGTGCATCACGTCGATTGAAGAGCGGACCTCTAAGACTTTCCAATAGGGTAGGTCCCAAAATATAGATTGCTTCTTCCACATGGGCGCGTGTCCGGCATCGTCATTTGGAACAGATAGACTGCCAGGACCTTTTCCAAAGATTACTTCTAGGTCCTTGACCATACCAAATACCTCCTCACCGGTACGGAGGACAGGCTTCCTCCGGGGTTCTGCCAGACGTTTGAAATGTTTGCCTTTCTTTCTTACTGGATGCAGGTTCAGAAGAAATCGACGATACCCTAGGTACACAACCTTCTTACATTTATCCAAATATACACTTTCAGTCTCATCTAAAAGTGTGTGCATGCATTGTATCCCTTGTTTGTCTGCCCTGAAATGTTACTAAGAGCAGGCCAATCATTGATGGTTACGAAAAGCAATGCTCATAGGTCAAATGGCTCCCCTTTGTGCTCATCCCACATACGTACACCTGGTTTGGCCCACGGCTGTAAAAGTTCTTCAACTAATGGCCTTAGGTACACATCAATGTCGTTGCCGGGTTGCCTCGGGCCTTGGATGAGCACTGGCATCATAATGAACTTCCTCTTCATACACAACCAAGGAGGAAGGTTATAGATACATAGAGTCACAGGCCAGGTGCTGTGACTGCAGCTCTGCTCACCAAAAGGATTCATGCCATCTGTACTTAGACCAAACCTTAAGTTCCTTGCGTCACGTGCGAAGTCCGGGTACTCTCGCTCGACTTTTCTCCACTGTGACCCATCAGCAGGGTGTCTCAACATCGCGTCTTTCTTACGGTCTTCCATGTGCCATCGCAACAACTTGGCATGCTCTTTATTTCTGAAGAGACGTTTTAACCGTGGTATTATAGGAGCATACCACATAACCTTGGCAGGAACCTTCTTCCTAGGGGCCTCGCCCTCAACATCGCCAGGATCGTCTCGTCTGATCTTATACCGCAGTGCAGTGCATACCGGGCATGCATCCAAATTCTCGTACTTCTTACCGCGGTAGAGGATGCAGTCATTAATGCAGGCATGTATCTTCTGCACGTCTAATCCTAGAGGGCAGATAACCTTCTTTGCTTGGTATGTACTGTCGGGCAACTCATTATTTCTTGGAAGAAGATTCTTCATTTTTACCAACAACTTTGAAAATGCGTTGTCAGTCACACCGTTCTCTGCCTTCCATTGCAGCAAATCCAGTGTGGTACCTAGCGTTTTGTGGCCATCTTCGCAAGTTGGGTACAACAATGTTTTGTGATCCTTTAACATCTGCTCCAGCTTCTCCTTCTCCTTTTCAGTTTCACATTCTTCCTTTGCATCAATAATGGCCCGACCAAGATCGTCATCAGCGGGCCCATCTGCTGCCTCTTGATCTTCATTATCTACCCCCGTTGCAGTATCATCATATTCAGGATACATATTATGATAGTTGTCATCATCCTCTTCTTCTTCGTTGTCTTCCATCACAACCCCTTTTTCTCCATGCTTGGTCCAACAATTATAGTTGGGCATGAAACCGGATCGAAGCAGGTGGGTGTGAATGGTTCTGGTATTTGAGTAGTCTTTCTTGTTCTGACAGTGAACACACGGACAGCACATAAAACCATTGTGACCACGGTTTGCATTATCCACAATGATGAAATTTTGGAGGCCCGTAATGTACTCGGAAGTGCGGCGGCCACCGTACATCCATTGTCGGTTCATCTGCATTAATATATAGTATATATCAAAAAATAATAGGGAGATGACCATTTATATATATAGTACATCAATGACACATGAAAGGATAGTTGCCGACCTCGACCGAGAAGGAAAGAGCAACGAGAAAACTTATTTTGAGCTCTCGGGCATTTCACCGAACACCTCTTGTGCATACGAAAAAACACAAACTAGCACACTTCACACCCTCTTGCTAGGCTCCAAAATGAGATAGTGAAAAAATGGAAGAGTGGTGTGGGCTGCGGTGTCTTATATAGCCCCCCCTTTAACACCGGTTCAAGCCACGAACCGGTGTTAAAGGGGGGGCTGCGCGGGCCACTGGTGCAGGGGCCTTTAACACCGGTTCGTGCCACGAACCGGTGTTAAAGGGGGGATCCTTTTTGCTGCACTTGCCACGCTGGTACAGGCCCCCCCTTTAACACCGGTTCGTAGAAGAACCGGTGTTAAAGGCCATTTCCAGGCTCAACCAAAGGCCTCGTTTTCACTAGTGGCTAGCCGTGATCCTCGACCAGGACGCCCTCGCGGTGACACTAGACGCCCAAAATACGGCTACCAGCCGCTGCAGGTACATGGGATTCCAGACGCCGAAAATACATTGGTTTTTCCACCTGGATTCGCTTGATTTCTTACCGCAAGTACAATGCTCTCTCCATATTGTCATACTTGTAATTTTTTAATAGAACGTTTGATTTTTCCTGTATGTTCTGAATTGATAGATAAGAATGTGTTAGCTAATTCGAACTACAGAGTACATATATAACTACATACATGCAAGCGATTGAAGTGGATGATCTTCCAAAATATGATATTGCATACTAACCTTTTTGTTTTTCCAAATGTTCATACCATCCTTTTTGTGCTCCATAGTTATGTAGAGATGTCCATAATTATGTAGAGATGTATCTGCTAATCAGGACAATACAAACATGTCAATGAGATAGTTCATAATCCCCAATGTAATATAGTTATTGAATCTTGTAGCCTTGTCAAAACTGTAACCTTTTACAAAATTATAAAACTCAACACAGTAACTTGGAGGGAAACTGAACTTCCTCATTGCCAATAATTTCGTAAATATTTGCACGAGTTATTCAGAGCAACATTGCAGGCTTAATTCGATTATTTGGTGAGAACCATTTAGACAAGTAGCCTTCTACTGCCTACATGTCACACTATACATTTCTTTGTTCACTAAGTAGGGTAGAATTAAGCTGTTGGTATGACATCTCCGAGTCGTGCTGGGGAACAGACGCCGTTTCAAGATATAAGCAACAACTCCTCTTTAGGTAACTATTTAGGCAACCAATGCCTTCTAATTGCTGATATTTTCCATCTATAATGAATATTACTGTTATAGTCATGCAAAATAATTTCGCTACACAGATCCTAAAGAGTTGAAAAGGCAAAAGGATAGAGAATATTATGCGCACAATAAAGATGTTATTCGAAAAAGACGGCGTGAAGCCAACGAAAAGAAACAGGCATCCACAGCCCTACTTAGTGAAGAGCAAGATGTCCCACATACACCCATGTCCATGTCCCAAACTACTAATGGCCTGCAAAATGTACCACTTACGCCGATGTCCATA
Organism: Avena eriantha; assembly: GCA_910589775.1. Classification (NCBI taxonomy): domain Eukaryota; kingdom Viridiplantae; phylum Streptophyta; class Magnoliopsida; order Poales; family Poaceae; genus Avena; species Avena eriantha. Next base: position 89,028,817 of record OU342745.1, read on the forward strand.
TCCCAATGTACTAATGCTCTTGTACTACAACACGAAGCCTGTGGTCAAATGGATATTACTGCTGCTCCTGCCAATATTAGTGTCCAAGATACTGAAACACAAACACCACTGTTCATGTCTCTTGGTAATGACGATCAACAAATGCATACACCCCTGTTTTTTAATATACTACTCACCCCATAAAAATACCAATTACCCTTTTTCATCCATGCAGATCCTAACGACATAAGGAGGCAGAGAAAAAGGTTGTATTATGCACGAAACAGAGAGGAAATACTAAAACAACAACGTCAGTATCGTGAGAAGAAAAAACAAACATCAACACTCCTCAGCGGACAAGACACTGTATCAAACACACCAGCTACCGGACAATCAGTTGTCACCCAACTACCAACAAAAACATTGGCATGTTTGTATTGCCGTGAATTATTGGTTCCATGTTTATAGCTTGCAAATTGTTCATTGTGTGGTATGTGCAATGTGATAAGTGCAATTTTTTTCCAGACTTAACAAATCCACCAAATTCATCTCCGTCTCTTGGAGGGATCCCTCACGACAAGGAGAATAATGTCATAGACAACGATGAATCGCAATGGTTGCACAGGAATGATGCCTACCATATGCAGCAAATTGCAGGACGAATGAGAGCTGTTGCGGTCCCTCTTGGTCATCATAAGACGCAAATAGTGCAGCACACTGTAGGGGGCATCACACAACTATCAGGGGTTGACATGCCCCAACCAAGTAGACCCGTCAACCTACACACCCCATGTCACACATTTGACAACCCTGCATCGTTGCATTCTGCTGACAAAACTAGACCGATAGTTGTTGGTATGTATTCTATCTTGTTAATGTAATATTACTGGTCTGGAACTTCATAACAAAATGAAGTTTTTCTTTACATACTATGTTTTCAACCGTTCGACTTACTCATACAATTTTCATAGATGTGACCAACCAACAAGAAGATGTATACGGAATATTTGAGCCCAATGATCGCCCGCCAAGCTTTGATGGTAAGTATACACATTTCTTTAGTTATACTACAAATAATTAAGAGAATGTTAATATTTTACTCACATGTGTGTCCCTATCCATGTTTTGTATAGTAGAAGGTTTCAACATGGAACATTATAATATTGGACAAGTTGTAGACAATGAGATTGATGACGAAGTAAATATATTGGCACAACAACGTATGTTAAGTTACACTTATTATAATTATTAAATAATATTGTTTTCATATTATTTAGTAAATTATTGATGTTTTTATACATTTATAGGTGTTGATTATGAATCGTTTAGAGAAGAACCACAAACTACTCAAGGACAAACCATGAATGATAATATTGCTGATAGAATCTACGGAAACCTGCCAAGTAGACACCATGTACTCAGAAAGGTGCCTGACTGCGCCCAGTGCGGAGCATTGTGGTTTCCATTCGAGGGCCCTGCATTTTGCCATAGAAAAAGAAAAGTCGGTATATTCATTCCGGAGGTTCCTGATGAACTAAAACGATTGTGGACAAGTCAGGACGACGAGGATGCTATATATTTCAGAGAGCATATCCGCTATTTTAACTCCCACTTCTCATTCACGAGCCTTGGAGTTACACTTGACCGTCGAGTAAGCACCGCGGCAGGAACTGGCAACTATACATTCCGTGCACATGGCATGTCGTACTACAAAATGGATGATCTGGTGCCAGGAACTAATGGGCCACAACATTTGCAGCTTTACATTTATGATGGCGATGAAACCTTGTCTCATAGGGTCCTAAGGTCTCCTGATCTTAATCTAGACATCATTCGAAATTTTTTGAGGATACTTGAGCACAACCCTTACGTGCAGACTTTTAGAAGTGTGGGGTCTTTCTCAAACCTTGATGAGTATAAGATTGAGCTGAACACAGATATAACCATGGATCAACGCCGGTACAATGCACCGACTACTTCTGAGGTGGCTGCAATATGGGTTGAAGGGAATGACCCGTCAAACTGCTTCGATCGGACTGTTGTTGTGCATGCAAAAGGAGGTCGTCCACTATATATAAGGGCATACTATGGGTGCTATGATCCATTGGCATATCCACTGTTTTTCCCGGGTGGGGAAACCGGCTGGAATAAACATATTCCTTATATTGAGCCCCCTGATCACACACCTCAAGATTCAGTGCACAATTCTGATTTAGTCACAGGTGTCGATAACGCCATGATTTTGTTATTATTCGTTTTTTTACTTACAAAAAAATTGGTGCTCTACATCTGTTACATTATTAACTTATTCCATTTTAGATGCACCTGGTACCTCTACACGACATGAAGACCAAACCACTAATGTACCTGGACGAGATGAATGCCATGCTACTGATATACCAGCAGGCATGATCATCTTTGATAATTTTAAATAATTTAACAAACATCCCAATTTATTTTATTTGATAACATCTTTATAATTTACTAGATGACATCGTTGACAACCAATTGGAGGATGTTATCGAGTTTGCACAGTCCACAAGATTTGTGAGCGCAAGGGAATACTACTGCTTCAAGTTGCAAGTCCGCAAGAATCTCTTTAACATCATCTTGTTCGGGGGGGGCGCCTCTTTCAACAATGGGTTGTTGATATGTACATCAAGATAGAACCTATGAGGCTTGACTGGTACTCGAAGCCGAGCAATCAGAAGATTATACGAGTTAACCTCTACCAGGTAGTTATAATTGGTTTGTTAATATTTCTGAACAATCGTTAAAATCTCCTCATATAAATGTTTTGTTTACCCTATAGGGTCTGGTTGACACTATTGTTGCTGGCGAGGCACGTGGCGATCGGATTGGCAAGAGAATTGTGCTCCCACGGAGTTTCCCAGGCGGTGACAGAGATATGCAGGGGAGGTTCTTAGATGCAATGGCTATAGTCCAGCGCTGGGGTAAACCGGACTATTTTATCACGATGACTTGCAACCCGTACTGGGAGGAGATAACAGCGAAACTATTGCCTGGTCAACTACCACAAGATCGTCCAGACCTTGTGGCAAGAGTTTACAAAGCTAAGCAGTGCGATATGATGGATTTATTGACCAAGGGGAAACATTTTGGAGAAGTCGCTGCTTATGTGCATGTCACCGAGTTTCAGAAAAGAGGTCTCCCGCACGAGCATATCCTTCTAATCATGAAATCGGATAGCAAGTTAAAGACCCCAGATGATTATGATCGGGTGATATCTGCAGAGATACCTGACAAAGAGAAGTATCCTGTCCTACATGATCTGGTCGTCAAACACATGTTGCACGGACCTTGTGGTGAGTTGAAAAAAAATTGTCCTTGCATGATTGATGGGCAGTGTCGTTTCCACTATCCTCGGCAGTTTTGTAGCCACACGCAGCAGGGAAAGGATTCATATCCCATCTACAGAAGGAGGGTTGATGGGTGTGTAAAGATTAGAGGAGCAAAACTGGACAATAGATGGGTGGTCCCTTACAACCCATTTCTTCTCATGCGATACAACTACCATATTAATGTCGAAGCTTGCTCGAGCATCAAGGCTGTCAAGTATTTGTTCAAGTACATCTACAAAGGTCATGATAAAACATCCTTTGCATTCGAGAAAGATGTCATTAATGACAGAGGAATCATCAATGAAATTCGTCAATACAGGGATGCACGCTACATATCTCCTCTATAGGCTATTTATAGGATTTTCGGATTCCGCATGTTTGGTGTCAATCCGTCTGTTCTACAGCTACAGCTTCATTTTCCCAACATGCATACTGTTGCGTTTAAAGCTGGTGATAATCTAGAAGATGTTGTTGCTCGGCCATCTTCATCTAAATCCATGCTTACCGAGTACTTTGAGATGAACCGAAAGTATTTGGAGGCACGGAAATGGTTGTACAGAGAGTTCCCAGAACAATATAGGTGGATTGCCGGAGATAAAAAGTGGCAGAAGAGACAAAATAAGAGATCGCAGATTGGACGACTTGTGTATGCACACCCTGCTGAAGGAGAGAGGTACTACTTACGGGTGCTCCTAAGTCATGTTCGAGGTGCTACTTCATTTGATGACTTAAAAAACAGTTAATGGCAATCTATGTAGTTCCTTTAGAGAGGCGTGTGAGCACTTGGGCCTCATTGAGCACGACAAGTCCCTTGATGACTGCATGACGGAGGCAGCCACGTTTCAGATGCCTTGTGCTCTTAGACGGTTATTCACAACTATACTAGTATTCTGTGAGGCAACAAAAATCCGACAGTTGTGGGATCAACATCTAGCATCGATGTCTGAGGATTACCGCCTCAATCAATACAATGAGGCGGCACTTGAGCAGATGGTCCTAAGAGATATCAGAGATCTTGTGCAATCCATGGGGAAGGATATTAAAAGCTATGGACTTCCGGATTTGGTTGAGACGGATGGTTCTTCTGACGCCGAGTACAGAGAGGTAACAGAGGAGAGACAAGTCACTGTGGACCAAGAAGATCTAGATCTAATTGGTTGTTTGAACAATGAACAACTGGCTGGTTATAATGAAATAATGGATCATGTGAGGAACAAAAGGAGCCAGATATTCTTTGTTGATGGTCCAGGAGGCACAGGGAAGACGTACTTGTACAAGGCATTGCTTGCAAAGGTGCGTAACATGGGCCATATAGCAATCGCAACAGCTACATAGGGCATAGCGGCATCGATTATGCCTGGAGGCCGAACTGCACATTCTAGGTTTAAAATTCCTATCAAGCTCACTGACTACAACATGTGTGGTTTCACAAAGCAGAGTGGAACAGCGGAATTGCTTAAACAAGCGTCCTTGATAATTTGGGACGAAGTTGCTATGACAAAGCGTCAAGCAGTTGAAACGCTTGATAGATCACTCCAGGATATAATGGGATGTTCTCTACCGTTTGGTGGGAAAGTTGTCGTCTTTGGTGGGGATTTCAGGCAGGTCCTTCCTGTTGTGGCACGAGGGACGAGAGCACAAATCACAAATGCTACACTGCGGAGATCCTATTTGTGGGATAAGATCCGCAAGATTTCCCTCACACGCAATATGCGTGCACAGGCTGATCCTTCATTTTCAGAGTACCTCCTAAGAATCGGCAATGGAACAGAAAAGACAATAGGCGACGACTATGTGCGTCTCCCAGACGATATTGTGATCGGCTATACCGAGGATGAGAAAGCAATTAACGAACTCATCGAAGATGTATTCCCATCATTGCACGCAAATGCTAGGTCGAGAGAGTACATGAGCGCATGTGCAATTCTTTCGACCAAGAACGAGCATGTGGATAAACTCAATGACAAAATGATCTCTAGGTTTCCAGGTGAGGAAAAGGTATATCATAGCTTCGACTCAATTGAGGATGACTTGCAGGGTAATTACACCATTGACTTTTTGAACGCGATCACACCAAATGGCTTGCCCCCGCATGTCTTCCGAGTAAAGGTCAACTGCCCTGTCATTCTGCTTCGGAACCTAGATCCTCATAACGGCCTATGCAATGGAACACGACTCATGATCAGATCCTTCCAGGATAATGCAATCGACGCAGAGATTGTTGGTGGCCAGCATGCTGGAAAGAGGGTGTTCATACCTAGGATCCCTATGTCGCCCTCGGAGGATATCTCACTTCCCTTCAAACGCAAGATAAAACAGTTTCCCATCCGCCTGAGTTTTGCGATGACCATTAACAAGGCACAAGGCCAGACCATACCAAACGTCGGTATCTACCTTCCCGAGCCAGTATTCTCACATGGACAGCTATATGTTGCATTGTCAAGGGGCGTGTCGAGACAGACGACACGGATTTTGGCCAAGCCAAACAATGATGTTGATAAAACCGGGAAAAGCACCAAAAACATCGTTTATAGAGATGTTTTGGAGGGGTGAGGCAGGTGCGTTCTTTAGTGTTTTCCTTGCAGCTTTACTACTGCATCTATATATTGGACCTAACACTATTCATTTGTTTTGCAGGTTTTGATCAAGACCTGGCTATTCGTAATCATTGCATAAGATTAATGTTCATGTGAGCTTGACCCTATACATCAGCCGTTTACCAGAATGATTAAGAATGTGAAAATAAGATGGATATGTTATTTGGTTTACTATTTCTAGGATAGGGCATAGGTCCAAGCCTCTTTATATGAACTGTATGTCAAATGTGATCATGGAATCTTGACATGTGATCTGTGTAAGTGTTTCATGGTAATAGTATATATGACGTTATAAAGAGGAGTAATGTTTACAGTCATGTTTTCTTCACCACATATTGAACCATATATTTTTTAATACCTGTGATCACCCGACAATCCGAATTTTTTAATTGGTATGGATTGAAACTCCCGATAAAAGATCATGGTACCGTTGTTTGAACTTGAATCGACTCAATTAATTATCCAAGATTTATAATGACTCAATAAGCATACACTGTGGACACGTTTTCACTTTTCTAAAAAATAATTGCCATCTATTGCCTAATAACATATTCATTCGTGTGAGATTTAAACACAGAAGATTGATACACTCAAATAGCTAATACCAACTATACACCCAAGCCAAAACAACTCAATAGGCCACTTTAAAGCAAAACAGTTGCCGAAAAAAGGGTACAGCAACGTCTGTGTACGTGGGGTATAAGAAAAAAACAAAAAAAGAAAAGCGTGGGGCCTAAGATAAATCAGCCGGATATATAGCTCAATAAAAGCACGATGGAAGCGTGATCATAGTGATTGTTGTTTCCTACCTCGCGCTTTGGAAATAATAATAATAAAGTCTGGGCCTGAGATAAATCAGCGGGATATTTATAGCTCAATGAAAAAGAAATCCCAGCGATTGTTGTTTCCATACCTCGCACTATAAAAGTCAGTAGACTCACGATAGAGCCCTAGGGTTTTTTCCCTGATACATATCCCTCCCACCTCTCCTCCCTCCCACCTCTCCTCCCAGCGATATCTATGATGCATCCCCACTCTCCTCCACCTCGCTGGCCTCCTCCAAAACAATTCTCTACACTCGCCCGACGAATCTGCCTGTTGTGCATCGTTCTCAATATCTACGCCACCATCCCCGAGGTCCTCTCCGGATCAATCTCCAAGCATATTGGGTACAATTGTCCATGCTATGAACATGGTAATAATATATTTCGATAACTTCTTCTTCTGCCATTTTTTTATCTAAAAGTGATATGTGCTTGGATTTTCAGGAGAACATCGAAATGGGGTCCAAGGACGAGGACACAGAAATTATGCAGATCGAAGATGTGATGACCAAACACACGGATACGGACCCTGAGTCGACAAAGGCAATAGAAGAACCAATATATATTTGAAGATTTTCACTCTAATATATTTCTATAACTTCTTCTACAATTTTTTTATCTAAAAGTGATATGTGCTTGGGTTTTCCGGAGAACATCGACATGGGGTCCAAGGACGAGGACACAGAAATTATGCAGATCGAAGATGTGATGACCAAACACACGGATACAGACCCTGAGTCGACAAAGGCAATAGAAGAACCAATATATATTTGAAGATTTTCACTCTTTAATTCTTTAATTGAAAAAAATTATAGTAGTAATAGCTCTGTCTGGTTTGTTTACAGGAAACCATCAATGAGGGAGTAAAGGAACAAGCATTACCAACTACGAAAAGTGAGAATCATGAAATAGAACAACAAATCATTATAGAGGGTCACAAAAATGTGCTAATTGAAGAGGCAGTGACCATTGACAATGATACAAACCTCGAGTTGACAAAGGTGAGTTTTCCTTTTTCCTATTAAATCTCCCCAATAATTCTATGTCTCTAGAGTGATAATTCTGCCTTATTTTTGTTCTCAGGAAATATCCTACAACGAATCAAGTCAACAAATGCTGGCAGGTCATAAAGATGAATTAGCACAAACGCCTGATACGGAAGGGCCAGGAACTATAGAGGAGGAGCTAGCATTGCCCGTGCAGATAAAGAAACCTGTCCGACAGCATAACAAGCCTAAGAAGGCATACGACTATGTGATTTCTCCAGAAGGCACATAACAGAACCTTTTATACCCTATTTTTCTACATTTTTTTTTAGGATTGGTAAATTTTATTACTTCCATATCCATCATGCCAGATTATACCTGCACCGGTGATGATTGGTCCGTGATTGAAAATATCATAAATGAACCAGATGACAAAAGATATTTAGTGAGTATCGACGATTCCTATCTATATAAGCTCGAGTTACTAGATCTCTTAACTCCCGGAGAATTCGTTGGCGATGCAGTAAGTATGTGTAGCTTTATTACAAGAAGATGCTATTTAGTATGAGTATCAATTATCTCCTATAACCAATGTACGCACTTCAAATTGTAGATCATAAACGCATACATAAATTGCATAGTGCTACAGACCATCTACAGATGAGGTCAGGTGGAAGTGTGTTCTTAGAAAATGCATGTATCTCTAAGACGATAAAGAGCGATAGTTGTCTGGGTGCTAACGTACCAGCATGGGTATTAAGGAGAGCCAAAACTTACTTAGAACATGATATGGTTAGTCTCAGTTTTGTATATATTACTATAAATTCAAATGAGGACTAATGTTTGTATAGACGGGATGTAAATAAACTAACAAAAATGCTTTTTTCAGATATTCATTCCAATAAACATTGAAGACTTTCATTGGTACGTAGCAGTTATAAATGCTAGAAAACGATGTATCCAAGTGCTCGACTCGCTAGGCAGCAGAATGCACAGAAATGACCTCACTGCAATGGTGTGTAATTAGACTCACTAACCCAACATTTGTTAAGACGATTTATGTTATTTTTCTATCTTATGATGCTAATACTCTATCCCTTACTATTCATGCAATAGCTGGCAGGACTGGAAAATATTGTCAAATACGCATCGCTTCACACGGAGCTAAAGTCTGATAAGTGGAAGGACCTAAACGTCACAACATGGCCAAGAGAAGAGTGTATTAAGAGTAGCCTACAGACAGATGGGTACACTCCTAACTCAATGTAATCGATATTATGTGTTTCTTGTATACCCCATTAATCGCAAGCACATTTCTTATAGTAGTATATGTGATAGAGAGAGAGAGCATGTCTGCACCTCATGGTGCTCTGCTCTGCCAAAGTGATACACAGCCTATCCTTGATGGCAATAAATACAACAAAACAATTATACACAGCCTGTCCTTAAAATGAACAAGCCAGGAAATAATAAAGTATTCACTCCAAAAATATTATAGACTCTTTACCAATGATTAGAATTCCAAGTAATACAGGATAAAAGTTTATAGTTTTCTCACCTGAAAATAGATCTTTGTAGTCACATTAATATGTTCTCCAACAGATCATTCCTTAAACATTTGATGGAAGTGGATATATCATCAAAAGCCTTGCGACCAGAATTATCTACAAAATGGAAAATACATACAGATGAAATATAAGATATTTCCAATCGTTACATGAGGTGTTTAATATTTACTTGTCCTTCAGAAAATTTCTTATGAAGGATATACAATAAGAAAATAGTCCAAAGAATTCTCACAGAAGTTATGAATCATAAAAATGAATTTTTTGACTGCATAAGGGTATTGCAGATTTTTAGTATAGTATAATATGCCTATACAGAATGCTGGACAAATCTTAAGAAAAGCATAAGAGGGATCCGTCTGAATAAGCAAAACAACAAGGGGGCATCGACATTACAACATTTCCTTTTTTTCTTTTCCATAAAAATGTATGGATCATAATTGGATGATCATATTTGCTTTAATTTTTAGTAGGTAGCGTACTGTCTTTCTATAATTGTTCACAACTCTGTATCAACAAAAAATCATAATCATGTAGGTCATCTTATGGTCTGTGGATGTTAAATTTCATGGAGTATTTTACGGGAGATGTTTTATCCGACATTCCTAAACAGGTATATTTCGCTATGTATCATGATACTTATTTCACGATGTTCCATTATTTCAAAACTAACTCAATTATTACTACTTGATATCTTCATATGACAAATTTTAGAAGAAAACTTGCCGTCATTTGGGTGGATACGGGGTTGAATGATGATAATATAAGAAATCGAGGCTTTGAAGATGATGATAAAAGAAAGGGAAACAAAGGATATCCCGCAGATTGTATGATTGTGGATAAACCCTCTAAAAAACTCAAAACAATGAACACATCATCAGAAGTTGAGTACATCTCGCAACCATGGATCCTTTCACCATCTTCCAATCCAACCGATGATGACTTAATAGATGAACTCTGCTTGTGCATTAGCATGACTGATGATGACCCTTCACTAGAGTAAGCCACGTTTTTTCAGTTTATTTTGTGTTCTACAAAATTACTCTTACATAATTTGTAGTTGACGGAATTCTGATTTTCACAGGAGGGAATGGGTGAAAAGTTCCAACCCTTATCCTATTAGTATAAATTTGAGAGAACTAAGGAAAATATTAAAGAATGATGCATACATGAATGTTGATTTCTTTAACATGGTTGTACGAATACTCACGTGCCATGACATCCAACTTGTCAGAGATACCCCGGTTCACTACATGGATCTAAACTTCTGTGTAAGTTACTATACTCGCATATTACAGTTTACTTCATATCATAGTACTAATGCTTTCTTATTCTTATTTTAGTCCATGTCCCATTGTGCACGAGACCCAAGTCATCGCGAAAATTTCGATGCTGATAGGTTGGTGCGGTTGTTTGATAGCTGGCCTGATAGCAATGAGTATCATATCTCAGAATGCAATGAGGTAATATTTTACTTCTTTATAAGAGTATTATATTTGATCTTATTGATTGATGATTGTTTCTAAACGATTGCATCGTTGTAGATTTTATTGCCTTGGGATATTCTGGGGGTATTCCCATTGTTTGTCTTGGATCAAAAAAAAGAGTTGTCTCTATTTTGGATCCACTTCCAATACCTACCCTGGGAAAAAATATCCTTAAAACTATTGTCAACAATCTAAACCTTGCGCTCCAAGCTGCCAACCCTACATTCAAGCACGATATCTTGAAATGGGGATTAAAAGTTTCCATTGTTCCGACAAACTCATACGGGTATGAATCTTGTCAATCAACGCATTACAATCTTGATTGATTCATTTGATGCATAATGTAACATTTCATACATGCAGTCCTTTATCGGGTTATTTGGTTTTTAATCTCATGCACTCATGGGATGATGGAGAGCTATATTTTCCAATACCCAAGGTGAATATTTACACCATGCTCATTTGTATATATATGATGCACATTTTTTTTACAATAATATTTGTATAATGGATATGTAGGATGATATTGAACTGAGGAGGCGATTTTTGGTTCATATATTGAAGTACGAAGGGAATGAGGCTCTAAAGAATATCCCAGACAGGGAGCGCCTCATTATAGAGCGCATAACCAGATGGACCTTCAAGAAAGAAACATATTGAAAGAATAAATAGTAGACTTTCTGAGCATCCTAGATTAAAAAATTTGACTAATGCATAGATTGGTGGTAAGCTTACATGTTGGTTAGAACATTGCTCTCCTCATGGACATATACTTTTTCGCATTCAATCTTGAGAATCCTATTCAAACAGCCATCTCTACAGTCCATTTGATCATCTGAGTTATAAGAGATTATATATTTGTACATTCTCCATGTCTGAATCTTCATGCAACATGTAGAAACTTATCTTTAACTGTCAAGGATGGCAACAAATATTATTAAATTGTAATCTAATATATCTATATGCATTCTGGATAGAAAGAGTACAATTGTTCTTTGTTTTCATTTGCAAGTTACAACTCTATGCACCACCTAGCATTACCCAATATTCATAATAGTGAGACAATTGCTGATAAGCATTTAGAAATGTGTCGACCTTAGATGGAAAGTAGTACTACCTTACTTTGAAATTCTTTGCATTCATTCATGTAAAATTAATAGAATCAACCGTAAATATATCACCATGGCAGAAAATATGTTGATATGTGCATGATGATATCATAAATCATTGTTCACGAAAACTCATGCTAAGGAGGAGACGAGCAGAATGAATCACTGGATATAAAAGTAACACAAAATGAATCATAGTTGACAAAAATTCATGCTAAGGAGGATGCTAACAAACTCAGTACCCGAGATATGTACAATCTGCACAATCTGCAGCAAGTAATAACGAACATAGCCCCTATTTGTTGATATTGATTAGCTATTTTCATCTATACAAGCCCTAAAGAGATAAGGAGACAAATGGATAAGGAGCGGTATGCACAAAATAGGGATGCAATATTAAAACGACAATGCCAATCCCGTGAGCAGGAAAAAGCTACTACTGCCGTCCTCAACCCTCCTCAACGACTATGGAAGTGTCACACACACACACCAAAGAGAAACTTCCTCCCTGTATTATTAGGTATAGATCATATTATCATATTTCAATAGTAGAAAAAAGTTCATATCTTTTCAGAATTAGACGAAAAGCGCAATGAAATTGTGCACAAATTGGAATGAAATCACACTTTGGCGCTTGACGAGATTTGCAAGAAAGGAACAATCATGATCATGGCCTAACTTAGATCACAGTGGTATCGAACACTTCGAACATGGTTATTTCCTTTCAACCAAATTAGCACCATACCAACACTATCCATGTCAATCATCTAACTATCAAGCACGTATTTAGAAAAGAAGTTTAGAGATTTGGGACCTCATAATTAAGGGAGAGCCCTTCTCGAAGTGCTGACGCCGACGATGGCTCGGCCACCTTGGCATTTCCCTTGCCCGCGTTTGTCCGGGAGTTTCAACTTTGGATCCAAGAACCCAAGAAAAAACACCATATTGATTTGCAAAGAAGAGCCACAATTATTTTCAACTTGAGTATAGAATGGCTATATTCATGAACATCTGCAATAGAATCAGCCATCTGCAGTTTTGAAACCTTGTCTGGTCCACAAGCATGAAAGAGTACCTGAATTCTTTTACCACCATGTGCACAATATGTTGTACTGTCAGTGTATATAGCCATTTTAAATAGTGAGAAAATAACTTATTAAGGTGATGAGAACAGTATTAAAATTATTAGACCGAAAAGTGTACTATGCCTTTCAAATATCCTATTCCAAACATTGTACTGTTATTCCATCTCTACTACTGATAAATGATCAAACAAGAATTTTGCTAAACGTGAGCACCTGTGAGCAATGCCGGAGCGCGGTCCTAGAATGGAAGGACCCATACATTGCAGCGAGTCCTGATCAAATGAAGCTCTCCTTTAGAAAAAATACATGAGTGCAATGTAAGGAGGAGCATTGGAGCATCAAACTACACTGCTGATATGCCTCCATGTATAGTTCAGACAACATCTGAAAAAGGTATAGTTCGGACAACATAAGTGCACTGTATACTATGTGGTGGATTTACATTATAATTATCTGAGATTCTTGCCAATGAAATCAATGTTTCCTATAATTTTCCTATCATTAAAAGGGATGCTACCTCTCATATTCAAGCTACAAATTTTATCATAGTACACAGTTCACCAAGGATTTCTAATCAGAAATTTGCACGGAGACCAAATCATCCCATCACCAACAGAGGGATGAAACACACATATTATGTGAGAAAGATCGATCTGGGCTTGTAGTTGGTGGCTTACCAGCAGGTAGAGGCGATTTGCACCTGAGGACGGTGTCTTCGAAGTGGAAGTACATGCCCCCTCGGGGGAACGTAGCGCCGTGACAAGGGTTCATGGCGCGGCCTTCTCAAATCCGCCGCTTCAGCACGCTTGCTGCCTCCACGGGAGTAGATGAAAGGTCGTCGAGGATCTGCTATCTGGGGTCGCCAGTGGATGCCGTTGAGCTGGGAAGCCCATGCGGCCATGCCCACACGTGTCGAAGACAGCGGTTATGAGCGGGACATCCATTCCCTTGCGCGCTCAGAAAATACAGGGAATTGGCGACGTTGGGGCATGTGGAGAGCATAGGCGAACCGCCGACAGGAAGAGAGGGGGCAGTCGCTAGAGTTGCCGGCGGCAGGAAGGAGGGCAGCCGCGGATACTGAGAGAGAGAGAGTGCGTGCCTGAGCGGTGGAAGAGTGAGTGGGAGAGGATAAAGTTGTCCTACCGTGAAATTCCATACTACCTATTTCTTTTTAGCTAAATAAATGGCCTATTTGATCGGATTTTGGTCCGTCGACCATTGTTTCTTGCCTGGCTGGAAGGCCCGTGTATGCTTGTGGAGGTAGTTGTGTCTGCTCCTCGAAATTAATCAAAAAGACTTCTTATTATTTATGACGTCTTGGTGTCGCATATTTATCTAGATTTATATGTGTCTAGACACGTTTTAGTGTATAGATATATATGAATTTAGACAAATCCACAACATCCTTTTTACGACGGAGGATACATTCGAATCTAGACAAATTCGAGAATAATAATTTGGATCAGAGGGGTACTTGTTTTTATTGAATAATATTGTAACAATAGTATTATCAAAATTTCGTAATAATGCATGTCATGATATTTTAGAAACGTGCGTGCATCGTACACACTTACTAGTGGCTAATAAAGAGGCGATCTAAGAGTAATGAAATCTGAGAGCGACGGGGATGGGCCTGGAGACGTTTTTTATTTTTTATATTTAATTTAGATATTTAGATCTTTATATTTTATAGGAAATTGCTCAGATTTCCGCGGGAACTGGAACTGGAACTGGAAGGCGCATTGTCCATATGGCAGCCACATTGTTCACGGGAACTGGAAGGCGCTCGGGAAGCTACTAATGTATTACAATGGCTGCACCAAAGGGGCCTTGTTCAGGGAGCATCTTATAAGGGGAAGATGGCGACTTGGGTTTTTTAGTTGCATTTTCGGGTCTTTTGCCACTTCAAAGGTCCAGAAGATTTATGTTCCCTGGCCTGGTTGTGTCGCCAATTCTAAAAAAACTATGGAAAAGCAGAGGGCTACCCAAACAGAAGTTTTCATTTGGTTATTCTTGGTGGATCGTCTAAATACTAGAGATATGCTTGATAGGCGGCATCTCCATTCAGGTTTTAATTGTGCTTTATGCACATCGCATGAAAGGGAAACAAGGGAGCACCTCTTCTTCAATTGTTCTTTTGCTAATAAAGTGTGGCAGAAGCTAGGCGTTACATGGAATCCAAGTGATGATATTGCAGAAATTTTCCGTCGAGCAAAAAGCACGTTTCAAGGGCTCAAATTCTTATATACCAGTTTACAAATACCAAATTCTATGGGCCGATAATTTGGTCTTCTGTTGTTATACTCACCAGAGTTAATGTTTCTTTTCAGATTATTTGCGAGGTACCGATTCTGCTTCGATATTATAGAGATTCCATTTTCAAAGAAGGTAATGTGCCATAGGCGAATTAATGGGGGTAGAGGCCATAGTCTTTACTATACCCCATCTATATATTAGTCTATTCTTTGGTGAATTGCTCTGATAGGAATTCTAATCTCCGACGAAGATAGTAACATAGTTTTCGAAAATATGATTGGAGGTATTTATATGAGAAAGCTTCATGGAGGAATAGATGTCCAATTATTTGACATACCAGGCCCAATCATCAGCTAATTATTACTGGCATTTTAGTGCTCTGTTTTCCTTTTGGAAATTTCCATTTGCTAGGACACATACGGTAAGACATAAAGGTATCTCTTATGGATTCAATTTTAGTGGCTTAAAAGGGGAAGGAGGTACGAAAGAGGCTGGAAGAGATGGCCGAGCAGGAATGGACTGTTACATCGAGGATATGGTAAATATGCTCTCATTAAGGTGGCCTGTTTAGATAACTAAGTAATACTGCCTTGCGGTTTGGCCAGCACGACATGCCCCTGATTATGTTTTAGCTACACAGTTTTCCTTTGTTTGAGCTAAAAGGGTTTCTTACTAACTGATCCTTCTTACTTTCCTTGCCGATGTTATTGCTCATGTTATAAATTTGGCTTACACGGGACAAATGCTTTCCGCAAAGGTGGTATTCTAAAATGGAAAAATGTGGTGGTTTTATTTTATAAAAGAAAAGAGCAAGAAAGAATTATTCGCAAGAAGAAAGTAACTGATGTGCTACTAGAGTCGTGATGATACACAGTTCCGAGTTACATGAGCAAACTAAAAGAACGCAACTTCAATTAAAGGGCTATTATTATATTTATTAATCTTATGGACCAATTTTTATTTTATTTCCGTGCTCATGGGCCTTCTTGATTTTCAGGCACATAATCTATATTTCACTGATATATCATAATGTATTCATTTCATGGGTAGTTAGATGTCTGAGATTCGATATGGTTTACATCTACATGGCTCTTTTAGAAATACGTAAACATATTTTTTTCTTAAGTGCATACCACTTGCAAAACCAATTTTTTAGGTGGACCTTATTGTTGCCTTGGAATTCTTGAACTGTTGGAATCAATCGACATTCGAACAATGCTCAAAATGAACAAACGTGAAATTGTACGAGACCTCATTTTCCTTCATGTTCTCATATTTAGGGTGGAAGTGTATTAAATTCAGTATATGATTATTGTGGTTCTTTTGCTCAGATGAGATGGAAGTTACCATGTGTATTTTTCACTTGTTGCTGGCATGCATCGGTTCATCTCTTTTTTATTTCTTTGTTAGTACATTACTAGATCTCCATTAATCTTGTTATATTTTATTGATTTTGTTTAAATATTGTATGAATAAAGAAATTTCTAAGCTCACACATGCATGCACGTGCACATTTACTAGACATTGGTAATCCATTGCAAGCTACTCTCCTTTGCTTTTTAAACGCTCTTAATGGAATCCAATCGATGCCCCATTATGTGGACAAGTAAGTGGCCAGTAAGAATATCGGCAGTTTTGAAAGGACATTTATTGTCCTAATCTGTTTTGCTATTCGTTAACAACATAAAGTTCATTTTACTGTGTGTTAATGTCTACAGGTCAATCTAATGAAAAGAGAAAAGGTCGTAATAGTGTGGAAAATTCCCTAGACAAAACTGAGCTTTCCTAAAGATTCTAGAACGGAGTCTGCGGTGTGCAAACACCGGAGTCTCCGGTGTGGTCCGGAGTTTCTCCCAAGTCCCCGGAGTGGACTCAAGAATCTGCCCAAAGTCATTCTGTGAGGGGGCCCGGAGACGGACCGGAGGTTGGCTGGAATCTCCGGTGTGGTTTCTCGGATCGGAGTTTCCGATAAGAAAACACGGAGTCTCCGGTGTCTCTGGTCCGGAGTTCCTGCTAAAGTCCCCGGAGTGATAGACAAGACAAAGCCCAGGTCACTCAGTATGCCTATCCGGAGATGGACCAAAGATGGGCTAGAGTTTCCGGTGTAGGCCAGAGTCTCCGGTCTGTTAGACCGGAGTCTCCGGTGTGGAAGGTCCCCAACGGGCAGAAAATGGTCTGCAACTGCGAGGGCTATAAATAGGGTACCTCATCTTCTACCTCAAGCTGCTTCTTCCAGAAAATAAAGTGCACTCCATTAGAGCCACCAAAACTCCAAGATCTCTTCATCCAACCATCCAAAGTCGCTGATCTTTGGAGAATTGAAGGAGGAGGCATTGATCTACTACTTCACCAAGAGAGATCTTCATTTCCCCTTCATTCACTTGAGGGCCCCTTGTTCTAGGGTTTCATTGGAAATCCTAGGCCTTGTTTTGGTTCTTACAAGCTTGACTTTGATTGTTATGACAACTTGCTTGGATTCGGGAGCCTCCAATTAAGTTGAGGATGTATGCCTCAAACTTGTTGTAAGGGTGCCATATACCACCTTGATATCATGCCTTGAGCAATGAAACTGAAGATTTCTTTATGAAGGATGGTGAGGATCATGAAGACATGTATAGAAGACTCAAATCCACAGCCACCACCTTCAGAAATGTTGGTGACTCTCACATTGATGATTCTTGGATCAAGAGGAAGTATGTGAGTGTGCTCATGCCCTTCGAGCCCATTGACTTGAAAAGTATCCAAGGAAGACACAACTATCATCTCATGACCTCCAATGAAGTTACGCAAGAGATGGCCGCCTTCAAGGTTGCTACCAAGAATGCCAAAGATGCTCGAGCTCGTGCCATTGGAATGAGTAGTGGTGTCAATCTTGCCTTAAAGGCCATGATTGTGTAGTATGATGAAGAAGAAGGAAGTGATGATGCACTCTCTATGAGCCACCCCGAAGAGGTCAAAGTTGCTCATGGTGAATACATGGCTTTCTATGCAAGAAACTTTTGGAAAGATCCCGCCAAGTCCAAGATGGATATGCAACGAAGAAGCAACCCAAGTGGTAGAAAAGAAAATGCTTCAATATTGAGAACTTGCTTCAACTAAGGTGACCTCTATCATTTTGTTTCCGGATGCCCATATGAGAAAAGTGAAGATAATGGTGGTGCACTCATATTGAATAAAAATCCAAAGGGCTCCTTCAAGAAGCCCTTCAACAAAAAGAATGATACCAACAAGAAATCCGGTGACATTGCTTTGATAGCTCATGAAGAATTCTCTTCCGATGATGAAGAGGAGGAGGAAGAAGAACAAGAAACAACGAATGGTGTGCTGCCATTGCCACTACCTCTACATCCACCTTCTCCCTCTTTGATTCCCCAAATGAGAACATCTCCAACAAGAACGTCACTTGCCTCATGGCAAGATCTTCGGAGGTATCGTCATCTCCTCTCTCCACCTCTAGTATCAATGATGAATTATATGATGATATTACTCTTAAGGTGAAGGATGAATTAGTTGCTTTCGATACTTTCATGACTAACTTGCAAGGGTAGCACAAGAAAATTTTGTGAATCTCTTGAATCAACTTGCTCACACACAAGAACTTCTTAATGAGAAATGCAAACTAGGGAGAGAGCACATGCTTGAAATGGATGCCCTTACTAATGCCCTAGAAGAAGAGCAGGAGACTAGGGTGTCTCTTCAAAAAAAACTTGAAGGCCTAGATGAGACAAATGATCAAATTGTTGCTAAACTCATTAAAGAACGTGATCATGCCATTTCTAAGTATAAAAAGGCTAAAAAGGACAAGATTGAGTTTGGTGTGGTTCATGACAAACTTGCCGAGGATTTTGAGAAGCTTAAGAAGACTCACAAGGTCTTGGAGAGTGAACTATTGACTCTCACAAAGTCTCGTGAACAAATTCAAACTCAATTGACTAATGTTGCTTCACCTAGTATTTTCACTCCCTCTAGTAGTACAAACATCCTTAAAGAAATGCTAGGTTGAAGGGGGAGCTTGCAAATGTCACATTTACCAAAGGTAACAAGTATATTGATGACCTTTTGAATAAGAAAAGGTCAAATAATGATAAAAGAGGTCTTGGCTATGTATCCAAAGCCAAGAAGAAGAACAAAAAAATAAGAAGGCCAAGCCCGCATAGGCAAAAGACAAGACCGTTATGGGTAGTAATACCCCAAGTGGCAAAACTATGTCACAAGATGACTTTGTGGGAAGTGCTAACCCTCACTATGTCTTAATGCGTAATTCTTATGGTGATGTTTATGCACAATATGTTGGTCCATTTGATGGTTATATTGGTTGGTTTATTTGGGTTCCAAAGACCCTTGTCACTAACAAAACAGGACCCGTTGAAAAATAGGTACCTAAAAACTAGTTTGATCTATTGTAGAACTATGCTTCTAGAGGGTCAAAGTGGGTGCTTGATAGTGGTTCCACAAGTCATATGACCGGAAGCAAAGCAATAATGACGAAGATAAGAGCAAATCGAGATCATATAACCGTCACATATGCCGATAAGTCAAAATCTCAGGTAATGGGTCTTGGCAAAGTTGTGGTTGCACACGATGTTACTCTCGTGGACGTCATGCTTGTTGAGACCATTGACTATAATTTACTTTCAGTCCGTGCCCTATGCAAGATGGGTTTTGCCGTATTTATTGATAATGATATTGTGGTCCTCTTGTGGAGCATGACTCTAAAATTCGCTTTCGTTGGGTATGTCGAAAATGACTTGTATGTGGTGGACTTTTCGGGGAAAACCACTACAAGTGTGATGTGCTTATTCAGAAAGGCCGATGTTGGTTGGTTATGGCATCACCGACTAGCCAATGTCCATATGAGATCTTTGGAAAGCCTCCACAAGGGTGGCCATATTGTGGGACTAAAGGACAATGTTTGTTTTGCCAAAGATCGTGTTTACAGGGCTTGTGTTGAAGGAAAGATGCATGATCCTTCCCACAAGCCAAATAACATTATAAAGTCAAAGAGGATTTTGGAGCTCCTTCATGTGGATCTCTTTGGTTTTCCATCTCATGCTAGCCTTGGTAGGAAGAAATATTCCTTAGTGATTGTTGATTACTACTCAAGATATTCATGGGTTTACTTCTTCAAGTTGAAGAGTGAGACCCAACAATATTTCATCGACTTCGTCAATATGGTTCAACGTCAATACAATTTTCCCATGGTAACAATAAGAAGTTACAACGACACCGAGTTCAAGAACTACACTTTAAATGGTTTTCTTAGTGATGAGGGCATAAAACATCAACATTCCGCTGCATATACCCCTCAATAAAATGGTGTAGCTGAGAGGAAGAACCGGACATTAATGGATATGGCAAGGTCCATGTTGGCGGAGTGTAAGTCTCCATACAATTTTTGGGAAGAGGCAATCTCCACCACATGCCATGCATCAAACTGGCTCTACCTCCGCAAAGAGTTGAACAAGACTCCATATGAAATACTTACCAATAACAAGCCCAACATTTCATACTTCCGGGTGTTTGGTTGTAAGTGTTTCTATCTCATAAAAGGTGTTCGTTTGTCCAAATTTGATTCCAAACCTTTAGAGGGTATTTTTGTTGGCTATGGTCTCGATTCCCACACTTATAGAATCTATGATAAGCTCTCCGAAGTTTTCATAGAATGTTGTAGTGTGGCTTTCGAAGAATATGATGCCCCCAAGCGGGGCATGTTGATGTTTGTGATATAGATGATGAAATACCTCAAGATGGCATAAGAAGAATGGGTGTGGGATTCATCCGCCCTGTTGAGGAACCCCTTGTGGCGGATCGAGAAGAACTATGCTCCACTCAAGTGGAGACCTCATCTTCACAACTTCAACAAGCTCCTATTATTGAGGGTAATGATGACCCAAGCCAAAGACAAGCTGAGAACCCTCTCCATGATGATCAGGCTGAATGTGCTAGGTTGAATTGTCCACTCTCTCCAGTGACTGGATTGTCTAGCCCGACGCAGTCAGTTGCTGATGGCTCTGAAATATAGCCATCTGAGTCCACATTTAAACTGGATATTACTCATATTCTTGATGAAATATCTCTCTAAATCTGCAACTAATGCTAATATTCAGAGGGGTATGCAATCTTTTCTTTTATATTTTTCATGCGCAGATAATGTTTTTTAAAGGAGGGAATCACTACATTAAAGTCAAATATACGAGATTTCCAACAACCAGAAACTAGGAGCCGTACAACAAAGGCAGACGCTTTAACGACCAACTATATGACCGGAGCAAAAATTCCGGCCGTATAGCTCTGGTCGTATAGTTGACGCCGCCACTGTTAGGTCAAACCGAACAACTTTCATGAAGGGACCCCTATATAAAGAAACCTTGGGCGACGAGAAAACAAGCTAGACCTCGCCAAAAAGTCTCTACCACAGATCACCAGCCGCCTCCAGGTCTCCAAACCCTTCTCCATCTCCATAGACATATTCCACCACTTGTAATAGTAGATATCTTCTCCGATTGGCGACATTGTAAGAATATTGCTATCAATCTTATGATTTTCATTACAATGTTTGTGATTGTTGATCTCATCTCTATGTGTGAGTAATTCTCCTTGGGCTAAGGGCTTCGGCCTAGCCATGTAGCAATTGTGCATGTTATTTATCATAGATGGGATCGTCTATTAGTTTGTATGACATGATGATTATTGTATCCTCTCTTGCCTCAATCCAAGGACTTTTCAGATACCCAAGAACCCGAGGGTTGAGCTAGGTATAGGGAGTATGAGTGATGACTGATCTGCAGGTTAGGAACCCTAGTGACAGAAGGGGTAGTATGGCTGTATGTGAGGGATTTGCTTGGGATTAACGGTGACATCACTATGCATATCATTAGTTCTCTTTCTTCCATGGATGAGACTAGTAGGTTATTGCTATAAGTGGTTGCGGATGAAATAGCAATTATGGATGCACTGCCCACATATAATTTATCTTTCTCTAACAAGTACACTCATACTTTATTTCTATCTTTTATTTCCATTAGATGTTTTGCACAGCTACAGGTGAAACCGAACACCCTAGGCCCCTCTCTCTCCATCATCAACAACAATGAAAAGATGCAAGCTATTGGTTCGGTAAAAACACAAAAGGAATTCTAACACTCCCAAAGGTCCATTAAAGTAACTTCACTACGCATTCGCTTCCCGAGGATTCGATAACCTAGGTCTACTAGGGAAAAAGAAGCTATACTACATCCGTAATCCGGATCGAAGGGATCAGTTGCTCAAGGTAGATTTATTCAGTCAGCTGCAAGATCATCTCAAAGCCTTTCAAGTGGCTTGCCTAATCACGACCAAGATCAACCTATACCTCATGTTGATGAAGCTGAACCCATTGTTGATCAAGGTCAAATTAATGGTCAAGACGAGGACCAGAATGATGAAGAGATCCCATAAGGAACAACTTGGAGATCGAAACTCGTCGCGAAGCTAGAGTGGATAGAATGTTAGAAAGAGGAGAGCACTCTCTTGAGAATGTTCTTGGTGATCTAAGGAGTGGAATGTCTACTCGAGCCCAATTGAAACATTTTGGTGAGCATCAAGCGCATATATCCATGGTGGAGCCAAAGAAAGTATGGGAAGCTCTTAAAGATTTAGATTGGCTAGAAGAAATGCACAAAGAGATCAACAACTTCGAGAGAAACAAAGTTTGGAAGTTAGTAGAAAAGCCCAAGGAGTGCCACAATGTTATTGGCACTAAATGGATATTCAAGAACAAGCAAGATGAGCATGGTATTGTTGTGAGGAACAAGGCTAGATTGGTTGCACAAGGTTTCTCTCAAATTGAAGGCATTGATTATGGAGAGACTTATGCACATGTGGCTTGTCTTGAGTCCATCTGTATCCTTCTTCCATATGCTGCACATCATAATTTTAAATTACAACAAATGGATGTGGAAAGTGCTTTTCTAAATGGTCCATTGCATGAGTTGGTTTATGTTAAGAAACCCCCGGGTTTCGAGGATCCCAACTTCCCAAACCATGTCTACAAGCTTGATAAGGCGCTCTATAGACTTAAATAAGATCCACATACTTGGTATGAGCACCTTAGAGATTTGTTGTTAGACCGTGGATTTGAGGTTGGGAAAATTGATTCCACTCTTTTTACTAATAAGGTTAATGGGAAGCTTTTAGTTCGGAAAATATATGTTGATGATATTATCTTTGGCTCATCTAACAAAGCTTTTAATGATGAATTCTCGAAGATTATGACTAACAGGTTCAGGATGTCTATGATGGGGGAGTTGAGGGCATTTCTTGGTTTTGAGATCAAGCAAATAACAGGAGGAACCTTTTTCAATCAAACCCAAGACATGCTCAAGAGGTTCCACATGAAGGAACTAAATGGAGCTCCTACTCCCATGGAAACCAAGACTCATCTTGAGCTTAACCCAAATGGTAAAAATGTTGATCAAAAGGTATACCAATCCATGATTAGTTCTTTGCTTTACCTATGTGCATCTAGAACCGATATTGTGTTAAGTGTAGGAGTGTATGCAATATATCAAGTGGCTCCTAAAGAAAGCCACTTGATGGCGGTCAAAAGAATCTCTCGATATTGGGTTCATACCACAAACTATAGTATATGGTATCCTAGAGGCTCAACATTCTCTCTTTGTGGATACACTAATTCGGATTGGGCTGGTGATAAGGATGATATAAAATCAACCTCTAGGGCTTGCCAATTCCTTGGTAGGTCATTGGTGTGTTGGTCTTCTAAGAAGCAAAACTGTATATCTCTCTCCACCGCCAAGGCTGAGTATGTGGCTGCAGCTAGTGCTTGCACTCAATTGTTATGGATGAGGCAAACTTTAAAGGAATATGGTGTCCGTTGTGACAAAGTGACTCTTTTATGTGAAAATGAAAGTGCTATCAAGATTGCCTATAATCCGGTGGATCATACAAGGACAAAGCATATTGAGATCCGTCATTATTTCATTAGAGATCATGTTTCCCGAGGTGATATTGAGCTATCTTATGTATCAACCAAAGACCAACTTGTAGATATATTCACAAAGCCACTTGATGAAGCAAGGTTTTGCTATTTGAGGAATGGGCTAAATATCGTAGATTCAAGAAGTTTGACTTGATCATCTTGCATGCACACCTATTACTTGATCATTATGTGGTTTAGGTGTAGGCATGGACATAGGGGGGAGTGCAGTCCTAATCCATTGGGCTATCCCTCCCCCCATAATGCCAAAATTAAGAAAATCAATTCTCTTAATATCATTTTGTGATATGTGAGCTCCATTGATGAGTAGAGGTTATGAACCCAAGGATAATTCTTCGCGGTTTCATGCCTCACACTCTTACATGGTGGCCTCGAACATCCCCCCTTCATTATGAAGGGTTTGTTCTTGACTCTATTTGATTTGGAGTTTCACTTATCATTTAAATTGGATTTCATACCTGTCTAGTTCTTCACAGTTTGGAATCTAAACCCAGACCTTAATCTCTCCCCTAAACATATTCCATCCCATATATGTCCCCAAAATTTGAATCTGGTTGGTTTTGGTCGAAGAGGACCAGAGTTTCTGGTGTGCAAACACCAGAGTCTCCGGTCTGTCGAACCGGAGTCTCCGGTCTGGGCGGTTTCTGCCTGTGACTTAAGGGAGCCAAGGAGAAAGAGTCACACAGACTATATCTTCAACCCCTGACTCCCACTCTCACACCAGCCGCCTCCTCCTCCAAAACCGCTGACTAGAGGCCGTTTTGCCGCTAGGATCCGCCATGCCGCCGGCCCACTCCATCCTCTCCACCCCTGGGACATTCCACACCGGTGGAATCACTCCAATGGATGGATCTGGTACTCATATCCTCACCATGAACTTAGGGTTCATACCCTTTGTTTATTTTGGGTTTTGTACTGATTTTGCCCACTGGAACAACATGTCTGCGTGCATTCCATCACATTAGTCTCATTCCCTTGCCCGATCTGGTAGAATCGAGTCCTCCCATAGTCTCCCTGTGTAAACCGAATTTTCCAGACTGGAGATTTCGGTCCATCAGTCCGGAGACTCTAGCCCAGGCTGGAGACTCCAGTCTGTCTGACCGGAGACTCCGGTCTAGGCCGAAGATTCCGGTGTTGCATACCGGAGACTCCGGTGTAGATTGCTTCTAGCATATCCTGCAAAGTTCTGAGGGTCTTGTGTTCATCTCTGGGACATATGTGCTTACCCCCATGTTATCTCCCTCACTTGATATTCATAGGTGGCTCTGGTTCTCGTCGTGGTCGCACCAAGGTCAAGTCCAAGAGGGCGGATCCTCGTTTTGATGAGGAAGTTGGTCGGTATGTGATCCCGCCTTCCAACCATAGGCAATAGCTCAGAGATACTGAGTACATGAGAAGAAACCAAGAGCGCATAGAGGAGGAAAACCGTGCCAAGAGGGCCAAGTATGACAATTTGCAATCTCTTGCCCACATGACCAAGAAAGAGTTCTGTGAACTGTGCAAGACAAAATTTTATGAGCTGCCTAGGACTAGTGACGAACCATGTTATTGGAGGAAGGAGCAGAAAGTATTCATGACAAATATCTATAACAAGCTCACCAAGTCCCCTGTTTGCCCCCAAAGGTATATGGAGCTCGAGTACATGCGTGCCAATAACTACTTTGAAGATGCTCTATGGATCACTGAGAAGCTAGGACTGCATAGGCCCATAGAGCTCTGAGAAAATTACATCATTACTCTTGTTCAACAATTCTATGCAACTGTGGTGTTTGAGACTGATCAGGCAAGGACCATGACTTGGATGACTAGCAATGCATGTTGCACCGCAACCTTCTTTGACTTTGCCAGTATCATCAACGCGACTTTCCAGGGTGTGTATGTTCATGTTGGGCACCGTATGCACGATGCTGCTCTTGGTGAGAGCAAGACCAAGTTGGATCCTCCCTATGGTAGGAAGGTTGTTGTCGGTGAGGCCAAGGTCCTCAAGCCTCTCTACAACTTACTGTTGAGGATATTTCACCACAATATTTCCCCCAGTGCTAGCAATGATGATGCTCTTAGGGGTGGCCTAGTCAACTTGCTTCACCATGCTCACAAGGTATACCTCGCTGGCCCTAATGCTGAAGGGTATGCTATTGATGTTATGGATTACATTTTTAGGAGATGCACCATGCTATTCGATTCAAGAAGTCACCTCCATATGCTGCTCTTGTGATGAGTCTTATAAACACTCAAGCGCATGGTTCACCACTTGCTCTTCCTCCCAATCTTACGGAACATGCATTGGTGTCTCTTCAAAACAAAGGGAAGATGGTTCCTAGACAACCATTTAAGAGTGAGGATGATGAGATCTCTAAGGCTGAGCATGCTCCCACCCCTCCTAGGGGCTCTAGGAGGAAGAATGCCTCCAATGCACCTATGGCTCCTATCACACGTGAGTTTGTTCAGGAGAAAGTCAAGAAGGCATCCTTATAGGAGAAGACCTTGTGTTGCATGAACATGGACATCCACAAGGGACAACATGAGTCCTACAAGAGCAACCGCAGAATTGAGAAGCTCCTTAAGGACATCAAGGCTCAAGGTGAGGAAGAAGAGGAAGGGTAGTAGGAATACAATGATGATCATGTAGTTGAACCTTCTACAGAGTCACATCACACTCTTTCCTTTGGTTCTTGGAATGTTATGAATGCAAGTTTAGTTGACTGGTAGACTTTCTCAGACGTTACTTCTGGTTTTGCACCTCATGGCATGTCCTCTTCTCGCCCTCACGGAAAAGGCCCACAGACTTCTGCTGCTAATGATGATTATGATGAGGATGAGGACGATGACGCCAACGATGACTCTGAGTGATCTTCTTTGGTACGATAGCTTGTCCTTTTCCCTTTTTGGTGTTTCGATGCCAAAGGGGGAGATGTTGTCCATTAGGAGCATCAGGATTTGCATGGGTTGGGGTGTGTCGTCTCTTTATATTTGAACATTTGCTTTCATTTGGTTCTTGTGGGACTCACTTGGTTCATGTTAAACTATCTATGTGTGTGGACACATCTATGCCCGTTTCCTTATTGTAATAGTTAAACCTTCCCATGTTTAGTATCCATTACCTGACCTGCATGTATTACTTGATTATCTTGCTGCACATCGTCAGGGGGAGCATATCTATGTCTCTTCTTAAAATTTCTATGCAAAACCTCTTGTTGTCATCGAACACCAAAAAGAGGGAGATTGAAAGGACATTTATTGTCCTAATCTATTTTGGTGTTCGTTAACAACATAAAATTAATTTTACTGTGTGTTAATCTCTACAGGTCAATCTAATGAAAAAAGAAAAGGCCATAATAGTGTGGGAAATTCCCTAGTCAAAACTGAGCTTTCTTAAAGATTCCAGACCGGAGTCTCCGGTGTGGTCCGAAGTTTCCCTGAAGTCCCCGGAGTGGACTCAAGAATCTACCCAAAGTCATTCTGTGAGGGGGTCCACAGACGGACCAGAGGTTGGCCAGAATCTCCAGTGTGGTTTCTCGGACCGGAGTTTCAGGTGTGAAAACACTGAAGTCTACGGTGTCTCTGGTCCGGAGTTCCTGCCAAAGTCCCCGGAGTGAGCGACAAGACAAGGCCCAGGTCACTCAGTATGACAGTCCGAAGATGGACCAAAGATGGACCGGAGTTTCCGGATAGGCCGGAGTCTCCGGTCTGTCAGACCGGAGTCTCTAGTGTGGAAGGTCCCCAACGGGAAGAAAACGGTCTACAGCTGTGAGGGCTATAAATAGGGGACCTCATCTTCTACCTCAAGTTGCTCTTTCCAGAAAAGAAAGTTCACTCCATTATAGCCACCAAAACTCCAAGATCTCTTCATCCAACCATCCAAAGTCGCTGATTTTTGGAGAATCAAAGGAGGAGGCCTTGATCAACTACTTCACCAAGAGAGATCTTCATTTCCCCCTCATTCACTTGAGGGCCCCTTGCTCTATGGTTTCATTGGAAACCCTAGGCCTTGTTTTGGTTCTTACAAGCTTGTCTTTGATTGTTATGACAGCTTGTTTGGATTCGGGAGCCTCTAATTAAGATGAGTATGTGTGCCTCAAACTTGTTGTAAGGGCGTTGGCTACCACCTTGAAGGTGCCGATATAGTGAAAGCATGAATCGATCCCTTTGGGGTGAGATTCTCTGGAGAACAAGGAAGGCCTCTCGTGGCGTTGGTGGTTTGATACCACCCACTCTCCAAACGCATACGTACTTCCCCTCAAAAGGAAGAAACTGTGGGAAATAAACCTTGTGTCCCTGCGTGCTTCACTTCGGTTACTTCTATCCTTTACTGTACCTTACTTTATCTTGTTCTTGCTTAGTTAGTTTTGTTTGTGTGACATATAGGTAAATTTACCCTAGTTGCATATCTAGAGAATTTAGCTTTGTATCAAACCCTAAATTGAAAAAAGAAGCAAAATTAAAGTAGCACCTATTCACCCTCCCGGGTAACCATACGATCCTTTCAAGTTTCTTTATATTTAGAAGGATCAGTTCATGTTGAACTCTTATTTTACAAGTGCACATGAATGGTCAATACCGAGATTGTTTACATTTCTCCTCATGATGCTCGAAGGATCAACTGCTTCTAAGGATATACATAATGTTCATTATCCTAGGTTTATAATATATATTTATGCAATGTATTTCCTCAAATTTGGGGAAAATGACCTTTGAAGAGAAGTTTACCAATCTTTTCATATCGTACATGTATGTGATTTTAGACAATCATGAGATTTCAAATTATTGAAAATTTGGTGGTTGCTAATTTTAAGGGAAAATAATGCACTCCCTTCGATCCAACTTTTGGTGGACTCAGATTTGTCTAGATTTGGATGTATCTATACATATTTTAATACTAGATATATCTAAATCTACACAAATTCAAGGCCCTTAATTTGGATCGGTGGGAGTACTACTAATAATTACCGTTTAATGTGGTATATATATATGCCTTAGCTAAGTTATGCTTCTAGAAATCTGGAATCAATTCAATATTATTGTATGATGTGCACTGCCCCCTTTTTGGTTTATGATCCGAGACATGGGGCTTGAACGACGAACCAAATTATGTGAACATGCGCTGTAGCATCATGGATACACCGTCTTAACCTTATATATTTTTCATTATAGACAAACTATATACTAATAAATATATGTAAGTGCTCTTGTTGTGCACTTATCCATACCGTAACCTCCTTAAATGCATTAATGGTCGGTCTGCCAAACTTGTTAACACATTTTGAGAATTGTACTTTTGTCCCGCCAGAGTTTTATTCTTTAGTTTAAAGGTGCTTAGCAAAAGCATGTAGCATCTTGGTGGAAATTATGTACATTGTCAACACAAATCTGTTTACAACATGCAATGTGCTATATCCGTAACAAAATATAACAACACAGAGGAATCTCTCTACAGATCGAATAACTTATGAAACAATTTAATGGTAAACTGGTCAATAATGGTAAACATACATAAGGCCCCTCCATGGTCACAACTTTAGATGGGATCCTCTTGGTACATATTTACACATTTATGCACATGAGGCAACTGAATGTGCAGGCCTTATAATGAAAAATCATGCAAGAACAATTTATTGTTCATGAATGTGAAAGCCTTATAATGATTTGGTGACTTATTTATGCTACTTTCTCTTGTGTTTCCTGCATCCTATGCAATCGTG
Organism: Avena eriantha; assembly: GCA_910589775.1. Lineage (NCBI taxonomy): Eukaryota > Viridiplantae > Streptophyta > Magnoliopsida > Poales > Poaceae > Avena > Avena eriantha. The sequence goes on from OU342745.1 coordinate 89,058,761, forward strand.
GGGTGCACCGAGTCTTTTTCCAGTACGAAGAGGATGTCATGCACATATTATTGCGTACTCTCTCCAATCCAAATTAATTGTCGCAGATTTAGGAAAAATGTTGCCTGAAGTTGTCTAGGTTCAGTGAATCCACGACAACTATTTTGGATTAGAGAGGGTATATTTTATGAATCTGCTACGGACTATCCAAATCATAGTTGATCATACTCTCATTGACTCATAGATGCACAATCCACATCTCAAAGGTGCATACTACATCTTTATGTTTTTCCTATATTGTTTTGCTAATTCTCCTCTTCAATTTAACATCAGATCTACTTATTCTAGTTTTAAGGTTGAAGGTTGATAAACCTATGTCTCCATGCGACCTATCCATATAATGGAGATCGCGTGCATCCGTAGTAGCAGTGGCTATCATATGTTAGACTATTGGACTCTGACCTTACCTAGGCTCTCAAAGTAGTCTGGCTTAAAACTAGTAAGAGAGGCGATGTCTAGGTTCATTGAATCCATGACAACCATTTTGAATTAGAGATGGTACATTTTATGTGCATGATGCAAGGTCAATATCTTTAATACTTTGTATATTGTCTTACCCATTTTAAATGCTATAAGAATTCTACTTCATTCAAATAGCATAAACTCTCTCCTTAAATTTTTTGATACTTCAATGGTTTATTATATGTGATAATCCGAGAAGATGATTTGTGCAGATACACAACTTTTATGAGCATGATGGTCCAAGATTTTTTTCGCCGTGGTAGTTTTGTTTCAAAATGGCAAGTTGTATATATCAGTTGTGAAACCTTTGAACAAGTATGAAATGCTCTTATTTACTGATTGTAAGTATGCTAGGTTTATTGTTTAGTAGAAATAGATGAAGTAATAGTTGCATGTGCCCATGTTGTTATAGACAAGCATTGTTCTAACAAACTGAAGATTTGATTCATGGTGCTTGTAAATTGGTTATGTCACCTAATAAAATTGTAAGGTATGCAAGAAGAATCTCTACAAGTCATTTTAAATGTTTTCTTGCTTGATGAAGATGCCATATCTACATGTAAGGTTCATGTGCATATCTTCTAGAGCACTTGTAATGAAAAAAGTTGTTTCCACTTTTGCAAGAGAATGACTTGGGTTACGTATGGTAAGATGCTCCCGTGATAAGTTTCTCCTATGTCCACTTGAACAAGAATATAATTCATTTGTCAAATGTTTAGTGGAGAGCTACTCGAAACAAGTGTGCTTATGTCTAGAAATATACATCGTGTTTTCCTGCGTGTTACTCTACCATTTGAATAGGCTTATCTTCTATCATGTTTAGTTCCCTTGTTCTACTGGCACTTGAAAATTCCACTGATAGTTGTGAAGTAAGAGAAATCTACAACAAACGTTATTGCTAATGAAAATTGTTAATAGTATAGTCATAAGTTCAATAAGAGCTATCGGAATGAAAATGATTCCATCCATCTTTATTAGCGTATTAAAAAAATGATATTTACATATTTACCCTAGTGGGCCAAGCTAATGCCAAGTACGTGGAACAAAGAAGCAACACTTAGAGAAGAGAGCCAGAATACCAAAAAGGTATCTCACCTCTATAAGAGCGAGCACCAACCAGTCAAGGAAGGGTGTGACACAAGTAAAAATAGTTGCTTAATTGCTCCGTAAAAAAAGTTTTTGTTGGATGAACACTAGAGATGTCTCGAACATGTGTTCCTATATGTTTACTCACTTGTTGTTTACTTTGAACTTATTTTCTCTACATATTTTAAAATTCATATTTAAGCAGCCCCTTTCTTCTACCGTAAGCATCTTTGGAAAACTGGTCCTGCTTTTTTTTGTTAATAGAAGTTTCAGTACCAAATATGATGTTACATTCGGTGAGTAGAAGTTACTAGCAAGATAGACAGGAAGCTCTGAAGGATGTACTATGCTTGGAGGGGCATAAGTTTCGATAGAAATGGTCACTTTTGATGGGCATTTGTAGATGATGGTTGATACTACAAACAATGCCCTCTTGACAGCTCTAGCGTCACCCGTTATCTATTAAGCAAAAAGATACATTCAAGATAACAATTAGCACAATATAAGAAACCTCATGGAGCAGCGCGGGCATGCTTGAAGGTGTGGAGGGCGTCGACGGACGAGCTCACGAGATGCGGAGGGGAGCGGATGATGGCAGGGCAAGCTCGATGCGGGGGCGAAGGAGGGTGTAGGGGTAGAGGCAAGCGTTGGGTGGAGGAGGCACTCTGGCCGGGGGCGCCTCACTCAGCGACAATGTGTGAGTTTCCTCTCTCGGTGGCGTGGGTTTCTTCGCAAACGACGGGAACTGATTTGGGAACGAAAGAAGTTAGAGTTGAGGAAGGCATAAAGTCAAATCTAGAGTGGTGGGCCGGGATGCTGGCTTGTTTCTCTCGCACGCAGCGGCACATGTACCACGCAGAAAACAGGAGTATGGGGGAGTGCATGTCGGTCCAGGGGACTATGATCATTTTCCTTCGGAGAAGGAGGTGGAAACCGCGTGATGGTTGCCACACACCGCGGAAGGCCTGGACCAATTGAAAAAAAATCCTATGAGACCCGGTCTATATTCCCTGAAAAATGCTAATTAATAGACAAAAAAAGTCTAGAGAACTAAAAATACATACATGTGTCGGACATAGGAGACTTGGTCTTGTAAGATTTATTTCCGGAACCGACCTTTCTAAAAGGTAAGTCGGACTTTTTGTAGGCGCACCCTACGTACATAGAGGACTACCCACATTCTAGCGCTAAGAGCATCTCCACTAGCATTGCCAGGAGGGCCTCCCCAGGATGTTTTTTTCATCCGGACGGCGAAAGTTTGTCCAGTCGCGTTCTCATGCGCCCACTTTTTGCCCGATTTGGCCCACTTTTCATGCAGGGTTCCCAGGACGAACTTGAGATGCCAAAACCTCCTGGGAACGCCGGATAAAGCGAAGGAATGGGTGGGCCAACCCTGTCGGTGACACAAGGCCGAGCTCCCGCCTTTCTTCTCCCCTCCCGCCTTTCTTCTCCATTCCCCGCTACATCTCTCGTCAGTTCCCCGAGCTCCCGCCCGCCATGCCGCCCAAGGGTTTTGTCAAACCCCGATCCACCATCGGCGTACCAAAGGAGAAGAAACCGAGGAAGCCAAGGAAGCTGACACCGAGGCCGGAGGGCTTGACGGACGCTGAGTGGTTCAGTGATTGCTGGTGGAGAAAGATCGAAACAGACAGCCATAGGGATATGATGGCAAGGTCAGAGGAGGTGCAAGCGATCATGGCGAGGGGGGCGTCCAAGTGCGCCGCACGCACGGCCATGTCCCGTCTGACGCCTCTCGTCGGCGCGTAGTATGGCGCACTGTGGGGAAGCCAACCAAGCATCGGATCTCCGGTTGGGTTCTCGCCAATCTCGCCGGCCATGTACCAGGAGAACCAAGCGAATCCGCACCAGAGGTTCTCATCCTCCCCCGAGTTCAACGGTGGGTTCAACCCGAATGTTCTCTTCCCCTGCCCTGCCCCTCGCCCTCCAGCCTTCAACATCGACCTACGCCATCCCTCCAGTGTACGTTGGTTCTTCCCCGGCCATGCGCCGCGGTCCTCTTCAGTTCGCCGACAGCAGCTCCACGCCCGCCCCATTCGGCGACATGGATGCCCGCAACTTGTTCGGTGGAAGTACGAGCGAAGCGTACATGGCGGGCATGATCGCTTCCGGTTCTGTAGAGGCCAGCAACTTGTTCTTCACTCAAGAGCAGTCCCGCGCCGAGACCGAACATGGACCGGAATCCCAGGATTCCGCCGAAGGCCAGGCCAAAGACTAGACGCAAGCTAATGATGGGGAGGAGGCCGAAGGGGACGCCTTGGCGGCGGCGAAGGGCAGGAGAAAGAAGGGGGAGGCGCCACTGGAGCCCCGCGTCAAGTGGATGACCCTTTAGGACAAGTGCCTCGCCGAAGCATGGATGTCAGTGAGCATGGATCCATCGCCGGCGCAAACCAAAACTCGGAGAATTATTAGAGGCGTGTGAAGATGGCATTCGATGAGAGCAACCTATTGGACCCGGTGTACAACAAAGTCCACATGGAGCGCGGCGAAAAGGCCATGACCCATCACTAGGGAGTCGTGCAGCAAGCGTGTAGCAAGTGACACGACATTCTCGAAAAAATCGAAGGCACACCAGTCAGCGGCGCAAGCCTGGATAGCAAGGTAGTTCGCCGACCTCAAGCCGAAACTATGCCTATTTCATGCCTTTCTCGACTTGCACTACGCCTTGTCTTCGCAGCTCGTGCGTGCACTCGGCATGTACCACAACGACACCAAGACGGAGATCAAATTCCACCATGTGTTTGACCAGATTGAGAACTGCCAGAAATGGGTGGACAATCAGGCGAGCCTCGCCAAGAACAAGGATGGCGTGTACAACCCCGAGGCTCCACCCCAGCTGTCAGCGAAGGAAGGCCAGAGATTGTCCAGAAGAAGGCGAAGATGCTGAAAGCTACAGGACCTCCCGCCGAACGAATCCACGTGTCCATCGAGAAGTGCACCGCGGACTCCAAGGCCCATGCCGAGAAGAGGGAGGAGAAGGCCGAGGAGAGGTGGACGCAGCTGCTGTAGAACCAAGAAAAGAAACTCAACCTCCTCAAGGCGAACTTTGCCGCCAAGAAGAGGAACAAAAACCTCCATTTCCTCATGGGCGGCGAAGAACCCCCAGGTCAAGGCTTGGTACATGATGCGCCGCAACGCCATCCTCGACGATGACGTCACCGTCAACACGCCAAGCACTACGGCAGCCGTCTTGGCCACCACTCCTTCGCCGAGCTCGACCTCCACCTCTTCCAACCCGTCGACGTGCCCTGTACTGCCGGAGGAGCCCATCCCCATCGCACCAGACACGGCGGAGGAGCCCATCCCGTCGACGAATGATCGCCGTATTTCATCCCGTTTTATAATAATTTTGGTCACCGAACCTTATTTGGACGAATTTTTGTTGCCATTTTTTGGACGGTTTTCTGTCAAATACCTTTGGCCGAGATTTCGCCGGCTGGAAAAAAATGTCGCCGATCTTATATTGTCTGGGAACCACTTCTGGGAACGCGAGTGGGAAAATGGTTGTGAGCACAGAAAATGCTGAGGCATTGTTCTTAGCTCCAATCAAGCTTGCTCTGCTGTCTAGGATCGTTAGTGCTATAGTGGAGTAACTTTTATCAAATAAGAATGGTGGTCACATTCTGTTTCTGGTGGTAGTCATTGAAGATCCCAAAAACAGGGATCGCAAAAACGTTTCAATAATGACAACGCTAGGAGGAAAGGCTAAAGAAGAAAAATCTGTAGATTTGAATGCCACTTCCTTTGCTAAGAAGATTTGGATGTCCAGAAGGTATAGCTTGACACTGAGTAGAAGTTACTAGCATGATAGACAGGAAGCTCTGAAAGATGTACAATGCTTGGAGGGACATAAGTTTCAATACAAATGGTCTCTTTTGATGGGCATTTGTAGATGGTAGTTGATACGGCAAAAAATGCCTTCTTGACAGCTCTATTAAGCATAAAGATACATTTAAGATAAAAATTAGCAGAATATAAGAAACCTCATGGCAGCGTGGGCATGCTTGAAGGTGTGGAGGGTGGTGACGGACGAGCTCACGAGATGCGGAGGGGAGCGGCTGACGGCAGGGCGAGCTCGGCGCGGGGGCGAAGGGGGGCGCAGGGGTAGAGGCGGGCGCTGGGTGGAGGAGGCACTCTGGCCAGGGGCGCCTCCCTCGGCGACGATGTGCGAGCTTCCTTTCTCGGTGGCGTGGGTTTCTTTGCATACGGCGGAAACTGATTTGGGAACGAAAGAAGTTAGAGATGAGGAATGCATAAAGTAGTGGGAGAGCGCACGTCGTCCCGGGGACTATGATCATTTTCCTTCGGAGAAGGAGGTGGAAACCGCGCAATGGTTGCCACACACCGCAGATGGCTCGGACCGACGGAAAAAAATTCTTATGAGACCCGGTCTATATTCCGTGCAGGATAGACCCACCTCTATGCATAACCGTTAGAAAAAGCCTAATTAATAGATAAAAAAGTTTAGAAAACTGAAAATAGGAACAGGTGTCAGACATAGGAGACCCGGTCTCCTAACATTTATTTGCCGGACCTACCTTTCTAAAGGAGTAAGTCGGAATCGTAGGCGCACCCTTCGTACATAGAGGACGACCCACATTCTAACGCTAATACCGACCGATACGTTGGTGTGCTCGCCTCGGATACGACTTCCGGTTCCGACTCGGTCGGAAAACCGAACGCTTCAATCCATGTATAGTTGGCCGGCGCAACTCTACGGCAGACGAAAACAAGCACCGAGCCCTAGCTTGGATACAATCATGGAGGAGCAGGCAACGATGATGATGATGAACGAAGAGGACCGCTTCAGGGCCATGGCCGAGGATGGCGTGGATCGATGGTTCGACGAGAACCTGCCAATCTTCCGTTCAGAGCTGGCCAATAGGCTGAGCGAGATGGAGCGTCAGATGGAACATCCCCCTGAGCAGCGGAGTCATCTGTCCGCCTTCTCCCAACTGGATTGGGCAGAAGGCCTCGAGGACACCACCGTCAACTTCATCAAGTTTATGGCCGGCCACATGGACTGCTGCCGCCGCGGCGCCGCTCACTTCGCCGCCAAGGAGCCTGCGCTCGCGGAGACCCTGCGCGGCATAGCGGCGTGGTCGGACGCCACGCGCGCCGAGGTGGAGGAGATAGCCGCCGGTGCGCGCCGCCTAAGGGGCATGTGCCTGAGGACGGTGTCGGGGGCGTCCGAGGAGGACATCGTCTGCATGGCTGCGGAAAAGTACATCGCGCACGTCGCCACGGACGCGCCACACCACGGGGACTCGACCCCCCAGTTCCCCTACGAAGCGGTCGTCGACCAGGTGGAAGCGGCGGTTGCAGTGGGTGCTAGGGCTCCCGGCTTCAAGCGCTTCCTGATGGGGTTCGCCGAGAGGGCCGGGAGGCTCACGCGAGCCGCGGAGGATCTAGGGGGCGACGAAGCCGTTAAGTTAAGGGCGCACGCGGCGGCGATGGAGTCGCTGTGCGCTGACACCGCGGCGTTTCTGCAGAAGATGGTGTCTTCCCCTTACTGGATGTTCTGGAGGTATTTGATCGGCCGGGACCCCAAAGCGCAGACGCCCATGGATGAGTGACACACGACGCCACTTCTTTCCACATCGCAACGATCAGATCAACGAGAATTGTAGCATTGAACATTATTATATGTATATATCATCTGTCATGTTCAGTTTTAGATCCTTAGCTCTGATCCAAGGTTGTATATTGAGCATGCAGGATGCTATGAGCTATCAGCTGCAGTCATGCGAGATCGTCTTCGTGATCCATCAGCATTTCACATTTTTGTTAGTACCTACGTGAACGTGTGCGCCGCGACCTGTTCAGCATTCAGTTTCGGTTCTAGAGTTACTAGTCACGTACTGAAATGCTTGCATTTTAACCTGTTTCTGAATTAATGTTGATGTTTGTGGCCGATCCACTGCAAAACTTACCCGTGCGTTGGGTAGCAGAGGTAAGCTATGTTAGAGTATAATTGTATATTGTAGTTTCTTAGGGGGCTTTCTGTATATTTGCACCTGTACATGTACTACATATTCTGGCCTTTGGCCTTCTGGTAATACAAGAGATCTATTACCCTAACATGGTATCAGAGCCGTAAGGCCTTTTTTTCGCCGCCCGCCCCGGCACCCCGCCGCCGCGCCCGGCCGCCGCCGCCGACCCCGCCGCCGCCGCCGCCTCCTCTTCCGCGCCCGCCGCCGGCCCCGTCGCCGCCGACCCGCCCCGTCACCGCCGCCTCCTCTCCCTCGTCACCGCCGCCGCCCGCCCGACCTCGCCGCCGCCGCCGCCGCCCGGAACCGCCGCCGGCCGCCGCCCCGTCCTCTCCCTTGCCGCCGCCGCCCGGATCCGCCCCCGGTCCGCCCCTCGGTCGCCGCCCTCCAGCCGCCGCCCTCCAGATCCGATCTGGTCTGATCTCGTTCGGCTTGAAAAAAAAAATGTCTTCCTCGTCGGGCTATGTTGCGATTCCTTGCTGCCCGGTGATTTTTGATGGTGCGAATTATCCTGATTTCGCTGTCTTCATGCACGTCCATATGCGCGGTCTTCGCCTCTGGGGTGTGCTTTTCGGTGAGGTCTCCTGTCCACCGCGCCCCGTTGTGCCTCCAGTGCCTCGTGCCCCGACGCTCGTTTCCCTTGCCCCCGATGCTACTCAGGCGGTCAAGGATGCAACCCAGAGTGCTGATGCTTCTACTCGGGCTGATTATGAGCGCTAGGTCCAGGAGCATTCTACTGCTACTACGACCTACCGGCTGGATCTGGCTGACTACACTCGGTGGATAGATGAGGATGCTCGTGCTGCTACTATTCTCACTTCCAGTGTTCTGCCTCAGTATGCTGCTGAGTTCATGGGTCTTCCCACTGCTGCTGCTCAGTGAGCTTTTCTTCGTCAGCGCTATCAGCCGTCTGGAGATGCTCTTTATCTGTCTGTGGTTCGTCAGGAGCATGATCTTAAGCAGGGTGATTCTACTATTGATGATTTCTATACTCAGAGTGCTGCAATTTGGCGTCAGCTTGACTCTCTTCGTACAGCGGTGTGTAACACTTGTCCCTGTTGTCTGATTGTGCGCGCGGATCTGGAGTTTCAGCGCGTCTTTGAGTTCTTGTCACAGCTTCGCAAGGAGTTTGAGCCGCGTCGTGCCCAGCTGCTTGCCCGTGGTCGTGTTCCGCTCTCTGAGATACTGGCTGAGCTTCGTGCTGAGGAGACTCGTCTTCGTGGTGCTGGTCTTCTTGAGGTTCCTTCTGTTCTTGCTGCTCGTGGTCCCCCCGTGCCGCCGGCTTCGTCGCGGTCTCTCGCGCCGCCGCTACTTTCTGCTCCACCGGCCTAGGGTCAGAGTCAGTCTCAGCAGCCCCGTGGTTCTCGTCCTCCCTGTGCCCACTGTGGCAAGCCTGTCCACGATATCTCTGGTTGCTGGACGAGGGATCCACGCTTACGTCAGCAGTATCTTGCTCGTCGCTAGTCTGGTTCTTCAGGATCTTCTGTTGTTGCCTCTGGACCTCCTGCTGGTGCTCTGTCTGATCAGGATATTATTCGTGGTCTTCGTAGTCTGCTCGCTGCTACAGGCTCCTCCTCGTCGGGTACTGCTGGTTCTGTGCCTAGTTCTTCTGGCACCGCGCGACCATCCCCTTCTGGTGTTCGTCCTATCACGTGTAAGTGGGTCTATAAAATTAAGACCCGCTCTGATGGATCTCTTAAGCGCTATAAAGCGCGTCTTGTGGCTCGTGGTTTTCAATAGGAACATGGTCGTGACTATGATGAGACCTTTGCTCCTGTGGCACATATGACCACTGTGCGTACTCTTCTTGCTGTTGCTTCTGTCCGACGTTGGTCTGTGTCCCAGCTTGATGTTCAGAATGCTTTTCTTAATGGAAAGTTGAGTGAGGAGGTTTATATGCAGCCTCCTCCTGGGTATTCTGTTCCCGATGGGATGGTTTGTCGTCTTCGACGTTCTCTTTATGGCCTGAAACAGGTCCCTCGTGCCTGGTTTGAGCGCTTTGCCTCTGTGGTGACTGCTGCTGGTTTCTCTCCTAGTTCTCATGATCCGGCGCTTTTTGTTCACACTTCTCCTCGTGGACGCACTCTTCTCCTTCTCTATGTTGATGATATGATCATTACTGGTGATGATCCTGAGTATATTGCCTTTGTCAAGGCTCGTCTTCGTGATCAGTTTCTTATGACTGATCTTGGTCCTCTTCGCTACTTTCTTGGGATTGAGGTTTCCTCCACTTCTGATGGGTTTTCTATCTCTCAGGAAAAGTATATTCAGGATCTCCTTGCTCGGGCTGCTCTTGCGGATGAGCACACCGTTGAGACTCCTATGGAGCTTCATGTTAAGCTTCGTCCTATGGATGGTGATCCTCTTCCCGATCCCACTCGTTATCGCCATCTTGTTGGGAGTCTTGTTTATCTTGCTGTCACCCGTCCTGATATCTCTTATCCTGTTCATATTCTGAGCCAGTTTGTCTCAGCTCCTACCACTATTCACTACGGTCATCTCCTCCGTGTCCTTTGTTATCTTCGTGGCACGATTACTCGTCGCCTTTTCTTCCCTCGTTCTAGCTCTCTCCAGCTCCAGTGCTACTCGGATGCTACGTGGGCGAATGATCCTACGGATCGTCGTTCACTTTCTGCTTACTGTGTGTTTCTTGGTGGTTCGCTTGTTGCTTGGAAGACGAAGAAACAGGTAGCGGTTTCCCGTTCGAGTGTTGAGGCTGAGTTGCGGGCTATGGCTTCGGTGACTGTTGAGGTGACCTAGTTACGGTGGTTGCTTGCAGATTTTGGGGTCTCTGTTACGACACCCACCCCACTTTTGTCAGACAGTACAGGTGCTATCAGTATTGCACGTGATCCGGTCAAGCGTGAGCTGACCAAGCATATTGGTGTTGATGCTTTTTTTACACGTGCTCAGGTGCAGAATCAGGTTGTTGCGCTCCATTATGTGCCTTCAGACTTGCAGTTGGCAGATTTCTTTACGAAGGCACAAACCCGCGCTCAGCATGATTTCTTACTCTCCAAACTCAGTGTTGTGGATCCACCATGAGTTTGGGGGGGGGGGGGGGTGTTAGAGTATATTTGTATATTGTAGTTTCCCCATATGTTAAGGGGCTTTCTGTATATTTGCACATGTACATGTACTATATTTCTGGCCTTTGGCCCTCTGGTAATACAAGAGATCTATTACCCTAACAAGATAGACCACCAAAAGAGGTTCACAAACTTTTGAAGAAATACCGTACATAACAATGTCCAAATGAAGAGCAATGAGAGATATGCTGGATTCTCTGGTGCTATCTTCCACGAACTTGCAAATCAAAAAACTCAAAGAGAATGGGGGTAATACTCACATCGGTAGTCTAAAGATAAATGATGCCACCTTCTTCTGTAACTGGAAAGCCAACCAAAATTAAAAGAACTCTGTAATATATAGCTCGATGAACAATCCATGTTCACAAACAAGGGAAAGTAGCTAAAAAAAGGTTTTTGAAACGGAGCAACATGGGATTTAGTTTCGAGCATATTGTCTCGAGTGATTCCTATGATTCAAAAAATCCCTACTTTAACACTTTTCCACTGCTTGTACATACTAAAGATTTATAAAATGTGACCGGTGAGTTGTTGTGATCCCCAAATGTAGGAATTTGGTCACGGGTCAATGTACATCGCCTGTCTGGCCTTGGCCTGATCTCGCGACCTGCAGGTGCGACGAGGCGCAATGGATGGTGAGTCGATACTAAAGCAATCCCGAAATTTCTCATGGCAGTAAAAAGTTTCCTTCTCGTTACCTACCTGGTACGATGAATCTCGCCTTAAGCTATCAAGGTGGTAGTTTTCATTTGGTTGGATACAGCTATGCCGAGGATCTGCTGATAAAGATGGACGTAAAAAGGCAAGGGTATATGTTTATCCGGCTCATTATCTTGGTGCAGTAAGAAAGATTGTTTCTCTTTTTCTACCGTGAAATATATATAGCATGCACGGCAGCAGTTCAAGAAGCAATATGGCGGATAAATTCTCTTCTCTTTCTTGATGTGACTAAGCATGCATATGAGACAACCGTGATCTACTGTGTTAAGGCTTCCATTCTTTTCTTCTCGACAAATATCATATCATGGGCTATACAAAGAACTGACCATGATCTCTTGCTAGGGAAAGGTATGTATCGGGACAAGATGGTTCGTGAGGTGGGCACACACACTTTTCATTCCAATCCCTATCATGACATGCCAAGACCGTTTATTCCAACATTTTCTCAGCTCCTTCGACTATTCCATTGTTGCTTTCACAATCAATCACTGACCACATTCTTGCAATTCATGTACGGTTGGCATCTGTTTTTGATTTTGCAAGAGTTGACTCGTCGGGCATGCTTGGCCTTCTTGTCGCCTTCATCTTCCTTCTGCGCAGATACTTTTGATCCACTCCTTTCCTATACCGTGCCCTCTCGATATCCAGAAAGTGGTTTCCTTGGCGAAGAGGTAGTTCACAAACCAGTACTAAATAAGTCAAAAAAAAACTCAAAGTGACAATTCAAGTAGTTTCCCTCGACTGTTATGGCATATCCCCGCCTTACAACCAACTGCCAAACAGTTGTTTCATGAAAAACGGAACATTATCATGGCAAAGCAACATGAATTCAGAATCACCATTGTCGCATTAATCAGAATCTAAAAAAATCAAGCTCAAAGTGATAGCCTAGCACAACGAGCTGAACTTGGTCAAAAGGACTAGATACATAACATAAAAAGACATCGCTTATTTTTCTCCGCCAGGTCAAATATCACGAACATCACCTACAAACATCAATCAAGAATTCATCTACACTAATCAAAAATTCATCTATATGTTTGTTGATACTCTAAAAATATTTATACCATGAAGCTCAGTGTCGAAACCAAGATCGAATGTTGTTGGCAATGGGGTTATCCAACTTCACTGCCTCATCTATTTCTGCGTATGAAATGCATATTGCAGAAAATAAAATATGCGTTGCAACCGGTGATTAAGAAAATAACAATAATAATGATGTTGACCTGCAAATATCGAATCCAACTCACTACAAATGAGTCTTTTTTAGACCGAAAAGTATCCTCTACGTGCGTAGTTTAAACCTAATCATCAATCTTCTCAATCGCAGATCAATCAATGATTGCACTATACTCGCCACTCAGCCTCTTCACAATATCTTGTTCCCGTCGAGATCCGTAAAATCGACCCCGGTTGCCTCAAATAGACCATCAGGTGTCAACTAAAAGCATATCGCATCAGAACTTCGTCCTGAAAACCATAGCTTAGCTGCCAGATTTGGCAACGGTTTGGCAACAATATTACTGCCGCATAGCCAGCAAACGCACCATTTGAAATCCGATACATAACTCTCTTCGGTTTAGAAGATAGTATGTAGCAAGCATATCATAGCTAGATGTCATAGTGTGGTGGACTCGGTACCCTCTTGAGATATTAGTAGCTCTAGTCGGTATCAATGATCAGATGTCGGTGAATCGATTCAGAGGTCTATTTATAAACTAGAGAACTGTCGATAGGGGATATGCATGATAGATCATTCATTTGACTATTATGGACCAAGGGGAGGCTACTAAAAAGCCTCACCATTCGAAACCCCCCTAGTATGTGAATCATCTGGCTTACCGCATATGGTTCAAATGATAACGGTTTTGGGACACCAAATAAACGTCATAAACGTCTCAAATGGTTAATCAAATCTTTCAGGATATGGGACCGCCAATTAGAATTATCAATGAATTCATATACGATAATATTCTTTATAAGCCTTACAAGGCAGGTAAACTTGATTAAGTTCCAATATGTAAATTAATTTCTTATGATATTCAGACATCTAAACCTAATGTCTATACGGATGATATACTCAGAATAAGGGAATATTGATCCGGTCCCAAGTGGTTATTGCGAGTCAACTTTACATTTCTTACCAACTCGAGCTGATGCTAGTGATTCCCAAGAAAAAAATGAAATAGTTTCATGAGAGGCAGGTAGTACTATTAGTTTGGTTGCTCAACCGCGTTCCTGGACTTGTGAACTAGCGACATCTGATCCCACCCCAAAGCTTTTCTCTCATTGTAGAGAATTCTCAACTAGAACCTAACCTATAGAAGAGATGTATATTCACCTTTACTACGCATTTTGAGAGCTTGCCCCAAGTTTAGGAAGAGAAATGAAAGAGGTTTCCAAGAGGGAAGAACGGTACCAAGGGTGGGTGGATTCTATCTTCTCTGGTCGATGTATTATGCTAGTAGCGAGTGACTGCTGCATCTCTCAGCAAATCTATTCCCAATAATCAGATGACTCCTCGCACTAAAGCAAAGAATTGAAGGTACAACTCTATCGTATGCTATGTGATAGCTGTGAGATTCAACACATTTTTGATAGCTTTTATTGATGGTTTTCTCCCGGATTTGATCGTTTTCTAGCTTTACCTAACGCTAATACTTCAGTAGCGAAGAAAACTTGGTTTTTAATGTGTGTTTTAGGTTCTGAACGTCAACAGAAGATTTTAACTAGAGAAACACAATATTCTGGAGAAAAAAAGCAAGTCTCACTTTGGAAGCACGCGAGGGGACCTCACAGAAGCCTTAACAAACAACTATACAGCGAGAATATTTTTCTAGCCGTATAGTTCCCGCTGTATAGTTGCCGCCGCCTCTGTCTTGTCAAAAGGGTCAACTTCCGTGAAGGGACGAAGGACGAAAACACAACATAGCAGCCACCACACCATCTAGAAGGGAGAAAGAAGAGATCCGTATAAGAAGGAGAAGACGTTCTTCATCTCGCTCCACGATCTTCAGCCTCCTAGCCACTATACCTCCATAGCCACTACTTATACTTGAGAGAGAGAGAGAGGGATCTCCACCTTGCAATACTAGGGTTTGAGATTATTTTTTCCCATCCTGAATTGTGTTGGATATTTTTCTACTCTTATTGTGGATCTCCATGGTAATACAAAGATGAATTCTATTTATTTGATTATATTGATGATCCATTCTTCTCTCATGTGTGAGTAATTCCCTGGGGCATGGGAGATGTAGGGGATTGGTGAGATGTGATGTGCCTTCATATATTTTCTATTAGTTGTGATTGATTCTAATTACTATATTATGTGTGCTTGACTATCTGTGGGATTCCTAATGCTTGTTGTCCAATTAAGGGCCCAGACAACATGATGCTTTGTTCTACATAGATAAGATCTTGTTCATTAGTGGACCGGCGACCCTCGGGTGACACAGGGATATCAATGGAAAACTAGTAGACTCAAGGATAACAAGGAACCACAGTGCTTATTGCATTAGTCCGATCCAAGGAGCTTAATCGCTAAGCGACCTAAAGGGTCTTAATCGTCTAGTGTCTGACCATGTTTTTGGTAACAGGCTAGTAGGATTATTGAAGTTGGGATGAAATCTACCAAGAGGAGTTCCGGATAATTATAGGTTGCTCGCTACACATATATTTATAAGATTATAATTGTTACATTTATCATTCGTCCACCTGGCACAGTCACTATTACCATGAACTGAATCTCCTCGCGCCTTCTTTAGCCATCTGCATGAAACAACAAACAACAAAGTCATTCTTTACTTTTATGCTTTATATTTCTGAAGTTTACATTTTAGTTATGTTTAAATACATCTCATTTAATCAAAACTCCATTTTTATTTCAACACTTGTATTCAATTCACTCGAAGACCTATGACAACTTCGCGTGTGACAGAGACTTCACCCATAAAAACTTATCTTTGGGCTCCCTGTGGGATCGATATCTATACTTCAAAAATAGCTACAAACGATTTGTGCTCTTGCAGACATCAAGCTATTTTCGGGCGCCGTTTCCAGGGAGCTAAGCGTTAAGTGTTTGTCTTTTGACATTTCAGGTGTTGCTACTACAAAATGTTCTGCTTAGGAGACAAAGGGTCTACACACTCTGGTAGAACCTACCTGCCGGATTATATTGAGTGCGTGCCTGCTCAGAGGCGCGAAGAAATGATTGAAAAACTTTTAAGATCAAATAGAGTTGAAGTTGAAAACCTGAGTGATATTATGGAAATTATGTCTATTTACAGGACAACTCCTATGAAACCTGAGAAAACTCTTAGGGAATACAGTGCTCCAAGTTCTGAATTTCTTAAACAACCAATAGAGTTCCCTAATTCTGGAGTTAGAGAATATCGATTTGATGGTGGAATTATTAAAATTTTGCAGGAGAAAGATTTTAGTGGAAGGGAAGATGAAGACCCAAGAAGACATACTAGAGAGTTTGATGATGTAATAACATCTCTTAGACCAAAAGGTTTGCCAAGAGACTTCTCTCATTTTAAATTATTTCGATGGTCTCTTAAAGGTAAAGATCTAGATTGGTTATATTCTCTCCCTCGCTATTACATTAAATGTTGGGAAACTGCATTATTAAATTCATAAACAGGTTTAATCCTTTTAAAAAGGTAACTGAACTAAGAAAGAACATAGGCCACTTTAGTCAGAACGTGGAAGAAAACTACCCACAAGCCTGGGAAAGATGCTTTGAAATGATCAATAATATTCCTAATCATGGCTATTCTAAATTAAAAATTTGCCATTTATTTTACCATGGTCTCAATACTCAATGTAGAGAGTTGTTTGACTTCTCAGCAGGAGGATCCATAAATACTTTAACTATTAAAGAATGTTTGGGATTGATGTGTACTAGGTCTAAGAATGATTCTTTATATTATCCTGATTTTGGCACTAAACCGGAAAAATGGATACTTTAGATAACTCTTGATCTTATGCCTGAGGTACGCAAAACTATGAAAGAAAAAGGTATACCTTCTGAACTTGTTAAGGAAAACAAAGTAGATTTGTTACAAGTTTTAACTTAAGAAGATGAAACTACAAAAGGTTTTCAAGAATTAAAACATCGACAAGTAAAATATCATAATAACTTGCATAAGAATTTCCAAAAACACAAAAACATTTTGGCGGAACTCACGAAAAATTATGATGAGATTGGCCAAGAAGCAAAATTATTTCACAAGTATCTTAGTATGACTGAAACCCAGTGTGAACAAATAGCATCTGGTTATCAAATTTTTCTTTGTGAAGATCAAGATATTCCTGTTTCTACTAATGTTGTCACAAGAAGGGGCACAGTTATTACAAGACCCTTAGGACCACCGGACTATGAAGCTAAAAAGAGCAAAAGGAAAAGACCTTGCTCGAAGCAAGCTAAGAAGATGATACATTGGTGGATCCTCGAGATGAAACTAAGACACAAGATCAAACCAAGGAGGACCAAAATGATGCACAAGATGACCATTATGACTCTGATGCAGAGATGGATGATCCAAGAGAAGATAAAGAAAAAAGCAAGGAAGATGAAGTTGTTGTAGTAGAAAAGAAGAAAAGCCATAAGCAACAACAAAGGAAAGGAACAAAAGAGCCTAACCCCCCACAAAAGGTAAAAGACAAGAGTAAGTCAGGTGAGAAAAAACTTCCTTATCCAGATCGAAAAAATAAAGCACCGGATCAGGTAATCTATAATTCTTTCACAAAGGCACTTAGTGACCTTCGTCTGGAACTTTGCGGATGAAATCAAAGTTCCTACTTATAGTAAATTCCTCCGTGATATTCTTAGTAGAAAGAAATAACTGAAACTGTTGCCATGGTAACTAGCTATCCTGCTAATGGGAAGTTGTTGTCTAAGTCTGGAGATCCCGGAATACCAACTATTTCATGCTCAATAGGTAAAACTGATATTCATAATGCCTTGTGTGATCTATGAGGAGTTAGTGTAATGCCATACTCTCTCTATAAAAGGTTAGGATTAGGGGAGTATTCTCCTACTACCATCACTTTACAGATGGTTGACAAGTCCACTAAACAACCCATTGCTATGATCGAGGATGTTTTACTTAGAATAGATGAGCATGTTATTCCCACTAATTTTATTATTCTTGAAATGCCAGAAGATGAAAAATTATCTATAATACTTGGAAGACCTTTCCTTAGTACTGTAGGTGCATCAGTAGATTATGCTAAAGGAAATATAATCTCTAATGTTTATGATGTTGAAATCATCCGGTATTTTCCAAAGAAGCTAGAAGAAGGAGAAAGATATGTTCCACCGGTAAAATGAGTTCATGTGGTAAGTGCCTTTGATAAGGGGCAACCCAAGGTAAGAATTCGAGAAGAGAGAAGAGGTTGAGTTACTCAGCCATTCTTAATAAATGCTTAATGGGAGTCAACCCATCTCATCAATTAAGTAGATTAGAGAATAAGAAGTTCATGGCATTCCTACCACTTTTTCATAGTCATTCTTGTGGAAGCACGCCCGTGAAGATGCAGCTGTCAAAAAATAGTAGAAACGTTAATTGAATGAGTATAGAATAATAATAATAATAGAATTTGAGTTTTCCATTTACAGAAGCTAAAATTTTGCTTTTAATACGCTAATATTGGTCGACCGTTTTTACTATCAATTTTCTGTTAAAAATAAGGTATTTCGCTAAGTTTTGGGATAAGAAGGTATCCTCGAAGAAATAGAATTTTTTTGATAATTACTGATGGTTTAACGACCCACTATACGGCGGAAATAAAAATTCCGACTGTATAGTTCTGGTCGTATAGATATCTTTGTCATCAACAAATTTTCCTCGAAGACACAAAGAATTTAATGACCAACTATACGGCCGGAATTTTTATTTTCCGGTCGTATAGATATCGATGGCTTCGTACAAATTTTCTGAAAGGTACTGAGAGTTTAACGACCAACTATACGGTGGAAATAAAAATTCCAGCCGTATAGTTCCGGTCGTATAGATATCGACGCTAGTTTTAGAAATTTATCTCGAGAGGCAGATAGTTTAACGACCAACTATACGGCGGGATCATTGTGATCCGGCCGTATAGTTGCATCCGTGTAACATCCCAAAACTATAATAAAGGTTATCAAAGTTCAAATCACCCAATTTAGGGTTAATAAAAACTTTTATTAATAAAATGATTATGAATGCATGTGTATGTTGCATTAGTGTAGAATTGTTTGAAAATGCCATGGTTGATTATTCTAAATATTGTGAAATGTTTTAAATATGAATGCCAGATCATCTAGACCATTTACAAACAAAATCCAAAGAAAAATAAATCAAATAAAAATAAATAAAGTCAATGGTCATTTTGCCCAAAGTAAACCACTAGGCCACTTTGAGTGTTCTTAGAAGAAGATTTCGAACAGAAACTTTCTCAATTCTTTTCGCCCCTTGCTAGACCAAGTAAAAGTGAACCCAAGCCCACTTACAAACTTGCAAAAACTATTTTCAAATTCAAATGAGAGACATTTGGAAATGGAATTAAGTTCACACGTATAGATAGTCATTTCACAAAAACCAACCAAACCAGTTCACCTGGGCAAACCCTAGAACCACAGATGCTCAATCTTGTGACTAACACACCCACCAAATCTAAGTCAAAAATTCAAATTTAAATCTCATGCGGGCATTGTGTCAAACACTTGGTGAGCATGGAAATAGCTGCCAAACTTTTACTATTTTTGATCAAAGCTTTGTCTACCATTTGTCACCAAAACTTGTCCCTGGTCTCCTCCAGTCCCAACCAGCGCCGTAGAACCACTCCCCCTTGCCGTTTGCGCCAATTCCGAGCCACCCCGAGCACCCACATGCCGCTCGACCATGGACCGCTCACCCCGGACTGCCCCGAGCTTGCCCATGATTTCTAGGAGGTAGCTGCGACCACACCGCCGCCCCCTGTCCACTCCCCGAGCGAAGCCAAGCCGTGGACCACCCCAGCAAAGCTGCGCCCAGAGCGTTTGTGCCATGCCGAGCATGCGCCAGAGCGCCGTGCCGGACCAGCTCGCACACGCCACGCCTCGACCTCATCCCGCGCACACTGCTCCGCCATGACCCCAGCAGCCGTCCAAACATGCCCATTCGCTACCGCTCGACCCATAGCCACCGTGCGCTGCATCGAACACCGCCTCTTCCGCGCAGAGCACCGCCCTCTCCCGACCAAATGCGACCGCCCCATGCCTCGCCTTTAAGCCAGAGATGACTGCCAGGAGACCACGCACCGTCCCCTACACCCAGTCGTGCCGTTAGCTGCATGTAGCGTCGCCACCGACGAGCCGTGCCCATGCTGCTCGGTCCCCTCGTCGAACTATAAAAGGAGGCCCTCTCCGCCCCAATTCCTCACACCAGTCAACTCCCCTCTCCTCACTGATCCTCCCACACTCTCCCCGGAGCAAGGCGAGCCTCAGTCCGCCGGAATTTCACCGGAATTTGCCGCTGCAGAGGAGAAGAGGCGTCGTGGATTGGAGCCGCCCTAGGAGCTGCCACGATCACGCCTCGAACCGCCGTCGTCTACCAGCTCGAACGCCCCCATCACCGACCTTAGCTAGAGGCCAGGTGAGCCACAATGCACCACCACCGTGCCGCTAGGTTTTGTTCTTGCCGGCGACCTGTTCACCGGGGACGATGAGCCTCAGCCGTTAGATTAGGTTCTAATCGTAGCGCCCAGATCGCTCGGTACCGCTTCGCGTAGGACCGCCCTGTCAGCAGCCCGCTGCGCCCGTGCAGTGCAGCTGGGCTGGCCCAGTATCGTTCCCGCACTAGCCCACCGATTCAAATTAGTATTTTTCCTTTTAAATTAAAATCTTGTTCTATCCACTTATTCAAAAATCAATTCAGAGAGTTTCACTTAACCAAAATGCATGATTCAAATTTTATTAGAAAGATAATTAAAATATATATCGACGCCTGTTGAATTTAAATCAATTGGAGTTAGAGATCCGATATAGCAAAAATAACAAAACAGAGACTTTTGCAACTTCAATTGTTTTTCAAAAATCAACCATATTAGCCTTTGAGTTGATTCCAACTCTCAAAAATCACATTTGACAATATCTATCTGAATATGTAAAAATATTTAGGTTTGCATGTAGTGACATTGGACTAGTACCAAAATAATGCTATATAGGAATTTCTAGTCACTTTAAATCATTTAAATGATAATCTTAAACTTTACAAAGTGACCAACCCTTTAAATCACATTCTTATGTAGTAGAATATGTGGTGATGACATGTGTCCACTTGATGGGAATATCATTTTGCGGCCCAAAAGTTGGGGTGTCCAGGCAACGCGGTACCCAAGTTCCCTGAAATCATCCGCGATGACTATAGTTGGTGTGCCAAATACTTAGAGGGTCTTTTTCAGCACGAATTCAACTTTATGTTTCAATACAAAAAATCAGGCTAACGGCCGTCAAGTTGGCCCCCCTGTTAGTTCTCGCCGTTATGTTACTCATGTCGCTTCCGTCGCTTAGGTATCAATTAGGCTTGCAGCGTTGGCGCCTACTGAAATGGATTGTATGGGCACCTAGAGGGGGGGGGGTGAATAGGTGCTACACCAATTTTTAATTATTTTTCAATTTTAGGCTTAGCACAAAGGTAAATTCTCTAGATAAACTAACGTGTGGAATTTCCCTATATGCAAACCTATCTACTAGCGAGTAAAGAGCGAGTGGAAGAGGAACGAGTGAAGCACGCGGAGACACATGATTTGTTTGACCACAGTTCCTTCCTTGTTAAGGGAAGTACGTCTGCGTTGGAGGGGTGGGCGGTACTAAGACCACCACGCCACAAAAGGCCTCACCCTGTTCTCCGATGGATCTCGCCACAACAGGCCTGATCCACCTTCCACTATAGGTACCCTTCGAGGCGGGCACCGGTGCCTTTACACAACTAGCGGGGCAACAACTCCACAACAACTTGGAGGCTCCCGAAATGACAACAAACTGCCACAAGAACAAAGTTGTCAAATACAATAACAAGATCTAGGTATTAACATGAATACTAGATCAGAGATTTCTCCAAGTGAATGGAGAGGAGTTGAAGCGCTTGATTCTTGATGTTGATGATGAACTTCTCCTCCTTCAATTCCACCAAAGATCAAGACCTTCGGGTGGTTGAAGTGGGAGATCGACATTTTGAGCTCTTGCACAAGGTCTGGTCAAATTCGAGTGAATCAAGAGTTCTGGACGTTGGGGAAGAAGGGGTACTTATACCCCCTTCCAAAAACCAGCCGTTGCACACTTTGGGGGCCGGATTATCCGGCCCAAGTGAGGGCCGAATTATCCGGTCTGGGGAAACACCGCCCCAGACTCGGAATATCCGGCAGATAATCTGCCCCCTCACAGTGAGACGCGCCGAGCTTGTCCTTGATCAACTTCTGGGGGTCGGATTATCCGGTCCTATGCGAAGGCCGGATTATCCGGCCTGGGGAAGAAAAAGCGCCGCAGTTCGGATTTTCCAGGAGAAAATCCGACCGGATACCGAGCGACGCGCCTTGGCTCCTTTTGGTCGAAAACTGGGGGTCGGATTATCCGGCCCTTGCGAAACCCGGATTATCTGGCCCGGGAAGGAAAACCGCCCCAGTTCGGATTTTCCGGGAGAAAATCCGACTGGATACAGAGCGACGCGCCTTGGCTTCCTTGAGAGATGAGGTAGGCCGGATTATCCGGCCCTTGGAGGGGCGGATTATCCGGCCCCCCTCAAAACTTCCTGCACACTTAGCACACATGAAAAGTCTCCATAGTATTGTTATCTAACACGCAAAATAAAGGAAAACATGAAATGTTCTTTCAATCTCCCCCTTTTTGGTGTTAGATGACAATACCAGGATTTGCAGGAGAAAGACACAAGACAAACAGAGATAACTATGAAAGGGACCCCCCTCAATGTGTGCATAATAGAGTTTTGCATTGGAATACAAATGCACACAAATAGGTGAATCTATTCCATAGACATAAGGGAAAAAGCACATACCACCGAAGTAGAGAATAGGCATCCTTGACAAAAATCACAATTATTATTGGATAACCATTATGAGTGCGCGCCTTCCATGATAAACCTCCATCAATAGGATATGAAGTCCATAGGTATCATCCAGACAACCACATAAAGTCTCAACCACAAAACACAAACCACGAATTTAAAAGTTCAACACTAAATGGGCATAAGCAAGAAATAACGAATAAAAAAGTGCAAGTGCTTATGCCCGACCCATGCAAATCCACGGACAACCTAATAGAACTACTTCCCCCCCTTTGGCATCGAGACACCAAAAAGGGAGAAGAGCGATGCTAGCGCCCCATGGGATCACTCATCATAGTCCTCGTCCTCGTCCTCGTCCTCTTCTGCATGCTCTTCCTCATCCTCATCTTCAAGCTCCTCAGTGTCACCTTCCTCATCATCAGCATCAGCAGCAGGCGTAGAGGGGAACTAGTGACGCTCCAGCTCACCATAGTTTAGCCCAGAGGAAGAGTTCCACCAAGCATACGGAGTGGGAGGAGTAGGAGCCGGAGGAGCACCCGAAGCGCCAGACACGTGGTGGAGAATGAGCTGCTGGGAGTGAGCCAACTCGTGGCGCTGCATGTATGCCTCGTAGTGACGCTTGCGCGTGTCCACGCCCATGCAGAGAATGTGATGCTGGAACCAGTTCAGCTGCTTGATCTCACGGGCCACGGGAGGCACTGGGGGCCTGTGAGCATCCCTCATGAGGCCCTCAGGAGCAGAGGAGGGTGAGCAGTCTTCCGAACCTTGTTGTATATCTTCTTGGCCTTGTGCACCGAGTCAAAGTGGAACTCCTCGGCAGGAAGCAGGTGGCGGATGAGCATCATAATGTAGGGCGCATAGGGAATGGACAGACGGTTGAACATAGCATCACACAGCTCAGGTAAATGAAGTCCATGACATCCAACCTGTACTGCATTGACTCGTCCTTGCAGGAGGCAACCTCATGAGAAAATTGAAGTAGCTGAACAAGGTGACCACGGATGCTGTCATTGTTGCCCCCACTCGGTGTAATAGAGTGACGGAAGAGACCCACCAAGGCAGCATAGATGGGAGCAATACCAGCCACAGTACCGACAATTCCATTGTCCATGGTGCACGGAGAGAGAGTTGCATCCTTGTTGGGCTTCAACTGAGTGATGATGCGGTGGCCACTGGCTCTATCCCTGCCGTGGAAGGAGTACCCCAGAACCTTAGCAAACATGTGAAAATCAGCAGTCATTGGCCTATCATGAGTCATCCACTTCATAGTGCGACGCTCATCCCCACAAATCACCAAAGTGGAGAAGAACTGCTTCACCACCTCAGAGTCAAAGGAGCACTGGAGAGACATGAGATGGTGCAGTCCCATCCTCTTAGCCACATACATCGCATCCACAAGATGCGCCTTCTCCAAGGTATCAGCAAGTACTAGAGGGTGCATAGGCCTAATGTTCAGCCTGGCATAGATGTTTTCATATATCCCCTTCTGTTCGGCACACCAAAAGCGAGTATCCCCTAGCTCAACATCACGAGGCAGCTCAACAAACAAGTCACGGTGACGGATGGCGGAAAAGGAGACTGCATCCAAAGCCCTGTAGTTGATCTTGGGCTCCTTACCCTTCCTCTTGGACACCTCCTTCCTAGTCCTCTTGTTTAGCCATTCGCCTCTCTTCGTTCTTCCTTCTCCTCAATTCAACTTCGTCCACTAGGTTACCTTGACCGTCGTCCCAAAAGTACTTGGCGCGAGGACAGCGCTTGTAGGTCTTAGAAACACCGGAACCACATGTGAGGAGAATAAGGGCGATAGCAAGGGGATAAGCATACACACAAGTCCAGGAGAGAGCATGGAAAAAGTAGTCAAAAAGTTCATAGGACAAAACTACTCAATACATACACCATAGTGAAACTGAAGCAGACTTGAATCTGTCAAGCCGGATTATCCGGCCTGGCCAGGGGCGGATAATCCGGCCCAGAAATTTTCGATTTCACCAAGAATGCATGCAAAAAAGTAGAACGGGCCTAGAAACTATAAGACTACGAGTTCTATGCGAAAACCCATCCTTCTAGACAACGTTCCACCCAACAAGATACACATCTAGCCAAAGATGGGGAGAGAGGGAGTTACCCTCACTCATTGGAGGAAGAACGCGGAGGAGAAGGTACCCGGAGGCGCGGAGAAGAAGATCCGGGTAGGCCCAAAAAATCTGGTGGCCGGAGAGGCTCCGGGGAGGGTGAGGGGCGGCAGGCGGCGGATGGGGAGAAGGAGAGGGCTGGGGGAGAAGTCATGCTCGATATGAGCCCTTCCCCTCGAGTCCTGCCCTTTAAGATCGAATCCGCCAGGGCCAGATTATCCGGCCAACACTTGGGCCGGATTATCTGGCCTAAATTCTCGGATTCTGTTGTACACAGAACCATGCCCGCGCGGCCCCAAACAACACCCCCACAAGGTGTACAAGGGACTTGTGTGCAAGAATAGATGGCTCAAGGGTAGGGAAGGCTTAGGATTAGAAAGCCAAACTGAGATGGTACTAGACACTCAAAATTGCAAAATCCAAATCAAATAAAAGCCAAGATTGAGTGTGATTCCCATAAGAACATGACAGAGCAAATAACATCTAAAAAGATCCAATTCTCCACAAGGGAGAGGGCGGTGGCCGAAGCCACCTTGTTGGAGTGTATGGTGTGACACCGCAAATATATATCTTGGTTTCACGACCAATACTCATCAATAAGCTCACATATCACAACATGATATTAAGAGAAATGATATAACTTGCTATTGGCATTATGGGGGGAGGGTTAGCCCAATGAGTTAGGACCACACTCCCCCTATATCCATGCCCACACCTAGACCAAACAAGGATTGAGATGTACGAGTGAGTGCATGGGTAATCAAGACAAACTCCCGGAATCAATGATATTTAGCTCATTCCTCAAATAGCAGAATCTTGCTTCATCAAGTGGCTTTGTAAAAATATCCGCCAGTTGGTTCTTCGTGCTCACAAAAGATAGATCGATATCGCCTCGAGCAACATGGTCATGAATAAAATGATTACGAATCTCAATATGCTTCGTCCTTGTGTGCTGAACTGGATTGTACGCAATTTTGATAGCACTTTCATTATCACATAAAAGAGGCACTTTGTCACAATTGACACCATATTCCTTTAAAGTTTTCCTCATCCACAATAATTGAGTACAAGCGCTGGCAGCAGCAACATATTCAGCTGCGGCGGTGGAGAGAGATATACAATTCTGCTTCTTGGAGGACCAACATACAAGAGATCTTCCCAAGAATTGACAAGCTCCAGAAGTGGATTTCCGATCATCCTTATCACCAGCCCAATCTGAGTCAGTATAACCACATAACGAGAAATTGGAGCCCTTGGGATACCAGAGACCAAAGTTGGGGGAATGAACCAAATATCGAAAGATCCTCTTGACCGCCACTAAGTGGCTTTCTTTAGGAGATGCTTGATACCTTGCACACACTCCCACACTCAACACAATATCGGGTCTAGATGCGCAGAGGTAATGAAGAGAGCCGATCATGGACCGGTATACCTTTTGGTCCACATCTTTACCGTGAGGGTTGAGTTCGAGATGACACTTTGTTTGCATCGGAGTAGCGACACCATTTAGATCCGTCATCTTGAATCTCTTGAGCATGTCTTGGATGTACTTTGCTTGATTAATAAAGGTTCCTTCTCTAAGTTGCTTGATCTCGAATCCAAGAAAGAACCGTAATTCCCCCATCATAGACATCTCAAACCTGTCAGTCATAAGCTTTGAAAATTCATCGTTAAAAGCTTTGTTAGTAGAACCAAAAATGATATCATCTACATATAGTTGGCATATGAAGAGCTCCCCCTTAACCTTCTTAGTAAAAAGAGTGGGGTCGATTTGCCCAACTTCGAAGCCACGATCTAACAAAAGCTCTTTAAGGTGCTCATACCACGCACGTGGGGCTTGTTTAAGGCCATAGAGTGCCTTATCGAGTTTGTAGACATGGTTCAGGAAGTTAGGATCCTCAAACCCCGGGGGTTGCTTTACGTATACCAACTCATGTAGAGGACCGTTAAGGAAGGCACTCTTGACGTCCATTTGCTGCAACTTAAAATTGTTATGAGCAGCATAAGCAAGTAGGATACGGATGGACTCAAGGCGAGCCACAGGAGCATAGGTCTCGCCGAAGTCGATGCCCTCAACTTGGGAGTAACCTTGTGCCACAAGTCTTGCCTTGTTCCTCACAACAATGCCATTCTCATCTTGCTTGTTCTTGAAAATCCACTTGGTGCCGATAACATTGCGGCACTCTTTGGGTTTCTCCACTAGTTTCTAGACTTTGTTGCGCTCGAAATTATTCAATTCTTCATGCATAGCAACAACCCAGTCTGGGTCTTCAAGAGCTTCAAAGACCTTCTTAGGTTCCACCATGGAGATATGAGCTTGATGCTCACCAAAACTAGCCAATTCTCTTCTTGTAGACACCCTTCGTCGAAGATCACCAACAACCTTGTCGAGAGTGTGACCCCTCAACTCAAGGTTACGATCAGCCCGAGCCTTGCGACGAAGTTCAATAAGTTTGTTGTCTCTTGGTGGAGGGGATTCATCACTTGGGTCTTCATTGGAAGCATTTTCTCCCCCTTGATCAGTAACTAGAACATCAGTAGCAGGTGATGGAGAAGCATGCCCTTGAGGTGAATCCATAGCCGTAACAGGAGGCTGTAGAACTGGAGAGTCAGGGCCGGATAATCTGGCCGATGGAGAGGCCGGATAATCTGGCCTGGGAGTACTTGTCGCAGCTTCTTCATGAGGCCCGGGACTTGCTTGAACTGGTGAGGGGCCGGATAATCTGGGGTCAGCCGGAAAATCTGTCCTGGAGCTTGTATTGATATCTTCGCCCCCAGGAGCTGCATGGTCAGCTGGAGCGGGGTGGCCGGATAATCCGGTATCCACCGGAAAATCCGGCCTGGAGCTTTCTGAAGCAACTTGACCTTCAGCAGTTGATGGTGATGGTGTAAAAGTTGCCCCCGTGGTTGGAGCATGTTGCGTATGTGTAGATGAGGGCTCTATATGAGTAGAGCATTGTCCTTCCCGGTCCGCCACAAGGGGTTCCTCAATGGGGCGGAAGAAACCCACTCCCATTCTTCTTATGGCATCTTGGGGTATTTCAACATCTGCATCACAAACACCAACTTGCTCCGCATGGGAACCGTTATTTTCCTCGAACACCACTCTACAAGATTCTACAACAGTTCCGGAGAGCTTATTGTAGACTCTATAAGTGTTGGATTCGGCACCATAACCAAAAAAAATACCTTCTAGAGCCTTAGATTCAAACTTAGATAAACGAACTCCTTTAATAAGAAAGAAACACTTACACCCGAATACCCGAAAGTATGAGATGTTTGGCTTGTTACCGGTAAGTATTTCATACGGAGTCTTGTCCAAAATCTTGCGGAGGTATAAATGGTTGGATGAATGACAAGCAGTAGAGATTGCTTCAGCCCAGAAATTATATGGAGATTTGAATTCGGCCAACATTGATCTTGCCATGTCCATTAGAGTTTGATTCTTCCTCTCGGCTACACCATTTTGTTGAGTGGTGTACGCAGCGGAATATTGATGTCTTATCCCCTCTTCACTTAGGAATTCATTTAAGATGTAGTTCTTGAACTCCGAGCCGTTATCACTCCTTATAGCCAGAATGGGGACGTTGTGTTGACGTTGAACCTCGTTGGCGAAGTCGATGGCAGTTTGTTGAGTTTCACTCTTCAACTTGAAGAAATAAACCCAAGTGTATCTTGAGTAATCATCAACAATCACTAGACAATACTTCTTCCCACCGAGGCTTGCATGAGATGGAGGTCCGAAAAGGTCCACATGAAGGAGCTCCAAAATCCTTTTTGAAGAGATAATACTTTTCCTTCGATGAGGAGAATCATGCATTTTCCCTTCAACACACGCCCTGCAAACACGATCTTTGGCAAAAGAGACATTTTCTTTTAGTCCAAGAATGTGGCCACCCTTGTGGAGACTTTGCAAAGTTCTCATATTGACGTGGGCTAGTCGGCGGTGCCATAGCCAACCCGCGTCAGCCTTTCTGAAAAGACACATCGGACCTGTAGTGGTTTTCCCCGAAAAGTCCACCACGTACAGGTCATTTTCGACATATCCCACGAAAGCGACTTTTAGAGACTTGCTCCACAAGAGTACCACTAAATCAGCATCAATGTAAACTGCAAAGCCCATCTTACCAAGGGCACGAACTAAAAGTAAGTTATACCCGAGGGTCTCAACAAGCATGACGTCCACGAGAGAGATATCGTGAGCCACCACAACTTTGCCGAGACCCAATACCTCAGATTTTGACTTGTCACCATAGGAGACGGTAATGTGATCAAGGTTTGGCCACATCTCCGTGATGATCTCCTTGCTTCCGGTCATATGACTCGTACAACCGCTATCAAGTACCCATTTAGAACCACCGGAAGCATAGCCCTGCAAGAAAATTACTTCTTGGTTTTAGGTACCCATTTTTCAATGGGTCCTATCATGTTAGTAACAAGGGTCATGGGAACCCAAATAGACCAAGGAATGTAACAGTCATAAGGCCCTACATAACTAGCATAAACATCACCATAAGAATCACAATATAGTTCGAAGTTAGGATTGTTGATCCCTACAAAACCATCATAATTAGTCTTGTCATTGGTAATGTTGCTAGTCTTCGATTGAGCAGTCTTGTTCTTCTTCTTCTTCATCTTGTTTTTCTTGCTCTTTATATTGGGTATGTAACCAAGACCTTCTTTACTATTGTTTGTCCTTTTCCTGCTCAGTATCTCATCAATAACCCCTTTACCTTTGTGTTGAGAACTCCTTGCAAGATCTTCTTTTCCAAAGGATGAAGAGGAGGTACTTGGCACATCATACCGTTTCAATTGAGTTTGGAGCTGGTCATGAGACTCATTTAGAGTAGAATGATCACTCTTCAATGCCTTGTGAGCACTTTCAAGATCATCAAACTTCTCCAAAAGTCTAGCATGAACAACCCCAAAATAAATCTTTTCTTTCTTTAGTTTCTTCACCTTGGCAAGAGCATGGTCACGTTCTTTAATGAGCTGAGCTACAGCTTCTTCTTGTGACTCCTCTAGGGATTCGAGTCTTTCTTCCAAAGAAACTCGAGTTTCCTCTTCCTCTTCCAAGGCATTCTTCAAAGAGGCTATCTCCAAGGCATCTTCCCTTTCAATTCTGCCCTTTTCTTCAAGGAGATCTTCGGCTTGAGCAAGTTGACTCATAAGAGCATCAAAATGGAGTTTGTGCTCACCTTGTAGGTTAGTGAAAAAAGTATCCAAGGCAATAACTTCTTCTTTCATTTCAAGACTGTCATGATCATCCATATCCAAAATTATGTTAGTCTTAGGAAATGAGGAGTTAGAAGTTGATACCTCGGATCCTCTTGCCATTAGACAAGTGGCATTTTTGTTGATGGCGTTCTCGTTCGGCGAGTCGAAGATAGAGGAGGGAGTCGATGTGGTGGCTATAGCCGCCACTTCGCGGGAACTATCATCATCCTCTTCATCTTCACTTGCGGAGGAGTATTCCTCTTGAGCTACAAGGACCATCTTGGGTTGCTTCTTGAAAGGGTCATTCTTCTTAGCAAACGGCTTCTTCTTCGGAGCTTTGGATTTCTCTTTGAGAATGAG
The DNA here is from genome assembly GCA_910589775.1 of Avena eriantha. NCBI lineage: Eukaryota > Viridiplantae > Streptophyta > Magnoliopsida > Poales > Poaceae > Avena > Avena eriantha. The sequence goes on from OU342745.1 coordinate 89,088,922, forward strand.
CCTGCCACCATTGTCTTCTCTATTTTGATAAGGACACTCGGCTACAAAGTGTAGTCTATCTCCACAGTTGAAGCAAGTTCTCAATCTTGGGCCACTTTCTCTTCTTCCATTTGACCCATTCTTGCGCTCAAGTTCAGACTTGGCTTTGGCAGGGTCCTTCCAAAAGTTCCTTGCATAGAATGCCATGTACTCACCATGAGCATGTTTGACCTCATCGGGGCAGTCCATGGATACCCTCTCAAAAACTCCTTCATCGTCCTCTTGCTCAACAACATTGGCTTTGAGAGCCACATTGACACCCTTTTGCATTCCAATGGCCCGAGCACGGGCATCTTCAACATTCTTTGCCGCCACTTTGAATGACGCCATTTCTTGCATGACTTCATTGGAAGTCATTTGATGATAGTTGTGGCTACCTTGCAAGCTCTTCAAATCCGTCGGTTTGAAAGGCATTAAGGCACTCACATACTTTCTTTTTATCCATGCATCATCAATGTGAATGGCCCCATGCTTCCGAAATGTTATTGCGATGCCCTTGAGTCTTCTATACATGTCCTCATGGTTTTCACATCCAACATGTAGAATCCCTCAGCTTCGTTACTAAGGGCATCATACCGGTTTCTTCTCATGCTTTCATTTCCAACAAAAAGGTCCGTAAGAGCATCCCACACCTCTTTAGCTGTGTTGAGATGTTCAATGTGTGGCATGTCCTTGGGACCCACACCCAGCTGTATCATGTGGAGAGCAGTGGCATTCAACTGGCTATCCACAACTTCCCTTCTTGTTAGATTGGTTTGATCTCCAATATGAAGACCTTCTTCAATAATCCTCCACAATTCAATAGAGGAGCTGCAAACATGAGATTTCATTAGAAATTGCCATTGGTTAAAAGAAGATGCAATGAGCTTGGGTGGATCACCCCTATTGTTTATATGAGGATGAGGGATAGGTGGGTCGGGGGAATATACGTGGCGAACCTCACTATATTCCTCCTTACCACTTCCCTTTTTGGAGGTAGAGCCATTTAGTTTTTCACCTTCCACATCATCATCCTTGGATCCGGTGTTACCCTTTTCCTTAGATGATGGTGTGGGAGCCTCAGAGGAGGATGGAGATGGGGCTATGGATGATGTAAGGCGAGCAATCATTTGATTCATCTCCTCCATCTTGGCCTCAAAGGATTTCAACAAGGTTGTTTCCAACGACTTGAGATCATCCATTGTGACCTTATCCACAACCTCAATGCCATCATCCCTGGTACCCATACTACTCTTAGGCGGTTAAGCCCGAATTAAGAGCCGGGGCTCTGATACCAATTGAAATGGATTGTATGGGCACCTAGAGGGGGGGGGGGTGAATAGGTGCTACACCAATTTTTAATTCTTTTTCAATTTTAGGCTTAGCACAAAGGTAAATTCTCTAGATAAACTAATGTGTGGAATTTCCCTACATGCAAACCTATCTACTAGCGAGTAAAGAGCGAGTGGAAGAGGAACGAGTGAACCGAAGTGAAGCACGCGGAGACACATGATTTGTTTGACCGTAGTTCCTTCCTTGTTAAGGGAAGTACGTCTGCGTTGGAGGGGTGGGCGGTACTAAGACCACCACGCCACAAAAGGCCTCACCCTGTTCTCCGATGGATCTCGCCACAACAGGCCTGATCCACCTTCCACTATAGGTACCCTTCGAGGCGGGCACCGGCGCCTTTACACAACTAGCGGGGTAACAACTTCACAACAACTTGGAGGCTCCCGAAATGACAACAAGCTGCCACAAGAACAAATTTGTCAAATACAATAACAATATTTAGGTATTAACAAGAATACTAGATCAGGGATTTCTCCAAGTGAATGGAGAGGAGTTGAAGCGCTTGATTCTTGATGTTGATGATGAACTTCTCCTCCTTCAATTCCACAAAAGATCAAGACCTTCGGGTGGTTGAAGTGGGAGATCGAGATTTTGAGCTCTTGCACAAGGTCTGGTCAAATTCGAGTGAATCAAGAGTTCTGGACGTTGGGGAAGAAGGGGTACTAATACCCCCTTCCAAAAACCAGCCGTTGCACACTTTGGGGGCCGGATTATCCGGCCCAAGTGAGGGCCGGATTATCCGGTCTGGGGAAACACCGCCCTAGACTCAGAATATCTGGCAGATAATCCGCCCCCTCACAGTGAGACGTGCCGAGCTTGTCCTTGATCAACTTCTGGGGGGCGGATTATCCGGTCCTATGCGAAGGCCGGATTATCCGGCCTGGGGAAGAAAAACCGCCCCAGCTCGGATTTTCTGGGAGAAAATGCGACCGAATACCGAGCGACGTGCCTTGGCTCCTTTTGCTCGAAAATTGGGGGCCGGATTATCCGGCCCTTGCGAAACCCGGATTATATGGCCTGGGGAGGAAAAACCGCCCTAGTTCGGATTTTCTGGGAGAAATTCCGACTGGACATAGAGCGACGCGCCTTGGCTTCCTTGAGAGATGAGGTAGGCCATATTATCCGGCCCTTGGAGGGGCGGATTATCCGGCCCCCCTCAAAACTTCCTGCACACTTAGCACATATGAAAAGTCTCCATAGTATTGTGATCTAACACGCAAAACAAAGGAAAACATGAAATGTTCTTTCACCTACATCCATTATGCGTCTTCTTCTTCCCCGGAGCGACAATCTGTGGGGTGTCGCAGCCATGGCGCGGAGCTGGGACATGGACGAACCTGCTCGGCCCAACTCTCCTCCCTGTAGGCTTGTAGCGTTGGCGCCTGCATCCATTGCGCGTCTTCTTCCCCGGAGCGGCAATTTGTGGTCGTGGCCATGGCGCAGAGCTAGGACGGGATGAAGCTGCTCGGCCCCGCTCTCCTCCCCATCCCGAGTCGGAGCTCGCCCTCACCGTGGATGCACCCATGGCACGGTCAGGGACGAGAATTGGTTCCTGGTGAGATCTATCACCTTGTCGACCATGCTCGGTTCTGTTTTCCTCCTCTAGAATCCGAGCTCGCCGTCGCCGTGGTTGCACCCACACCAATTCTGCCACCTCTGCCGAGGTCTCTGTGGTAGCTCAAGTTCTGGGGCTCTCCAAGTTCTGCCATGTTGGGCCTGTATGTGTTGTTGTATGTTAAACTAGCAAATATCTTTTGTTCAAATCTCTTGGGCTGTACCAACTTCATTGTGTTTAATTATGAAAGACAAAATATAAATGATTTCTCTCAATTTCTCGCATAGAAAAATGCACAGCTAATTTCATATTCTTGCGGGAACTGGCCCCACTTGTTGAACCGGCGGCACTGCCACGATCTCGACGTAACCATGGTGAGTTCTCGAACCAAAAGTTGCAGTTACCTATGAAAAACTGAAGAAATTGAAGCGACTCGATCACGACTACTGGGAGTGGAAGCCGATGACCTAGGTGCGCCTCGAGTATGCAGCCAGAGACGCCTACATGGCGTACGAGTTGTACAATAAGCTCATTACCATGAAAGATGGGATGGTTAAGGCGGGGGTTTTCGCGAGAGAGCTATGCCCTGGTTGCAAGCTAGCCCAGGAGAAGAAGCGCGAGGAGGACAAAAAGCGGTTTCAGGACGAGTAGGGATCTTGGGACGGTGGCGACATCAAGCGGTTGAAGGGAAAGCAAGTCAAGGACGACAACAAGTGGTGGTGATACATTATGTGTTTGAACTAGATTTTAGTTTCTAGTTTATTATGTGTGTGATACATTTAGTTACTTCAATACAAAATTTCGACCAATTTAACTTGTTGATGTATTTCTTGACAATTATAATATAATCGAGCACTAGAAATATTTTGTAGTGTGCATGAGCATGATCAGTAAATATAATTGAACACTAGAAACTTTAAGGCACTCCATATAAATGAGTAGATTAATATAGAAGGTTCACTAGAGACACCACGGATATATTGTCTTACATGCCACACACATGTAATAATTAACTAGAACAACATAAAAGTAGGGGATGCAGCAGGAGGACGGCACACGGAGACACCTAGCAGGGCAGGGGTTTATCAGCAGGAGGCGTCGACAGCCTAGTCGATGGGATACAGGCCAGTCCTGACATACTCCTGGAGGAATTTGCCGTAGGCTGCGTGCCGCGCCAAGGTAATCGGCCTATGCCTTCTGCCTCCGCCTCTGCCAATACCCTCCGCGTGCTGGATCATGCTGTTGAGGTCCACGTTGATTTCTCTACCACAGAATGGGCAAAACAGTCTCCCCCTACGGTGAAAACGGATTAGCCCACACCATAACCGCCTCAGCACGTAGCGGCTCTTGTTGTCCCTAGATACCTTTCTATCGTCCACTTCATCATCATCATCCTCTTGTTGATTTTTAAGAACATAACTTAGAACTCATACATATAATTGAATTGTATTACAACTCAAGAATTGAGAACATGTATATGTAAGACAATATATCCATGGATATCAAAGATAAAGCATCTCAGCAAAAGTTTGATCGGTTCATATATCATTTCATCTCAACACAATGACAAATAATTGCATCAGAGTGAATGTAGGATAAATCTAGGGGCCTCATAAGTTTCTTTAGGGATGGAGTCAGTGAACCAAGTAATAATTGCACAACCTGTAATGTTGTTGTACATCGCCCCAGGTTCACTAACTCAACCCTGAAAAAATCTGGCACCAATGTGTCTGCCTCTCTTTTGGGACAAATTTGAATCATTGGCCACAATAAGAAATTGAAATGTAATCGTACAAAACATTATTCAGGGATATACATAGTCAGGTACAAAAACAAGCCTAAACATTGTAATTATAAATAAAAAAGCAAACAATTAATCTTTAGGTGCATGTTAAAAATACTTATGATCAAAAACATTCATATACATATGCATCATACCAATCATTAAAAGATCAGAAACAATTCAAGGATCATATATGTAGTTCCATATGAGAATAAATCTAGGGCCTCATAATTTGTTTCAGAGATGGAGTTGGCGAACCAAAGTACCAACAGCACAACCTATATTGTTTGTGTGCATTGCTGCCTCAGGTTCACCAACCCATCCCTAAAACACGACACCGTCATATGTGTCTCCCCTTGAACTCTTTTGGGGAAAATTTCAATCATCGGCCTCGGTGACAAACTAAAATGTAATTCTTATACACTGAATGCGTGGAATAGGTAATTCGAATATCATAGTTCTATGAATGTAGAATAAAGATTAAGGCCTGATAAGTTTCTACAGGGACGGCGTAAGTGAACCAAGTAACAATTGCACAGCCTATATTGTTCTTGTACATCGTCCCAGGTTCACTAACTTGTCCCTGAAAAAATCTGACACCAATGTGTCTGCCTCTCTTTTGGGGCAAATTTGAATCATTGGCCACAATAAGAAATTGAAATGTAATCGTATAAAACATTATTCAGGGATATGCATAGTCAGGTACAAAAACAAGCCTAAATATTGTAATTATAAATAAAAAACCAAGCAATTAATCTTCAGGTACATGTTAAAAATACTTATGATCAAAACCATTCATATACATATGCATCATACCAATCATTAAAAGATCAGAAACAATTCAAGGATCGTATATGTAGTTCCATATGAGAATAAATCAAGGGCCTCATAATTTGTTTCAGAGATGGAGTTGGAGAACCAAAGTCACAACAGCACAACCTATATTGTTTGTGTGCATTGCTGCCTCAGGTTCACCAACCCATCTCTAAAACACGACACCATCATACGTGTCTCCCCTTCAACTCTTTTGGGGCAAATTTCAATCATCGGCCTCGGTGACAAACTAAAATGTGATTCTTATACACTATGAATGCATGGAATAGATAATTCAAATATCATAGTTCTATGAATGTAGAATAAAGATTGCAGCCTCATAAGTTTCTACAGAGATGGCGTAAGAGAACCAAGTAACAATTGCACATCTTATATTGATATTGTACATGGCCCCAGGTTTGCTCACTCATCCCTGAAATTTTTTGACACCAATGTGTCTGCCTCTCTTTGGGGCAAATTTGAATCATTGGCCACAATAAGAAATTGAAATGTAATTGTACAAAACAATATTAAGGGATATACAAATGCATCATACAACGCATTCATAGATCAGAAACAATACAAAGATTATATATTTAGGTTCCATATGAGAGAAAAATTAGGGTCTCATTTTTTTCAGCGATGGAGTCGGAGAACCAAAATACCAACAACACAACCTATATTTTTTATGTGCATTGCTGCCTCAGGTTCACTAACCATCCCGAAGAAAACGACACTATCAGATGCCCTTGCACTATTTTGGAGAAAAATTGAATCATTGGGCTCAGTAAGGAATAGAAATTTAATGTTACAGGCCTGCTGTGTATCGAAATTAACACTCAACTAGCAAACTCAACTAGATGGTGATGTCTACGCACTTCTATTCTTGTAGATAGTTGTTGGGCCTCCAAGTGCAGAGGTTTGTAGAATAGCAGCAAGTTTTCCCTTAAGTGGATCACCCAAGGTTTATCGAACTCAGGGAGGAAGTGGTCAAAGGTATTCCCTCTCAAGCAACCCTGCAATCAAGATACAAGAAGTCTCTTGTGTCCCCAACACACCCAATACACTTGTCAGGTGTATAGGTGCACTAGTTCGGCGAAGAGATAGTCAAATACAAGTGGTATAGATAATTATAAGTGGTAATGGTGATAGAAAATAGCTTGATGGCATGGAAGAGACTAAAGGCAACTGAAATAAAGATAGAAGAAAGCAAACATGTAATAGATCTAATAGCAAACGGTGTATCAATGCTTAGAAACAAGGCCTAGGGATCATACTTTCACTAGTGAACACTCTCAAATAAATATATTCTTCTTTATGATACTACGCTGAACTACTCTCCAGTTTAACACTCTAATCAATGGTAGGGCTATAACAGCACACCTCAAAGTAAGTCTTTCCCATCTAGAAAACCCCACACTGTCACCTTGAGCACTAGATGGTTCCAACAAACACCACAATTTTATAAAGACATCCAACTCCAAATATAACTCATAACAAGTATTTGTAATCTCTAGCCTAAGTGCCACCATGGTGTGCAAACTGTCAACTTCACACACATGGGGAGAGCAGAGATCTATTAAAGCACTTGAGTAGCAAGTTAGATCTATAGATTACAAGCTCGTGATCTCAATAAGATCATGCATAGAGAGAGATGAACAGATAGCTACCGGTAGAACCCTTAGCCTCGAGGAAGAACTACTCCCTCCTCATCATGGGAATCAGCAATGGTGATGGAGATGGTGGTGGAGATCGATGGAGATGGCTCCGGGGGCAGTTCCCCGTCCTGGCAGGGTGCCAGAACAGAGACTTTCTGTCCCCCGAATCTCCCCTTCAGTGGCGGCGGCGCTGCGGAACTTTTCGTGGATTTCTGATTGACTACTTAGGGTTTATGCATCAGGAGGCTTCTTATAGGCGAAGAGGCAAGGTTGGTGGGCGGCCACGGGGCCCACACCACCTGGTGGCGTGGCCAGGGCTAGCCCACGCCACCATATGGTGTGGCCACCCTGTGGCCCCTCTCTGTCTCATCTTCTGGCTCCGTGAGTCTTCTGGTAAAATAGGCACTTTGGCTTTTGTCCTGTCCAATTCCGAGAATATTCATTTTCTGACTTTCCTGGAACCAAAAACAGCAGAAAACAAGCAGCTAGCACTATGGCTCTTGTTAATAGGTTAGTCCAAGAAATCATATGAAAAGTACTCCAAAGTGTGGAGAAAACACAAGAAAGTGGATAAAACCAAGCATGGAACATCAAAAATTATAGGTACATTTGCAATGTATCAACATCCCCAAGCTTAACTCCTGCTCGTCCTCGAGTTGGTAAGTGATAAAAAGAAAGAATAATTTTTGAGGTGACATGCACCATCATAAACTTGATCAAAGTATTTGTAAAACATTCAAAGCTGGGATCATAGTACTTCAATCAGAACATGAAAGACAAAGTTCTAGCAATAAGACAAAGAAACTATGTTGCAACATGAAAAGGCACAAACAAAAGATTAATGAATAACAATGCTTTGCAAGACGTTTGTTTGTTTCTCATAAAGAAAACATCGCATAGTGGCATTCAGCTTGTCCCTCATAGAGTAGCAAACATAAATGCATAGGACACCTTCAAAGTTCATAAGAGTGATTAGATACAAATAGTTTAAACAAGCAATATCAAAGTTATGCATCAATCAACAAGTCTCGGGCCAATGCACATAGAACTAAGAATGGCCACTATGCTCTCAAAGTAGGTGCATAAAGGTAGAAGGTGGAGACTCAATATATAAGTGGAAGAAAGGCCTTCATAGAAGGAAGCATAGATTCAAGTTTCATAAAGAGCTTCCAAAAATTATAGTACTTATAGCTTTCAGCTCTCTTTGCCCCTATCATAAGCATCTTGAAGTGATTAAGGTTAAAGTGAACAAACTATGGTGTACATGCTTGACGAAGTATAAGTTGGAAATCTCATGTCCCTTGAATACGAGGGCCGCTCCTCATGCTACTCAAGTTTAGTCACTCGTAAGTTCTTGTCATCGTAAGTACATGTGTATCATAGAGAACCGCCAATGGGGTACCCCTTGCCCGATGATACGGAAGAATCCCCATATCAAAATGACAAGGCAAGCAGACAATGAGCATCTCAGCAATCTTCTTATTTACCATGGGAATATGGTGCTTTTTTCTCTCTTTCCTCTTTTCATAATCTCTCTTTTTTCTCTTTTTCTCCTTTTCTCAATATAGGACTCTTTTTTATAAGAAGAATGCTTCATAGACAGCTCATTATGGTCACGTTGCAGGTTTCCACCATGTCAGCATGGATTAGACCAGCGGCCCAGGCGTTTCTCTAACACATATACATAACTCCATGGACTTACAAGCTCCCCTTTCATTTCACACCGACGACATCCATAGACAAAAGAGCATGATATCAACTAGGTACAAAGTACACGTGCAATGTTGAAAGCGTTCCCCATGACAACATGGTTCTGCTAATCCCCAACAAATAAGTGCAAGCATATACAACATAGACGACAGAATGGTTCAATTTTATTAAGGGCAAGAAAAGTAAAGTGTGCCATCAAGTTCGTGAGAGCTTTAATCACTAGTTTTCTCATAACAAGTTTAATTTGGAAGGTAAACAAAAACATGAATATACTTGGAATAGCATATGCTAGTAGGTAGGTATGGTGGAATTTTTTGGAATAACTTGGTTTTAGGAGTTGGATGCATGAGTGGAACTCATACTTGGTTATGGAGGCTGGCAAAAGACTAGGAGCGACAAACTAAGAGAGCAATAATGGCCATAATCATGCAGAGCGACAAAACATCATTGATCAAAGCATAAAGTGATGCTACAAGTTGAAAAGTAAAGGATCATAAAGGCTATGGTGACTTGGGATAGTCATAACATGGTGTGAGCATGCGCCAAGTCAACCCAAATAAAGCATCAAAGGAGAATACCACTATACTATGCTTTATTATGCTAAAACAACACATGATTCATCCAAGGAACATTAAGCAATCTCAATTGTTTATAACAAGTCATGCAACAGCAAAGAATACTAAGCATAAAGACAAAAAAATATCAAGCATGTGATGACAAAGCATAGGCCACAGTCAAAAACAAGCTCTCTTTAACACTTAAGCATGAACTTTCCTACTCTTTTCCAAACCAAACCAAACTATTTGAAAACCAATGTATGAAAGAGGGGGTCCAACCAATTTATTCAGCAAACTAAGCAAACCAAGAAAATGAAAACCAAAACAAAAACTAAAAAGAAGATGCTCCAAGAACAACACAACTATGCATGAAACAATAAAAATGAAGTGTTTGGAAGAAACCTGGGATTTTTATTGATGAAGAAGGCGATGCCTTGGGCATCCCCAAGCTTTGACGCTTGTACTTCTTGGATATTTCTTGGGGTGACACGCGTGGCATCCCCAAGCTTGAGCTTTAGTCCATCCTTCATCTCATTACTCATTCCTTCCATACACCTGAAATTTTTCTTCATACAAAACTTCACACAATCTTTATTAGCAACATTAGTGCACTCAAGATAATAGGTCTTAAGGTTCAGTTGTAACACCAATAAAACTTTCATTAAAACACTAGCTACTGTAGCACTTCCCTCAAAATGCTCAATTCCCCAAAAGAACTCAAAAAGGAGCCAACAAGAAGCAAATGCAAAAAATGGCAGAAATCTGTCAAAACAGACCAGCAGGTAAAGCCAAATTTTTTCGAAGACATTATGTTGCTCAAATCAAGAAGTGTTGAACTAACAAAAGTTAGATAACAACCTTGGTCAGAATCACAAAAATTCACGCCTCCAAAATATGTACAGTGATTTTACACGAATTTTTACAGTGAAGCCCAAAAATCTGTTTCGGGGCAGCAACTTTCCCAAGCATTACTTCTCTCTCATTAGAGGTTACTCTTGGCACAAAAAGCAAATAAAACGGATAAGGAGCGCTTATTATAGAGGTAATAACTTCCAAGACTCATCTAAAACTTTTGGGTTATCTCCCAATAAGTACTTTTCTTTAATGCCTTTAAGTTAGGTATGATAGTTTGAGAAGATGCTCACATAAGACATATGAATTGAAGTAAAAGGGAGCATCAAGAAGCAAATTCAAAGCACATTTAAGTCTAACCCACTTCCTATGCATAGGAATCTTGTAAAGAAACAAGTCATGAAAGCACAAAGCAACAAGCATAGTAAAGCAAAACAAGTGCAACTTCAAGACTTTCAACATAAAGAGGGGAACCTTAATATTGTCGAGATACATAAAACCATGTTTCCCTCTCTCATAATCACTTTCAGTAGCATCATGAATAAAATTAACAATATAACTATCACAAGAAACATTCTTATCATGAGCCACATGCATATAATAATTATTACTCTCCACATAAGCATAGTCATTCTTATTAATTGTAGTGGGAGCAAATTCAACAAAATAGCTATCATTATTATTCTCATCACCATAATCATCAAATATAGGAGGCATATTGTAATCATAATTAATTTTATCCTCAATAGTAGGTGGACTGAAAATATCATATTCATCATTGTAATCATCATATATTGGAGGTTTGGTATCATCAAAGTAAAATTTCTCCTCTAAAGATGGGGGACTAAAAAGATCATTTTCATCAAAACTAGCTTCCCCAAGCTTAGACTTTTCGATAGCATTAGCAATAATGGTGTCCAAAGAATTCATACTAACAACATTGCTATTAGCATGCGAATAAAGTTCCATGGGTTTTTTAATTTTATCTTCAAACACTTCATGTCCTAACTCAAGATAAATACTATAAAGCTCTCTAATTTTGTTGTTGTTTTCCATTAAGGCTAACTAGTGAAAACAAGAAACAAAAATACAAAATTGCAGAATCTAAAGGAAATAACTTCGAGCACTCACACCGGAGGATGTGAGTACCTTTTACCTTACCTCCTCGGCAACAGCGCCAGAAAATAAGCGTTTGCCGTGGTAGGTTCTTCTTCTTTAATCCTTCGGTGTGAATACCTTTTACCTTACCTCCTCGGCAACGGCGCCAGAAAATAGCTTGATGTCTATGCACTTCTTTTCTTGTAGACAGTTGTTGGGCCTCCAAGTGCAGAGGTTTGTAGAACAGCAGCAAGTTTTCCCTTAAGTGGATCACCCAAGGTTTATCGAACTCAGGGAGGAAGTGGTCAAAGGTATTTCCCCTCAAGCAACCCTGCAATCAAGATACAAGAAGTCTCGTGTGTCCCCAACACACCCAATACACTTGTCAGGTGTATAGGGGCACTAGTTCGGCGAAGAGATAGTGAAATACAAGTGGTATAGATAATTATAAGTGGTAATGGTGATATAAAATAGCTTGATGGCATGGAAGAGACTAAAGGCAACTGAAATAAAGATAGAAGAAAGCAAACATGTAAGAGATCTAATAGCAAACGGTGTATCAATGCTTAGAAACAAGGCCTAGGGATCATACTTTCACTAGTGAACACTCTCATATAAATATAGTCTTCTTTATGATACTACGCTGAACTACTCTCTGGTTGAACACTCTAATCGATGGTAGGGCTATAACAACACACCTCAAAGTAAGTCTTTCCCATCTAGAAAACCCCACACTGTCACCTTGAGCACTAGATGGTTCCAACAAACACCACAATTTCATAAAGACATCCAACTCCAAATATAACTCATAACAAGTATTTGTAATCTCTAGCCTAAGTGCCACCATGGTGTGAAAACTGTCAACTTCACACACATGGGGAGAGCAGAGATCTATTAAAGCACTTGAGTAGAAAGGTAGATCTATAGATTACAAGCTCATGATCTCAATAATATCATGCATAGAGAGAGATGAACACATAGCTACCGGTAGAACCCTTAGCCTCGAGGAAGAACTACTCCCTCCTCATCATGGGAATCAACAATGGTGATGGAGATGGTGGTGGAGATCGATGGAGATGTCTCCGGGGGCAATTCCCCGTCTCGGCAGGGTGCCAGAACAGAGACTTTCTGTCCCCCGAATCTCCCCTTCAGTGGGGGCGGCGCTGCGGAACTTTTCGTGGATTTCTGATTGACTACTTAGGGTTTATGCATTAGGAGGCTTCTTATAGTCAAAGAGGCAAGGTCGGTGGGCGGCCAGGGGGCCCACACCACCTGGTGGCACGGCCAGGGCTAGCCCGCGCCACCATATGGTGTGGCCACCCTGTGGCCCCTCTCCGTCTCGTCTTCTGGCTCCGTGAGTCTTCCGGTAAAATTGGTACTTTGGCTTTTGTCCCATCCAATTCCGAGAATATTCATTTTCTGACTTTCCTGGAACCAAAAACAGCAGAAAACAGGCAGCTGGCACTGTGGCTCTTGTTAATAGGTTAGTCCAAGAAATCATATGAAAGTACTCCAAAGTGTGGCAAAACACAAGAAAGTGGATAAAACCAAGCATGGAACATCAAAAATTATAGATACATTTGCCATGTATCAGATGGCAGATGAGCAGATTGGGGTTTTGTGACTAGACAAATTGCGGTTTTGTGACTAGATGGCAAATGCATCAATCAACCGATTGAATCCTCTATATAGTACCCTACTTCAAGAGCAAAAGAATTTGTACACAATTGAGCAAATCCTATGTATGAATAGTGAAAACTACGGTTGCGACTAGAGAAGCTAGAAATGTAGTACCTCAGACTCCTCATCAGGGACATCCTCTTCGAACTCATCATTCTCCGCGATTGCGTCGAAGATTTCTTGAACGGCAATGGGGTTGTTGATGTAGATCACCGGATTGCCTCCGCCTACCGCCTGCCCCCCATCCAGATCTGCCGCTAGCACCACGACATTGTCGGCCACGACGTTGTCGGCCACCTGCTGCTCAGCGGCGATGGCTACCACCTGCTGCTCGGCGGCGACGGCTACCACCTGCTTCTCGGCAGCAACGGCTACCACCTGCTGCTCGGCGGCAATGGCTACTGGCTGGACGGATGAGTTTGCATCCTCAACGGCGCGGCGACGAGCGGCGTTCGTGCCCGGAGAAGACGCCTCCGCCTCCTTGGCAATGACCGAGCCATCTGCTGCTGCGCCTTCAACTAGCTTCACCTCCAGATCGTCTCCACGCGTACGCTTCATGGCGCACCAAGGGAAGGAGGTAGTGCAAACGAGGGAGCTTCGGCGCGCGCGACAGGTGTAGATTGCGGTCTTGGGACTAGAGAGACTGGGGGTAAATGACACGAGCTCATGGAAGAAGAAGGTCGATGGGGGTTATAAACATCGGACCGTTCGTAGTCCTCGAGTGGACACGTGTGGTGGGCGGCGGGCTACCACGATATCCCCCCTTTTTTTGGTTCCATTTTTTTTGAAACAGCCACGATCTCCCCTTTAGAGCTGCATTGAAAACACGCTCATGGCAGACCTCGATTCCACTGCATGCAAGTGGATGGAAGTTACTAGCGGTAGGGCCCAGTTGGAAGTGAGATTGAGAGCGTTGCGTAAAAATGGGATATGTCTTATTAAAATCAAGTGGCAATAAATTACAGCATCCCGTCGACAACCGTGCACTCGATGACCCTGTTGCCCTGTGCATGAGTTGTAGTAGCAGTATTATGCTTTTCAGACTTGATTAAACTTGACATGACCGCTCGACGACCTTTTCCATGGACGGCATTGTGTTCCTTCCTGTAGAAGTCTCGCGGAGGGAGACATCCGTGTTATCTCACGATGTACTGTGAAGGGCACGACGTGTGCAATGATCATCGTTGGATCGCACAGAATCAACGGTTGGTGCGCACGATCCACGTGGCAACCAATCAGGGAGTAGCAGACAGGGTGAGCACAGCTTTGGGCTTCTACGAAAGATAGAGAGAAGGGATGCAAAACTAAGTAGTACCACATAAAACCAAGGGCAAAGCCGAGTAGTATAAAAATGGAAAGTGTCTTGTACAGTGAAATACATCATGGAATACATCAAATTATGCAAAGATAGATCCACTAGAGTTCATTGGATGTTTGTTCTTCTCATGAATAAACCACATAAAGATCCACCAGTGGCATTGCATGTCTGTTCCTCTAAACAAACCACATAAGGATCCACCTATGTCATTGCATGTCTGTTCTTTTCATGAACCACACCCTGTGTGATTGCATGTGTGTTCTTCTAAACAAACCACATAAGTCATTGCATGTCTGTTCTTTTCATGAACCACACCCGGTGTCATTGCATGTGTGTTCCTCTAGACAAACCACATAAGGATCCACCGGTGTCATTGCATGTCAGTTCTTTTCATGAACCACATAAGGATCCACCAGTGTCATTGGATGTGTGTTCTTCTCATGAACCACACATGGATCCACCGGTGTCATAGCATGTCTGTTCCTCTAAAAAAAACACATAAGGATCCACAAGTGTCATTGCATGTGTGTTCTTTTCATGAACCACACCCAGTGTCATTGCATGTGTGTTCTTTTCATGAACTACACCCAGTGTCATTGCATGTGTGTTCTTCTAAACAACCCACATAAGGATCCACCAATGTCATTGCATGTCTGTTCTTTTCATGAAGCACACCCAGTGTCATTGCATGTGTGTTCTTTTCATGAACCATAGCTAGAGTCAGTGCATGTCTATTCTATTCATGAACCACACCCAGTGTCATTGCATGTCTGTTATTTTCATGAACCACACCCAGTGTCACTGCATGTCAGTTCTTTTCATGAACCACATAAGGATCCACCAGTGTCAATGGATGTGTGTTCTTCTCATGAACCACACATGGATCCATCGGTGTCATTGCATGTCTGTTCCTCTAAATAAACCACATAAGGATCCACCAGTGTCATTGCATGTCTGTTCTTTTCATGAACCACACCCAGTGTCATTGCATGTGTGTTCTTCTAAACAAACGACATAAGGATCCACAAGTGTCATTGCATGTCTGTTCTTTTCATGAACCACATAAGGATCCACCGGTGTCATTGCATGTCTGTTCTTTTCATGAACCACACCCAGTGTCATTGCATGTGTGTTCTTTTCATGAACCACAACTAGAGTCATTGCATGTCTGTTCTTTTCATGAACCACACCCAGTGTCATTGCATGTTTGTTCTTTTCATGAATTACACCCAGTGTCACTCCATGTCAGTTCTTTTCATGAACCACATAAGGATCTTCCAGTGTCATTGGATGTGTGTTCTTCTCATGAACCACACGTGGATCCACCGGTGTTATTGCTTGTCTGTTCCTCTAAACAAACCACATAAGGATCCACCAGTGTCATTACATGTCTGTTCTTTTCATGAACCACACCAAGTGTCATAGCATGTCTGTTCCTCTAAACAAACCACATAAGGATCCACCGGTGTCATTGGATGTCTGTTCTTTTCATGAACCACACCCAGTGTCATTGCATGTGTGTTCTTCTAAAAAAACCACATAAGCCATTGCACGTCTGTTCTTTTCATGAACCACACCCGGTGTCATTGCATGTGTGTTCCTCTAGACAGACCACATAAGGATCCACCAGTGTCACTGCATGTCTGTTCTTTTCATGAACCACATAAGGATCCACCAGTGTCATTGGATGTGTTTTCTTCTCACGAACCACACATGGATCCACCGGTGTCATAGCATGTCTGTTCCTCTAAACAAACCACATCCGGATCCACCAGTGTCATTGCATGTCTGTTCTTTTTATGAACGACACCAAGTATCATTGCATGTGTGTTCTTCTAAACAAACCACATAAGGATCCACCAATGTCATTGCATGTCAGTTCTTTTCACGAACCACACCCAGTGTCATTGCATGTGTGTTCTTTTTATTAACCACAACTAGAGTCATTGCATGTCTGATACTTCCATAAACCACACATGGATCCACCGGTGTCATTGCATGTCTGTTCTTTTCATGAACCACAGCCAGTGTCATTGCATGTCAGTTCTTTTTCATGAACCACTTAAGGATCCACCAGTGCAATTGCATGTTTGTTCTTATCACAAACCACATAAGGATCCACCAGTGTCATTGCATGTCTGTTCTTTTCATGAACCACACCCAGTGTCATTGCAAGTGTGTTCCTCTAGACAAACCACATAAGGATCCACCGGTGTCACTGCATCTCTGTTCTTTTCATGAACTGCAGCTAGAGTCCACTAGTGTCATTGGATGTGTGTTCTTCTCATGAACCACACCCAGTGTCATTGCATGTCAGTTCTTTTCATGAACCACATAAGGATCCACCAGTGTCATTGGATGTGTGTTCTTCTCATGAACCACACAGGGATCCACCGGTGTCATAGCATGTATGTTCCTCTAAACAAACCACATAAGGATCCACCAGTGTCATTGTATGTGTGTTCTTTTCATGAACTACACCCAGTGTCATTGCATGTGTGTTCTTCTAAACCAACCACATAAGATCCACCAGTGTCATTGCATGTCTGTTCTTTTCATGAACCACACCCAGTGTCATTACATATGTGTTCTTTTTCATGAACCACAGCTAGAGTCATTGCATGTTTGTTCTTTTCATGAACCACACCCAGTGTCATTGCATGTCTGTTCTTCTCATGAACCACACCCAGTGTCACTGCACGTCAGTTCTTTTCATGAACCAAATAAGGATCCACCAGTGTCATTAGATGTGTTCTTCTCATGAACCACACATGGATCCACCGGTGTCATTCCATGTTTGTTACTCTAAACAAACCACATAAGGATCCACTAGTGTCATTGCATGTCTGTTCTTTTCATGAACCACACCCAGTGTCATTGCATGTGTGTTCTTCTAAACAAACCTCATAAGGATCCACCAGTGTCATTGCATGTCTGTTCTTTTCATGAACCACATTAGGATCCACAAGTGTCATTGCGTGTCTATTCTTTTCATGAACCACACCCAGTGTCACTGCATGTTAGTTCTTTTCATGAACCACATAAGGATTTACTTGTGTCATTGGATGTGTGTTCTTCTCATGAACCACACGTGGATCCACCGGCGTCATTGCATGTCTGTTCCTCTAAACAAACCACATAAGGATCCACCAGTGTCATTGCATGTCTGTTATTTTCATGAACCACACCCAGTGTCATAGCATGTGTGTTCTTTTCATTAACCATATCTAGAGTCATTGCATGTCTGTTACTTCCATAAACCACACATGGATCCACCGGTGTCATTTCATGTGTGTTCTTTTCATGAACCACACCCAGTGTCATTGCATGTCAGTTTTTCATGAACCACATAAGGATCTACCAGTGTCATTGCATGTCTATTCACTACAAGAAATGTGTTAACTAGGTGACCTTTTCTTAATGACCATGGATTTTTTGGTCAAATAACTATGACCATTGCAAACCAAATAGTCGTAGGCCATTTAGGAGGGTCCAAACCTCGAAAACAACGACCTTTTCTATTAGAAAGGTCATAATTTGATTACACCAATATGTCATAATATAGACAGAACTTGTCTATGACCTTAATTTTAGATGACTACGACCAATTTAAATGGTCGTTTGTGGTAATACATGAGTCGTTGGAACGAGCAGACTGCCAACTAACCAATTTCGCCTATGTCTCATGTCCACATGTCAATTTTTGTCTATGTATTATATCCATGTGTCAATTTTCATCCACATGTCATGTCCAGGTATCCACGTATATATGGGTCCCACGTATCCATGCTAACCAATGCTAACCAGGAAGAACAACCGGACTGACACCTAGGCCCCACGCTGGACTCATGCAGGACCCGCTTGTCAGCCTCGTCAGCACATGCAAGTCAGGCTTGTCAGGAATTAAGCAAAAAGAAGAGGCATCGGGACTCGAACCCGTGCCCTCGACCCTCCACCATTCCTTCCTACCTCCCGATTCTAACCACTTTGGCACTGCAAGGTTCGTGAAATAAGAGCACACGAGAAGTATAAGTGGACATACCTTGGGGCCCATCGCCAACAAACAATTACTCAAAAAAGAGCACCCCGGGGTGTTCGAACACACGAGTTACCACCGCGCCATCGAGATGATCTTGTAAAGCTAGCAGTACAGCGGCCTTTTAATCAATAAGCGGCCTCCAACTTGCGGGTGCTTGGGCTGCTCGCTGGGCTGGCCCTAGGCCAACAGAAGTGTCTGAGCGCCCATGCCTTGCTGGTCTGGCCCGTTTGCCTAGAGGGTTCGCCCGACCGGCCACCTCTAGGTTTTTTTCTTTATTCTTTTTTAACTTTTCTGTATCTTTTTATTCATAATTCCAAATTGAGTAAAACAAAATTCATAGAACTTGTAAAATTTCAGAGAATACTTTAGGACATTATTGAACACATTTACTTTCCAGGAAAACTACAAGGACATATTTTCATTTAAAACCTTAATAGGTATACATAGAGATTTTGAATCGTGATTTTGATAATAGGGGTTTGAAATTGAAAATTTTCATTTAGGGGTTGATTCTTGCTAAACTATTAATTGATCTTTATAGAAACATCATATTGTGAACCTAAAAATGATTTTTTCAAAAAATCATGAGCGCTAGATCTTGTCGCTGTAGTTCAAATCGGACCCACTTCCTATCGATTTGGCAAGAATTTGTCTTTTTCACCAGGGGTGGATGGAAAAATTTCAGATGCCCCACTTGGGACATTATCCATGTGAGGTGGTATAGTATTTTTAAAAAATAGGGTTGTACCATTTTGAATTAGAACTTTGGTGGTTGCTTCACAAAACGCCCCGTTTTTCGCATTTAGAAAAGGGAAAATACATTTTCCGTGTGACGAAAATGAAAACTTCCTCCTGCAATATTGTTAGACATCCCAAGATCCACATGCATGCACAATATGAGCACCTTATCACAAACTATGTCGCCATTCTGGCCATAACATTGGTTGTTTTACCTAAAAGCCATGAAACCTCGAACAAGATAGGTCATTTCTGTGAAGATTGTTTCAAGATGCAATCAATATACCAAGTTTAGTATTTTTCCTTACAACTATGTCACATTACATGACACCACGCGAAGGATTCATATTGTTTGGGCCATTTTTGAATTTCTTGTGCCCGTTTCAAAATTTTCTTATTTTAAACTATGGTCAAAACAGCGGGCATGAAGATAGGGGATGAGCCTTGCTAAAATTGCATTGTAAATCTGATAAAACATCATATTATGAGTCTAAAAATGATTTTTGCAAAAAATCATGAGCATTAGATCATGTACCTATAGTTCAAACCGGACCCACTTCCTATCGATTCGGCACGAATTTGTCCTTTTCACTAGGGATGGACAGAAAGGTTTGAGATGTCCTACTTGTGACATTGTGTACGTAAGGTGGTCTAATATTTTTGAAAAATATGGTGGTAGCATTTTGAATTAACCATTTGGTGGTTGCTTCACAAAACGCCCCGTTTTTGGCACTCGGAAAATGGAAAATGCATTTATGTGCGACGAAAAGGAAAAATTCCTCCTACAACATTGTTCACCATCCCAAGATGCACATATGTATACAATATGGGCACATTATCACAAACTATGTCACGATTCTGGCCATAACATTGGTCGTTTGACCCAAAAGCCATGAAACCTCGAACATGATAGGTCATTTATGTGAAGGATTTTTGCAGATGTTTGCAATATACCAAGTTTGGTATTTTTGCATGAAAATATGTAACATAATATGACACCACGTGAAGGTTTTACATTGTTTGGACCATTTTTGAATTTTTCGTGCCCGTTTCAAACTATGGTCAAAACAGCGGGCACGAAGGCTCATTGATAGGGGACAATCCTCGCTAAAATTGCATCGGATCTCTGAAAGAACATCATATTGTGAGTCTAAAAATGAATTTTTCAAAAAATCATGAGCATTAGATCATGTACCTATAGTTCAAATCGGACCCACTTCCTACCAATTCGGCACAAATTTGTCCTTTTCGCTAGGGATGGACGGAAAGGTTTCAGATGTCCTACTTGTGACATTGTCTATGTAAGGTGGTCTAATATTTTTTTAAAATATGGTGGTAGCATTTTGAATTAACCATTTGGTGGTTGCTTCACAAAACGCCCCATTTTTGACACTCAAAAAATGGAAAATGCATTTTATGTGCGACAAAAAGGAAAACTTCCTCCTACATAATTGTTCGCCATCCCAAGATGCACATGTGTATACAATATAGGCACATTATCACAAACTATGTCACGATTCTGGCCATAACGTTGGTCGTTTGACCCAAAAGCCATGAAACCTCGAACATGATAGGTCATTGATGTGAAGGTTTTTTGGAGATGTTCGCAATATACCAAGTTTGGTATTTTTCCTTGCAAATATGTCACATAATATGACACCACGTGAAGGTTTTACATTGTTTGGACCGTTTTTGAATTTTTCATGCCCGTTTCAAACTATGGTCAAAACGGCGGGCACGGAGGCTCTTAGATAGGGGATGATCCTCGCTAAAATTGCATCGGATCTCTGAAGAAACATCATATTGTGAGTATAAAAATGATTTTTTTCAAAAAATCATGAGCATTAGATCATGTACCTATAGTTCAAATCGGACCCACTTCCTACCGATTCGGCACAAATTTGTCTTTTTCGCCAGGGATGGACGGAAAGGTTTAAGATATCCTACTTGTGACATTGTTTATGTAAGTTGGTCTAATAGTTTTGAAAAATATGGTGGTAGCATTTTGAATTAAACATTTGGGGGTTGCTTCACAAAATGCCCCGTTTTTGGCAGTTGGAAAATGGAAAATGCATTTTTTGTGCGACAAAAAGGAAAACTTCCTACTGCGACATTGTTTGCCATCCCAATATGCATATGTGTGTACAATATGGGCACATTATCACAAACTATATAGCGATTATGTCCATAACATTGGTCGTTTGACCCGAAAGCCATGAAACCTCGAACGTGATAGGTCATTTCTGTGAAGGTTTTTCGAGATGTTCGCAATATACCAAGTTTGGTATTTTTCCTTGCAAATATGTCACATAATATGACACCACGCGAAGGTTTTACATTGTTTGGACCGTTTTTGAATTTTTCATGCCTGTTTCAAGACATCGTGATAGAGCTAGCCAATCACAATAGAGAATCACACTGTCCACGGATCATCCCACTAAAACAGATCTCGGCCGTTCACGTGACATCCATCCAACGCTCTCGCGCCTCCCAATCATGTTCACTTTCGAATGACCGAAAGGCCCTTGTTCCAATAGTCTTGCCCTGCAGAAGTGCTGAGGGGTATTTCCGTAACATCCTCACCCCAAACCCTAGCCCCCTTGTGCCCCTCGCACATCATCCCAGACCCCGCCGCCACAACCTCCCTCTCTCGGTCAAGCATCTTCCAAAAAAAAAACCCTAGTCCCCCACGCCCTCGCACCTCGTCCCAAACCCCGCCGCCGCTGCCACCACCGCTCCCTCTCTCTACTCCCCACCGCCGCTTCTCCCCACCACAGAAGTCCTCTTCGCCGCTGCATACCTCTTAGACCTCACCACACCAAATCCCCTTCCTACTCGAAACCCTAGCCCCTCGCTTGACAGAGGCGGCGACCACCCCAGGAACCACGACGTCATGGCAAGCCACCACGCGGGTTAAGATCTGGTGGTGCCAAGGTAGTCTTGCTCTTCAGTGCACGGGAATCAGTGTCCGGCACTACATCCAGCTTGCCCCACCGCGTCGCTACCATGGACAAAAGAAACCAGGATGCTATGGCCGTCGTCCGTAGTTCCTTCCGGCCGCCTAGATGCTCGCCTTTGCCTCCCTTCCTAGATGCCTCAAGTTCTGCTCATCGTCTCCTCCCCAAAAAAGTAAGGACCCTCGATTCCATTTTTTCTCCTCCCTAATTGACTTGAATCTGGCTTCTTAACATGCTTGCATGGATTCGGTTTTGCTGCTCAGCTCAGTTGCGTCCCTTAGATCTGGCAGCCCGGGACCTGAAGTAGGGCTCGCGTCATCGAGGTCGTCAAGCAGTAATCACACATGAGTCCTCCTCTTCTCCGATACACACGAGCGTAGCACCGACAGCCGCGTCCTCTCCGCCTCATGGATGAGGCCCAGGTACATCTCTTCTGCCCTTTCTCCTTTTTCTCAATAGGATTAAATTAATTAGGGTTTGGTAGTTTTGGAAGTCTATTAGATTAGATTAGATTAGATTTTGGAGGTGTAGTTTGCTACTTCTGGATAACATAAGTGGATAACTTTTGTGGCAATGGATAATTTCTACATGCTTTCAGATACAAGAATTGATGCAATGAAACTATCTTGCCATAAGATTGTATCTATTTTTATACCATCACAAATATGTAGAAGTATGGGTTTCCTTTTCTCCTTGCATGTGTCCTCATGTTACAATTTTGATACAAATGGATAGGAGCAAGCCTGAATTAATTAGCCTCATGTTACTTTGATTGGTTAAATATAAATATATGACATCACTTCTAGAACATGGTTCTTGACTTCGTGTAAAAAGGGAATACAAGCAATATGGTTGATGGTTCCTATTATTATTCATGTTATTACTATCCAGATTTGTGATTGCAAAAAAATGTCTAATATGATTGCCAAGTTGTGCTGGCAACTAGCAGTTGGTCTATCAATAGTTCCTGTTATAAAAGCTATTGTCTAATAATTTTTGTTGAGTCTTTATTTCAGAACACCAATCCTATATCAATTCTCAAATAGCTTTCCTATCCTTGTCTATTATATTACTCCATATTTGCAACAGTGTAAGCCTTGAATGTCTTAAGGCTTTTGCAAAATCTTGACTAATATTTTATTTGCTATGTTTGTTTGTGTGCATGTTTGTATTGCTACTGATGGCGTGCCGGAAGTTGCCTGGAGTTAGAGTAGTATGTACAACCTACTCAATGGCAGCAGTGCCATCTCCACCGTCGAGGTCGCGTGCATCGTCCATGACCTCGAGGACCTCAAGGATCTCAAGGACAGGGATGCCGCGTTTGTCAAGGTCGACCAGGCCACCCTATTCGACTTCCTCCTGGTATAATCACCCTTCCTATCTGTGCAATGCATTTAGGCACTCATACTGGTTTTTTTGTTCATGTTCTTTCCTGATGAACAAAGGTTAAGTTGTAGTAACTATCTTTCTTTTTCTGGGAATCTTCAGCTGCTCTGAACTTCTAAAGTTTTTTGACCTCATACATTGCACCATTTACCTCCAAATAGAAAAGCTAATCTGGAATTTAAACTTGTCTTATTCAGAGTTGTGAGCCTATGTGCTAACCAACACTTGTAGTACATTTAGGTACAGTTTATCATCTTTTTTTTGATTTCCTTGAACATACCATCTTGTTGAATTTGGTGATGTACTGCCATGCTAACAGAGATTTTCTATAATAGTATTCAGTTCTCCCTAATATTTATAATATTACAATATAAACTTTGTATACTGCAGATACCTGCTTTCATCCATCCTAATTTTTTCTGGAATTTGGTGATGTACCGCCATCCTAATTTTTTCTGATTTGTATACTGCAGATACCTACTTTCATCCATCCAAAGTTGGTGTACAAGAGCTCCAGGATGAAGAAGCGCGGATAAAAATCTACTCCCAACAACGTTTTCTAGCTCATTGGAGCTAGTTATTTGAAAACTAGTTGTATTTGAAGTTATATTTGATTGTTGAAAACCTCATATGTACTGTTTATATGTAACTTGGCTTGTTTGGTTGTTGTATATATTCTTCAGATGTTGTATGTAATATTTTTTTTTGTCTCGGATCTATGTGAATAAAATTATTTGTTATTACATATTTAGAAAACTGACGTGTGGAACCAAAAGAAACATGTGGTAATAGGAACCTATCTGATTCGTTGGATGTCTTTAAAATAAGAAATTAAATAAAAAACTAACAAGTGGGACCTACTCACTAACCTGCTGAGTTGGATTTGAAAAATAACCTGAAAAATGGGACCCATAGGTTGACCTTACCAGTGGGACATACCAATTGACCTGTCAAGTGGGTCTTGTCTGACTGGTGGGGCCAATTCTAAATCTAAAAATAAATGTAGAAAATATTGGACAAAATAGGCACAACCCAAGCAGATGGGCCATGTTATTGGATTGGCCCATTTAGAAGTCAGAACTGAACCAGGCTGAATTTACTGCCACATAGGACTGCCACATAGGATTTGCTGACGTGGACAAGGAAGATTGCCCATGACCATAATTTTGGTCATAGCCTCTATGACCAACTATTTTGGTCATAGGTGTCCATGACCAATTCAAAAAAAGGTCGTTGACTATCTATAGTGACGCTCGCTATGTGACCTACTGCTTTTGATCATAGAAAGTTCATAGATGGATTACTATGACCTTTCTATGACCAATATTTGAGGTCACTAGTTAGCACATTCCTTGTAGTGGTTCTTCTCACAAACCACATAAGGATCCACCAGTGTCATTGCATGTCTGTTCTTTTCATGAACCACACCCAGTGTCATTGCATGTGTGTTCCTCTAGACAAACCACACAAGGATCCACCGGTGTCACTGCATGTATATTCTTTTCATGAACCACATCTAGAGTCCACCAGTGTCATTGGATGTGTGTTCTTCTCATGAACCACACCCAGTGTCATTGCATGTCAGTTCTTTTCATGAATCACATAAGGATCCACAAGTGTCATTGGATGTGTGTTCTTCTCATGAACCACACATGGATCCACCGGTGTCATAGCATGTCTGTTCCTCTAAACAAACCACATAAGGAACCACCAGTGTCATTGCATGTCTGTTCTTTTCATAAACCACATCCAGTGTCATTGCATGTGTGTTCTTTTCATGAACCACAGCTAGAGTCATTGCATGTCTGTTCTTTTCATGAACCATACCCAATGTCATTGCATGTATGTTCTTTTCATGAACCACACCTAGTGTCATTGCATGTCAGTTCTTTTCATGAACAACATAAGAATCCACCAGTGTCATTGGATGTGTGTTCTTCTCATGAACCACACATGGATCCACCGGTGTCATTGCATGTCTGTTCCTCTAAACAAACCACATAAGGATCCACCAGTGTCATTGCATGTCTGTTCTTTTCATGAACCACACCCAGTGTCATTGCATGTGTGTTCTTCTAAACAAACCACATAAGGATCCACCAATGTCATTGCATGTCTGTTCTTTTCATGAACCACACCCAGTGTCATTGCATGTGTGTTCTTCTAAACAAACCACATAAGTCATTGTGTCTATTATTTTCATGAACCACACCTGGTGTCATTGCATGTGTGTTCCTCTAGACAGACAACATATGGATCCACCAGTGTCATTGCATGTCAGTTCTTTTCATGAACCACATAAGGATCCACTAGTGTCATTGGATGTGTGTTCTTCTCATGAACCACACATGGATCCACCGGTGTCATAGCATGTCTGTTCCTCTAAACAGACCACATAAAGATCCACCAGTGTCATTGCATGTCTATTCTTTTCATGAACCACACCCGGTGTCATTGCATGTGTGTTCTTATAAACAAACCACATAAGGATCCACTAGTGTCATTGCATGTATGTTCTTTTCATGAACTACACCCAGTGTCATTGCATGTGTGTTCTTTTCATGAACCATACCTAGAGTCATTGCATGTCTGTTCTTTTCATGAACCACACCCAGTGTCATTGCATGTGTGTTCTTCTAAACAAACCACAAAGGATCCACCAGTGTCATTGCATGTCTGTTCTTTTCATGAACCACACCCAGTGTCATTGCATGTGTGTTCTTCTAAACAAACCACATAGGTCACTGCATGTCTGTTATTTTCATGAACCACACCTGGTGTCATTGCATGTGTGTTCCTCTAGACAGACCACATAAGGATCCACCGGTGTCATTGCATGTCAGTTCTTTTCATGAACCACATAAGGACCCACCAATGTCATTGGATGTGTGTTCTTCTCATGAACCACACATGCATCCACCGGTGTCATAGCATTTATGTTCCTCTAAACAAACCACATAAGGATCCACAAGTGTCATTGCATGTCTATTCTTTTCATGAACCACACCTAGTGTCATTGCATGTGTGTTCTTCGAAACAAACCACATAAGGATCCACCAGTGTCATTGCATGTCTGTTCTTTTCATAAACCACACCCAGTGTCATTGCATGTGTGTTCTTTTCATTAACCACAGCTAGAATCATTGCATGTCTGTTACTTCCATAAACCACACATGGATCCACCAGTGTCATTGCATGTCAGTTTTTTTCATGAAACACATAAGGATCCACCAGTGTCATTGCATGTCTGTTCTTCTCACAAACCACATAAGGATCCACCAGTGTCATTGCATGTCTGTGCTTTTCATGAACCACACCAGTGTCATGGCATGCGTGTTCCTCTAGACAAACCATATAAGGATCCACCGGTGTGACTGCATGGCAGTTCTTTTCATGAACCACATAAGGATCCACTAGTGTCATTGGATGTGTGTTCTTCTCATGAACCACACATGGATCCACCGGTGTCATTGCATGTCCGTTCCTCTAAACAAACCACATAAGGATCCACCAGTGTCATTGCATGTCTGTTCTTTTCATGAACCACACCCAGTGTCATTGCATGTGTGTTCTTCTAAACAAACCACATAAGGATCCACCAGTGTCATTGCATGTCTGTTATTTTCATCAACCACACCCAGAGTCATTGCATGTGTGTTCCTCTAGACAAACCACATAAGGATCCACCGGTGTCACTGCATGTTTGTTCTTTTCATGAACCACAGCTAGAGTCCACCAGTATCATTGGATGTGTGTACTTCTCATGAACTACACCCAGTGTCATTGCATGTCAGTTCTTTTCATGAACTACATAAGGATCCAAAAGTGTCATTGGATGTGTGTTCTTCTCATGAACCACACATGGATCCACCGGTGTCATAGCATGTCTGTTCCTCTAAACAAACCACATAAGGATCCACCAGTGTCATTGCATGTCTATTCTTTTCATGAACCACACCGAGTGTCATTGCATGTGTTCTCTTTTCATGAACCACAGCTAGAGTGGGAATGTTTGTTTGCGGTACCAAACTTGGTGGGTGAGCGCACCACGGTACCCGAGTTGCCATCAATCACGCGGAGGGGCCATAGTAGATTCGCCAATTGTCCAGAAGGGCCAAATGGGGGTGAATAGAAATCTAGCGGCCAAAGGGTCGTTTGAACCAGACGAAAAACGGTTGAACTCAAATACCGCCGTTAGGTCAAATCTTCTTGGCCCGCCATGTCAGTATTCCCCGTTATCTTTTGTGGTTGTGGACTAGCTTACCCCTGCGTGGACCAGATCCCTGAGTGGACGAGATCTATTTCTTTGCTCTGCTCTGGTCTTCTCCCCTGCTCCCCTCCCCATAACATTTGCTCAGCTCCGGCTGCTCGTCTCAGATCGGAGCTCGCACTTGCTCTAATTTGTGTCTCCGCCATGTCCGGTCAACCTCCCACGCCTCTAATCGAAGCTCGAAGCCGTCGCCATTCGATCGTCCGCCGTATCGGAGCTTCTCGTCCCCGGACTAATATCTCGCCTCTGGCTAGTCCTTCTCACACGGCAGAGCGCGTCCCGTCAGGCGATCCAGGCTGGCGACCGGCCTCGGGAAGTTGTGTGCTGGCGCGCACCCCAGGCATGGTAGCCCTAGCACAGCAGTTCGACGACCATGCTCTCATGGCCACTGTGCTGGGCGTCCGTCCCGCCGTGTCGCCGACAGAGTTGCTGTCGGCTTTCAGGTCTCGTTTTGGGATCACACGAAATGAGGTCAACATTGAGGTATGCGCGCCTCCATTCGATTTTTTCGTCCGGTTCGAGCACAGCTCAGACACCGAGCGCGTTCTGCATTCTTCCCGTTCTTTCGAGTGCTGTGGGGAGAAAATGAGCTTCATGCGTTGGCATCGCGCCTATGGGTGGGACGATCGCTGGGGGCAGCTTTGTTTCTTCCCCAAACTCGGCTTTGACGGCCTCCCATTGGATGCTTGGGAGCCGGAGGCCCTCAAGAAGGTCATTAGTAGCCTTGGCGGCGAGCTGGTGGAAATCATGCCACCGAGCGACAGATGGGTCATCGAGGTAAAGGCGTGGCTGAAAGATCCTGACGCCGTTCCTAAGATGTACGAGGTGCAGATTCCAAGTAGGGCAGGGAGACAACTTTGTTGGAAGCACCCGGTCATCATCCACCTGGAGGAGGTCGTGGACTCGGTACATGGCATTCAGGGCCCCGAAGAGGCTGCCAGAAAGAGCCCTCGTCGCCTGCAGTGTTGGCCTGGAAGGATCGATGGCACAGAACCGCCACCGTTTCATGACGGGGCACACAGTTTCGGTGGGGGGGATCGGGCTTAGACGAGCTGGTGGTTCTGATTTCCCTCGAGTGAAGACAGAGATCTAGTGAATTGCGGTGGTATGTGTGGCTAATGAATTTGTAGTATGGAGAGCGTAGCAGGAAGTTAGCATCGACTAAAAATGTGTAATAGTTTGAATCGATATAGTACGTGTGTGTAATAGTTTGAAGTAGTATGTGTGTGTAATAGTCTGAATTGATGTAGTATGTGTGGGTAATGAATTTGATGTAGTTTGTGTGCATGTACTAGTTTGAATCGATGTAGTTGAACACCGTGCTTTATAATTTCTATGAATAACCAAGGACAACCTCATGAAAAGAGGGTGGTCTGGCAATGATCAATGTCAATTCCGTGGATGCCAGGAAAATGTAGTCCACCTCCTCTTCAAGTACTCCCTCCGTTTCAAAATATAAGATGTTTTAGCTTTGTGAATAGAGCGTATCTAGACATCTTTTAGTGATGGTGCTTTCTAAACCTAGATGAACCTACATACTAAAGGGGACTAGATACACTTCATTCACAAAGCTAAAACATCTTATATTTTGAAACAGAGGGAGTACAAGGTAGCTACATTTGTAACACGTTGAACTGCAGGACCATTTTGCAGGCAACACAAGACAAAGAAAAAATGGTTTATACCACAGATAGCAGACGCAAAATCTGTAGTCTGGGATAAAAAGATGCTAGTTGACTGGATTGAACCACGACTAGTAATTGAAGGAAATAGGTACTTGATAGTATTTCCTTACAACAGTAGTACTTCCATACAAAAGGGTCTTATACCTGCACAAAAGTGGGCTAAACTTCCTACTAGTTTATAGAACAATTCGTCAGCATTTCATCTACAAAAGCCATTCTTCAGTCTAAACTTAACTATTCTACACTGAAGAAACTACAGATCTCCACCAGAAAAGTTGGCTGGCCAATTGCCTTGAGAGGACATAAGTTCTTTGATCATTTAACCTAAACTGATCTATTGCCTTCCAGCCAAACTACAAGAAATCTGCATCGTTCATGCACGAGCGATTTGTGTGCGCCAGTCCTGGTTCAGTTGGACCATCCGCGCCGCCGCAACAATTTCTTCGAAACTGAAATTCGACATCTCCTTCTCGGGATCGTAGGTCCATGTGAACTCGAACCTGAATTCCGGGGCTGAGCTGATGCCCGCCGCCGGCTCCTGCTGTCGAACAATCCAGCATGCTGAGTGTAGACGCTTGGTCGCCGCCACGGTACGGCCTTCGTCGGTGCGTAGGATGGAGCGTCTTTGCCGCAGACGGCGTGCTCCCAGCCTACCCCACTGAGGTAAGGTAGTCTGCACCGAAGCGTGGACGTGAGAGTTCCTAGACCTTGGCGCTGCCCTGTTTGAGGGTGTGTACCCTCGGCAGCGGCATGCTCTCATGAACGATTTGATACGTACCTTGTTCCCATTGCCTAGAGCATGCCGCCGCGCAATTTGTCCACATCACTCTCTTGGCCCTGCTTGCCGCATCTGGCGCCGACGACGGCGCAGTCATCGCCGCGGCCGATTCGGCACATTCGGGGAAATCATCCGCCCGGCAGGGCAATGGGAGACCGGCCTTGAAGTAGAGCTTCATGGCCTGCCTTAGAGGGGCTAAATCCCCAGTTTCGGCGGCTGTCGCGGCGGCGGCGGCTTAGGCTGAAATGGATCGTATGGGCAACTAGAGGGGGGTGGGGTGAATAGGTGCTACACCAATTTCAATTCTTTTTCAATTTTAGGCTTAACACAAAGGGTAAATTCTCTAGATAAACTATTAGGTGGAATTTCCCTATATGCAAACCTATCTACTAGCAAGTAAAGAGCGAGTGGAAGAGGAACGAGTAAACCGAAGTGAAGCACGCGGAGACACATGATTTGTTTGACCGCAGTTCCTTTCTTGTTAAGGGAAGTACGTCTGCGTTGGAGGGGTGGGCGGTACTAAGACCACCACGCCACAAAAGGCCCCACCCCGTTCTCCGATGGATCTCGCCACAACAGGCATGATCCACGTTCCACTATAGGTACCCTTCGAGGCGGGCACCAGCGCCTTTACACAACTAGCAGGGCAACAACTCCACAAAAACTTGGAGGCTCCCGAAATGACAACAAGCTGCCACAAGAACAAACTTATCAAATACAATAAACAAGCTGTAGGTATTGACAAGAATACTAGATCAAGGATTTCTCCAAGTGAATGGAGAGGAGTTGAAGCGCTTGATTCTTGATGATGATGATGAACTTCTGCTCCTTCAATTCCACCAAAGATCAAGACCTTCGGGTGGTTGAAGTGGGAGATCGAGAATGAGAGCTCTTGCACAATGTCTGGTCAATTTGGAATGAATCAAGAGTTCTGAATGTTGGGAAGAAGGGGTATTTATACCCCCTTTAGAGACCAGCCGTTGCACACTTTGGGGGCCGGATTATCCGGCCCAACTGAGGGCCGGATTATCCGGCCTGGGGAAAAACACCGCCCCAGACTCGGAATATCCGGCAGATAATCCGCCCCCTATCAGAGAGACGCACCGAGCTTGCCCTTGATCAACTTCCGGGGGCCGGATTATCCGGTCCTATGTGAGGGCCGGATTATCCAGTCTGGGGAAGAAAAACCGCCCCAGGTCTGATTTTTCGGGAGAAAATCCGACCGGATACCGTGCGACGCGCCTTGGCCCCTTTTGCTCGAAAACTGGGGCCGGATTATCCGGCCCGTGCGACACCCGGATTATCCGGCCTGGGAAGGAAAAACCACCCCAGTTCGGATTTTCCGGGAGAAAATCCGACTGGACACCGAGCGAGGCGCCTTGGCTTCCTTTGAGAGATGAGGTGGGGCGGATTATCCGCCCCCCCTCAAAACTTCCTGCATACTTAGCGCACATGAATAGTCTCCATAGTATTGTTATCTAACACGCAAAACATAGGAAAACATGAAATGTTCTTTCAATCTCCCCCTTTTTGGTGTTAGATGACAATACTAGGATTTGCAGGAGAAAGACACAAGACAGATAGTGATAACTTATGAAAGAGACTCCCCCTCAATGTGTGCATAATAGAGTTTGCATTCGAATACAAATGCACACAAATAGGTGAATCTATTCCATAGACATATGAGCAATAAAACATACCACCGAAGTAGAGAGTAGGCATCCTTGACATAAGTCACAATTACTACGGGATAACCATTATGAGCGCGCTTTCCGTGATAAACCTCCGGCAATAGGATATGAATAGATAGATCCATAAGCATAATCCATGATATGAAGTCCGTAGGCATAATCCAGACAACCACAAAAAGTCTCAAACAACCACAAATCACAAATTTAAAGCTCAACACTAAATGGGCATAAGCAAGAAATAACGAATAGAAAAGTGCAAGTGCTTATGCCCGACCCATGCAAATCCACGGATATCCTAATAGAACTACTTCTCCCCCTTTGGCATCGAGACACCAAAAAGGGAGAAGAGTGATGCTAGTGCCCCATGGGATCACTCGTAGTCCTCGTCCTCGTCCTCTTCTTCATTCTCTTCCTCATCCTCATCTTCAAGTTCCCCAGTGTCACCTTCCTCATCTTCATCATTAGCAGCGGGCGCAGAGGGGAACAAGTGACGCTCCAGCTCACCATAGTTCAACCCGGAGGAAGAGTTCCACCGAGCATACGGAGTGGGAGGTGTAGGAGCCAGAGGAGCACCCGAAGCGCCGAACACGTGGTGGAGAATAAGCTGCTGGGAGTGAGCCAACTCATGGTGCTGCTTGCATGCCTCGTACTGACCCTTGCGCGTGTCCACGCTCATGCATAGAATGTGTCGCTGGAACCAGTTCAGCTGCTTGATCTCACGGGCCACGGGAGGCACAGGGGGCCTGCGAGCATCCCTCATGAGGCCCTCAGGAGCAGAGGAGGGGTGAGAGGTCTTCCGAACCTTGTTGTATATCTTCTTGGCCTTGTGCACCGAGTCAATGTGGAACTCCTCAGCAGGAAGCAGGTGACGGATGAGCATCATAATGTAGGGCGCATAGGGAATGGATAGACGGTTGAACATAGCATCACACAGCTCATGGTAAATGAAGTCCATGACATCCAACCTGTACTGCACTGACTCGTCCTCGCAGGAGGCAACCACATGAGAAAACTGAAGTAGCTGAACAAGGTGACCACGGATGCTGTCATTGTTGCCCCCACTCAGTGTAATAGAGTCACGGAAGAGACCCACCAATGCAGCATAGATGGGGGCAAGACCAGCCACAGTACCCACAATGCCATTGACCACGGTGCAAGGAGAGAGAGCAGCATCCTTGTTGGGCTTCAGCTGAGTGATGATGCGGTGGCCACTGGCTCTATCCCTGTTGCAGAAGGAGTACCCCAGAACCTCAGGAAACACGTGAAAATCAGCAGTCATGGGCCTGTCATGAGTCATCCACTTCATAGTGCGACGCTCATCCCCATAAATCACCAAAGAGGAGCACTTGAGAGACATGAGGTGGTGCAGCCCCATCCTCTCATCCACAAGCATCGCATCCACAAGATGCACCTTCTCCAAAGCATCAGCAAGTACCAGTGGGTGCATAGGCCTAATATTCAGCCTGGCATAGATGTCTTCATAGATCCCCTTCTGTTCTGCACACCAAAAACGGGTATCCCCCAGCTCATCATCCGAGGCAGCTTAGCAAACAAGTCACGGTGACGGATGGCGGAAAAGGAGACCGCATCCAAAGCCCTATAGTTGATCTTGGGCTCCTTGCCCTTCCTCTTGGACACCCCTTCCTAGTCCTCTTTGATTGTTCAGCCATGCGCCTCTCTTCGTTCTTCCTTCTCCTCAATTCAACTTCGTCCACTAGGTTACCTTGTCCGTTGTCCTGAAAGTATCTTGAGCGAGGACGGCGCTTGTAGGTCTTGGGAACACTGGAACCACCTGTGAGGAGAATAAGGGCGATAGCAAGGGGATAAGCATACACACAAGTCCAGGAGAGAGAGCGTGGAAAAAGTAGTCAAAAAGTTTATAGGACAAAGCTACTCAATGCATATTCCATAGTGAAACTGAACGAGAATCGAATCTATCAGGCCGGATTATCCGGCCTGTCCAGGGGCGGATAATCCGGCCCTGGCAGAAATTTTCGATTTCACCTAGATTGTATGGGAAAAAGTAGATCGGGCCTAGAAACTGCAAGACTATGATTTCTATGCGAAAACACATCCTTCTAGACAACGTTCCACCCAACAAGTTACACATCTAGCCAAAGATGGGGAGAGAGGGAGTTACCCTCCCTCATTGGAGGAAGAACGCGGAGGAGAAGGTACCCGGAGGCGCGGAGAAGAAGATCCGGGGAGGCCCGAAAAATATGGTGGCCGGAGAGGCTCCGGGGAGGGTGAGGGGCAGCAGGCGGCGGTTGGGGAGGAGGAGAGGGCTGGGGGAGAAGTGCTGCTCGATATGAGCCCTTCCTCCCGAGCCTTGCTCTTTAAGATGAAATCCGCCAGGGCTGGATTATCCAGCCAATACTTGGGCCGGATTATCCGGCCTAAATTCTGGGATTCTGTTATACACAGAACCAGGCCCGCGCGTCCCCAAACAACACCCCCACAAGGTGTATAAGGGAATTGTGTGCAAGAATAGATGGCTTAGGGGTAGGGAAGGCTTGGGATTAAGAGAGCCAAACTGAGATGGTACTAGACACTCAAAATTGCAAAATCCAAATCAAATAAAAGCCAAGATTGAGTGTGATTCCCATAAGAACATGAGAGAGCAAATAATAGCCAAAAAGATCCAATTCTCCTCAAGGGAGAGGGCGGTGGCCGAAGCCACCTTGTTGGAGTGTATGGTGTGACACCGCGAAGATATATCTTGGGTTCACGACCAATACTCATCAATAAGCTCACATATCACAACATGATATTAAGAGAAATGATATATCTTGCTATTGGCATTATGGGGGGAGGGTTAGCCCAGTGAGTTAGGACCACACTCCCCCTATATCCATGCCCACACCTAGACCAAAGAAGGATTGAGATGTACGAGTGAGTGCATGGGTAATCAAGACAAGGTCCCGGAATCAATGATATTCAGCTCATTCCTCAAATAGAAGAATCTTGCTTCATCAAGTGGCTTTGTAAAAATATCCGCCAGTTGGTTCTTCGTGCTCACAAAGGATAGATCAATATCGTCGCGAGCAACATGGTCTCGAATAAAATGATTCCGAATCTCAATATGCTTCGTCCTTGTGTGCTGAACATGATTGTACGCAATTTTGATTGCACTTTCATTATCACATAAAAGAGGCACTTTGTCACAATTGACACCATATTCCTTTAAAGTTTGCCTCATCCACAATAATTGAGTGCAAGCACTGGCAGCAGCAACATATTCAGCTTTGGTGGTGGAGAGAGATATACAATTCTGCTTTTTGGAGGACCAACATACAAGAGATCTTCCCAAGAATTGACAAGCTCCAGAAGTGGAGTTCCGATCATCCTTATCACCAGCCCAATCTGAGTCAGTATAACCACATAAAGAGAAATTGGCGCCCTTGGGATACCAGAGACCAAAGTTGGGGGAATGAACCAAATATCGAAAGATCCTCTTGACCGCCACTAAGTGGCTTTCTTTAGGAGCTGCTTGATACCTTGCACACACTCCCACACTCAACACAATATCGGTTCTAGATGCGCAGAGGTAAAGAAGAGAGCCGATCATGGACCGGTATATCTTTTGGTCCACATCTTTACCATGAGGGTTAAGCTCAAGATGACACTTTGTTTGCATCGGAGTGGCGACACCATTTAGATCCGTCATCTTGAATCTCTTGAGCGTGTCTTGGATGAACTTTGCTTGATTAATAAAGGTTCCTTCTCTAAGTTGCTTGATCTCGAATCCAAGAAAGAACCGTAATTCCCCCATCATAGACATCTCAAACCTGTCAGTCATAAGCTTTAAAAATTCATCGTTAAAAGCTTTGTTAGTAGAACCAAAGATGATATCGTCTACATATAGTTGGCATACGAAGAGCTCCCCCTTAACCTTCTTAGTAAAAAGAGTGGGGTCGATTTGCCCAACTTCGAAGCCACGATCTAACAAAAGCTCTTTAAGGTGCTCATACCACGCACGTGGGGCTTGTTTAAGGCCATAGAGTGCCTTATCGAGTTTGTAGACATGGTTCAGAAAGTTAGGATCCTCAAACCCCGGGGGTTGCTTTATGTATACCAACTCATGTAGAGGACCGTTAAGGAAGGCACTCTTGACGTCCATTTGCTGCAACTTAAAATTGTTATGTGCAACATAAGCAAGTAGGATACAGATGGACTCAAGGCGAGCCACTAGAGCATAGGTCTCGCCGAAGTCGATGCCCTCAACTTGGGAGTAACCTTGTGCCACAAGTCTTGCCTTGTTCCTCACAACAATGCCATTCTCATCTTGCTTGTTCTTGAAAATCCACTTGGTGCTGATAACATTGCGGCACTCTTTGGGTTTCTCCACGAGTTTCCAAACTTTGTTGCGCTCGAGATTATTCAATTCTTCATGCATAGCAACAACCCAGTCTGGGTCTTCAAGATCTTCAAAGACCTTCTTAGGTTCCACCATGGAGATATGAGCTTGATGCTCACCAAAACTGGCTAATTCTCTTCTTGTAGAAACCCTTCGTCGAAGATCACCAACAACCTTGTCGAGAGTGTGACCCCTCAATTCAAGGTTACGGTCAGCCCGAGCCTTGCGAGGAAGTTCAATAAGTTTGTTGTCTCTTGGAGGAGGAGATTCATCACTTGAGTCTTCATTGGAAGCATTTTCTCGACCTTGATCAGAAACTGGAACATCAGTAGCAGGTGGTGGAGACGTGTGCCCTTGAGGTGAGTCTGTAGTCGTAACAGAAGGCTGCAGAACTGGAGAGTCAGGGCCAGATAATCCGGCCTGGGAGTACATGCAGCAGCTTCATCAGGAGGCCTGGGACTTGCTTGAACTGGCGAGGGGCCGGATAATCCGGGGCTAGCCGGAAAATCCGGCCTGGAGCTTGCTTTGAAATCTTCTCCAGCAGGAGCAACATGGTCAGCTGTAGCAGGGTGGCCAGATAATCTGGTGTCAACCAGAAAATCTGGCCTGGAGCTTTCTGGAACATCTTGACCTTCTGTAGTTGATGGACATGGTGTAGAAGTTTCCCTTGTGGTTGGAGCATGTTGAGTATGTGTAAATGAGGGGTCTATATGAGTAGAGCATTGTCCTTCCCGGTCCGCCACAAGGGGTTCCTCAATGGGGCGGAAGAATCCCACGCCCATTCTTCTTATGGCATCTTGGGGTATTTCAACATCTGCATCACAAACACCGAACCGTCATTTTCCTCGAACACCAGACTACAAGATTCTACAACAGTTCCGGAGAGCTTATTGTAGACTTTATAAGTGTGGGATTCGGCACCATAACCAAC
Source organism: Avena eriantha (assembly GCA_910589775.1). Lineage (NCBI taxonomy): Eukaryota > Viridiplantae > Streptophyta > Magnoliopsida > Poales > Poaceae > Avena > Avena eriantha. Next base: position 89,126,146 of record OU342745.1, read on the forward strand.
AAAAATACCTTCTAAAGCCTTAGATTCAAACTTAGATAAACGAACTCCTTTAATAAGAAAGAAACACTTACACCCAAATACCCGAAAGTATGAGATGTTTGGCTTGTTACCGGTAAGTATTTCATACGGAGTCTTGTCCAAGATCTTACGGAGGTATAAACGGTTGGATGAATGACAAACTGTAGAGATTGCTTCAGCCTAGAAGTTATATGGAGATTTAAATTCGGCTAACATTGATCTTGCGATATCCATTAGAGTTCGATTCTTCCTCTCGGCTACACAATTTTGTTGAGGGGTGTACACAGCGGAATATTGATGTCTTATCCCCTCTTCACTTAGGAATTCATTTAAGGTGTAGTTCTTGAACTCCAAGCCGTTATCACTCCTTATAGCCAGAATGGGGACGTTGTGTTGACGTTGAACCTCGTTGGCGAAGTCGATGACAGTTTGTTGAGTTTCACTCTTCAACTTGAAGAAATAAACCCAAGTGTATCTTGAGTAATCATCAACAATCACTAGACAATACTTCTTCCCACCGAGGCTTGCATGAGATGGAGGTCCAAAGAGGTCCACATGAAGGAGCTCCAAAATCCTTTTTGAAGAGATAATGGTTTTCCTTCGATGAGGTGAGTCATGCATTTTCCCTTCAACACACGCCCTGCAAACACGATCTTTGGCAAAAGAGACATTTTCTTTTAGTCCAAGAATGTGGCCACCCTTGTGGAGACTTTGCAAATTTCTCATATTGACGTGCGCTAGTCGGCGATGCCATAGCCAACCCGCGTCAGCATTTCTGAAAAGACACATCGGGCTTGTAGTGGTTTTCCCCGAGAAGTCCACCACGTACAGGTCGTTTTTGACATATCCCACGAAAGCGACTTTTAGAGACTTGCTCCACAAGAGTACCACCAAATCAGCATCAATGTAAACTGCAAAGCCCATCTTACCAAGGGCACGAACTGAAAGTAAGTTATACCTGAGGGTCTCAACAAGCATGACGTCCACGAGAGAGATATCGTGAGCCACCACAACTTTGCCGAGACCCAATACCTCAGATTTTGACTTGTCAGCATAGGAGACGGTTATGTGATCAAGGTTTGGCCGCATCTCCGTGATGATCTCCTTGCTTCCGGTCATATGACTCGTGCAACCGCTATCGAGTACCCATTTAGAACCACCGGAAGCATAGCCCTGCAAGAAAATAACTTATGGGTCTTAGGTACCCATTTTTCAATGGGTCCACTCATGTTAGTAACAAGGGTCTTGGGAACCCAAATAGACCAAGGAATGTAACAATCATAAGGCCCTACATAACTAGCATAAACATCACCATAACAATCACAATATAGTTCAAAGTTAGGATTGTTGATCGCTGCAAAACCATCATAATTAGTCTTGTCATTGGTAATGTTGCTAGTCTTCGATTGAGCAGTCTTGCTCTTCTTCTTCTTCTTCTTCTTCTTCTTCTTATTTTTCTTGCTCTTTATCTTGGGTATGTAACCAAGACCTTCTTTACTATTGTTTGTCCTTTGCCTGCTCAGTATCTCATCAATAACCCCTTTACCTTTGTGTTGAGAACTTCTTGCAATATCTTCTTTTCCAGAGGATGAAGTGGAGGTACTTGGAACATCATACCGTTTCAATTGAGTTTGGAGCTGGTCATGAGACTCATTTAAAGTAGAATGATCACTCTTCAATGCCTTGTGAGCACTTTCAAGATTATCAAACTTCTCCAAAAGTCTAGCATGAACAGCCCCAAAGTCAATCTTTTCTTTCTTTAGTTTCTTTACCTTAGCAAGAGCATGGTCACGTTCTTTAATGAGCTGAGCTACAGCTTCTTCTTGTGACTCCTCAAGGGATTCGAGTCTTTCTTCCAAAGATACTCGAGCTTCCTCTTCCTCTTCCAAGGCATTCTTCAACGAAGCTATCTCCAAGGCATCTTCTCTTTCAATTCTGCCCTTTTCTTCAAGGAGATCTTCGGCTTGAGCAAGTTGATTTATAAGAGCATCAAAATGGAGTTTGTGTTCACCTTGTAGGTTAGTGAAAAAAGTATCCAAGGCAATAACTTCTTCTTTCATTTCAAGACTTTCATGATCATTCATATCCAAAATTATGTTAGTCTTAGGAAATTAAGAGCTAGAAGTTGATACCTCGGACCCTCTTGCCATTAGGCAAGTGGCGTTGTTGTTGATGGCGTTCTCGTTCGGCGAGTCAAAGAGAGATGAGGGAGTCGATGTGGTGGCTATAGCAGCCACCTCACGGGAACTATCATCATCCTCTTCATCTTCACTTGTGGAGGAGTATTCCTCTTGAGCTACCAAGACAATCTTGGGTTGCTTCTTGAAAGGACCATTATTCTTAATAAATGGCTTCTTCTTAGGTGCTTTAGATTTCTCTTTAAGAATGAGCCTGCCACCATTGTCGTCTCTATTTTGATATGGACACTCGGCTACAAAGTGCATTCTATCTCCATAGTTGAAGCAAGTTCTCAATCTTGGGCCACTTTCTCTTCTTCCATTTGACCCGTTCTTGCGCTCAAGGTCAGATTTGGCTTTGGCAGGGTCCTTCCAAAAGTTCCTTGCATAGAATACCATGTACTCACCATGAGCACGTTTGACCTCATCAGGGCAGTCCATGGATACCCCCTCAAAAGCTCCTTCATCTTCCTCTTGCTCAACAACATTGGCTTTGAGACCCACATTGACACCTTTTTGCATTCCAATGGCCCGAGCACGGCCATCTTTAGCATTCTTTGCCGCCACTTTGAATGACGCCATTTCTTGCATGACTTCGTTGGATGTCATTTGATGATAGTTGTGTCTACCTTGCAGGCTCTTCAAAACCGTTGGCTCGGAAGGCATTAAGGCACTCACATATTTTCTTTTTATCCATGCATCATCAATGTGAGTGGCCCCATGCTTTAGAAATGTTGTTACGATGCCCTTGAGTCTTCTATACATGTCCTCATGGTTTTCACCATCCAACATGTAGAATCCCTCAGCTTCATTACTAAGGGCATCATACTTGTTTCTTCTCATGCTTTCATTTCCAACGAAAAGGTCTGTAAGAGCATCCCACGCCTCTTTAGCTGTGTTGAGATGTTCAATGTGTGGCATGTCCTTGGGACCCACACACAACTATATCATGTTGAGAGCGGTGGCATTCAACTGGCTATCCACAACTTCCCTTCTCGTTAGATTGGTTTGATCTCCAATATGAAGACCTTCTTCAATAATCCTCCACAATTCAATAGAGGAGCTCCAAACATGAGATTTCATTAGGAATTGCCATTGATTAAAAGAGGATGCAGTGAGCTTGGGTGGATCACCCCTATTGTTTATATGAGGATGAGGGATAGGTGGGTCGGGGGAATATACGTGGCGAACCTCACTATATTCCTCCTTACCACTTCCCTTTTTGGAGGTGGAACCATTTAGTTTTTCACCTTCCACATCATCATCCTTGGATCCGGTGTTACCCTTTTCCTTAGATGATGGTGTGGGAGCCTCAGAGGAGGATGGAGATGGGGCTATGGATGATGTAAGGTGAGCAATCATTTGATTCATCTCCTCCATATTGGCCTCAAAGGATTTCAACAAGGTTGTTTCCAACGACTTGAGATCATCCATTGTGACATATCCACAGCCTCATTTCCATCATCCTTGGTACCCATACTACTCTTAGGCGGTTAAGCCCGAATTAAGAGTTGGGGCTCTGGTACCAATTGAAATGGATCGTATGGGCACCTAGAGGGGGGTGAATCGGTGCTACACCAATTTCAATTCTTTTTCAATTTTAGGCTTATCACAAAGGGTAAATTTTATAGATAAACTATTAGGTGGAATTTCCCTATATGCAAACCTATCTACTAGCAACTAAAGAGCGAGTGGAAGAGGAACGAGTAAACCGAAGTGAAGCACGTGGAGACACAGGATTTGTTTGACCGCAGTTCCTTCCTTGTTAAGGGAAGTACGTCTGCATTGGAGGGGTTGGCGGTACTAAGACCACCACGCCACAAAAGACCTCACCCTGTTTTCCGATGGATCTCACCACAACAGTCTTGATCCACCTTCCACTATAGGTACCCTTCGAGGTGGGCACCGGCGCCTTTACACAACTAGCGGGGCAACAACTCCACAACAACTTGGAGGCTCCTGAAATGACAACAATCTGCCACAAAAACAAACTTATCAAATACAATAAACAAGATCTAGGTATTGACAAGAATACTAGATCAAGGATTTCTCCAAGTGAATGGAGAGGAGTTGAAGCGCTTGATTCTTGATGATGATGAAATTCTCCTCCTTCAATTCCACCAAAGATCAAGACCTTCAGGTGGTTGAAGTGGGAGATCGAGAATGAGAGCTCTTGCACAATGTCTGGTCAATTTCGAATGAATCAAGAGTTCTGAATGTTGGGAAGAAGGGGTATTTATACCCCCTTTAGAGACCAGCCGTTTCACACTTTGGGGGCCGGATTATCCAGCCCAAGTGAGGGCCGGATTATCCGGCCTAGGGAAAAACACCGCCCCAGACTCGGAATATCCGGCAGATAATCCGCCCCTATCAGAGAGACGCGCCGAGCTTGCCCTTGATCAACTTCTAGGGGCCGGATTATCCGATCCTATGTGAGGGCCAGATTATCCGGTCTGGGGAAGAAAAACCGCCCCAGTTCGGATTTTCCGGGAGAAAATCCGACTGCATACCGTGCGTTGCGCCTTGGCCCCTTTTGCTCGAAAACTAGGGGCCGGATTATCCGGCCCGTGCGACACCCGGATTATCCGGCATCGGGAGGAAAAACCGCCCCAGTTCGGATTTTCCGGGAGAAAATCCGACTGGACACCGAGCGACGCGCCTTGGCTTCCTTTGAGAGATGAGGTGGGCCGGATTATCCGGCCCTTGGTGGGGCAGATTATATAGCCCCCCTCAAAACTTCCTGCACACTTAGCGCACATGAATAGTCTCCATAGTATTATTATCTAACACACAAAACATAGGAAAACATGAAATGTTCTTTCGTAGGCGGGGCCATGTTACCCTAGTTGGTGCGGCGCGGAGGAGCTGTGCAAGGTGAACTGTGGTTAGTCGGAGAAGGGGAGTGAAAGACTAACAGTAGGTTTGGACTACGGGCACGCGTGAAAATAACCATTTCCCATTTCCTTAGAGGGTAATAATTCGACACTCGTTGCATTAACAACTCAATCTTTATTTCCATTCTAAGCATAAGAGTGCGAACCTATTAAAAAGATCGGTCATGGCTATCCACCTCATCGGGCAATGTACCAGGACAGGTAGGAGACGGGACCGGGTTTCATTTTAGAAATGTTGACGATTGTGCCCTTATGTTTATACGATATTATTTATATGCCACCATGTACCATCGAGTGTAGCAACACCATCAGAAACAGGGGATAACGACGTGGCGTGTTTTATTTTTTTAAAGGGCATCAGAAATAGGGGATGCCGACATGGCATGTTTTCTGACTGGCGGGCCCGCCCCTCCACCTTCGACGGCGCGCATCCCAGGTTCGAGGGGTGGTGCCGCCCACCAACACATTATTGTGCAATTTTCCATGTGGGACCCGAATTCCGGCGCTGAGATGATGCCCGTGTCGAACACAGAGAATTCTGAAAGAAGCTACTAAAAATAAATACTTTGAATTCTGGAAGTACTAAATTTAAATGCATTACAATTTTGTCTGAAAGGTAATACGCATTCTAATCATCGAAATAATATAAATACAGTACAAATTTCTACTTCGAAAAATAGACCTGAAAATGTTAGCAAATGACCTAGGATGAATATATGATTCATTCTCCCCTATATATTTCGTCGTTGTTGGCTCCTGCGTGCTGCAACACATGTTCAGAGAACTCTCTCCGTCTACAGTGTGCTGCCAGTATCTCGTACAGAGGGTAAGGCCTCAGTGTATGTTCCAGACTTAAGCCATACATTACTATTATTGGTTCCTCTTCCTAGGCTTGAACCTCATGATCGTATAGTCTGATAAAATTCCTGTAGTATATGCAACCGGGTTTGACTATGGGGTGTAACCTGGTGTCAATGGATACATACCGATTGTGACCAACGAAGAGGGCACGACTTCCAATATCATCGATGGCCTCGAGAGAGCGGTTCTCCGTGTCCACCCGGTACAACACCGGTTACCCTTTGGCGAAATCCCCGTTCGACACAAGAAGCAGATCACCATCTGACTCCACAAGGTAAAAATTTAGGTTCCGCATACTTGTTCAAAGACTGGGGCCGAAATTATTTTGGCCATCGTGACAGTGCTCGCGTGCTGCTCTAACTGGATGTTGGTCGACAAGATGTCTCCATTCTCAAGTAATGCATATACTTCCTCTTGGAATGTCGTCATGCAGACCAGAAGCGTATCAGGAGGTGGCGAATACAATCCTTCTCCAAATGATCCATTGATTTGCCCCGTTGGGGTGCTCTTATCGGCCCATGCAATATGATCTGGATAATCAGTGCAAACGAACACCATCATCAGGGACTTCGTCACGACGAGAGATTGCAGAAGATCAGATGGTATGTGTGCTTGAAACTCAGTGTTAGACTTGTGAGTGATTGGGTTCAGAAGCCGAATCTGGTACGGCTCCATCCTCTGAGAAAGCACGATGACGCCACGAGAAACACCGACGAAGTAGAATCTTTTGGAAGAAGAGGGCATCAGTTAGCACTAAGATGTTTACAATGGAAAATACCAATAAATATCGGATGTGAATGTGAACCTGCGATGGACGTCCATTAGATTTGTCCTGAAGCAATGACCAGTGGCGAGGTTGAGGAAGGTGAAGTTGCCAACGTCTGGAAGTGTGTTATCTATCATGATCCAGTTGTTGAGATGGAATTCGGGCACCTTTAAAGTGCAGCGCCAATTGGTACAGACTTCCTGACAAGCAGCATAGGTGTCGACGTACTCCTCTTTCTCGAGCAAATAGTTGGCGATCTTGCAAAGTGGGTCGGCCGGGAGATCGGCCCAGTTCCTCTTCATCCGGCTACTGGCCATGGCTTACGGGCGGGAATGTTTTGATCGAGGAAGAAAGAAGAACTACCACTGCGAGGAGAAGAAGAAGAGGATAGCAAACGAGGGAGACGAAGCGGAACTGCCACTGCGAGGAGACGATGAGACGGGGGAGAAGAAGTGGAACTGCCAATTCAAGTTTGGATCAATGGGCTTTTTTCCGGAACTAGCACGTGGACCAGCCATGCACTGCATGCAAGTCTTGATCAAACAGTCTGACATGTGGGACCTGCTAAAAATTCTGCGAAGTGCTCCCGTGTATAGTGCGCTGACAGGTGGCATGTTTACTGATAGGCCGGCCCGCCTGCTCCACCTATGACGGCGTGCGTCCCAGGTTCGAGGGCTGGTGCCGCCCACCAACACATTATTGTGCAATTTTCCATGCTTTGTCGCAACCAGCTCCGCTCTGCTCCTCTCCTCTGCTCCTGCCGCCGCCACTCTACTCAATCGTGCACCGCTCTCGTCGTCCCCTTGGGCCGTCATCCTCCCGCCCTCCCCTCCCTGCCATCCCCTCATGTCCCCTCCCCTCCCTGTCCTGTCTCCTTGCCACCGCCCACCGCCCAGGCGCGTCTGGAAACGAAAACCGAGAGTCGGCCATTAGGTTAGGGGCCCAACGACGCTGGTGATCCAGATCCTGCTCGGAGATGGATCCTGCGAGGCTTGAGAGCACGGATATGGGTCCTGCGCGGCTAGAGAGCACGAAATCTCCTTAAAGTCTAGAGAGCACATAGGACAACGAAACGGGGGGAGAGGTAGCGGGGTGCAGAGCTTTGAAGGTATGGAGCTCGGAGAAGGTGCCGTGCATCCACATTGAAAGGTAAGAACTATGATTCCTTATCTGCATACCCCAATTAGCGTTTATAGTCCCGTGGTGATGCCAAGGATATGGGTCGGTAACCGCAGGACGTCTGTACAGCTTGTCCTTGAGCATGATGCTTTGTCAAGCGAGCATGAAGGCACTGAAACGTGTGGCGGTGCGGATGATGATGAGAAAACATATCCAGACGTGGCTGCTGACCCTGATAGGATGGAGAGTAGGGAATATTTGGTTGATTCGAACTTTGAGCCTGACTATGGGACTGATGATGAAGAGGAATGTGAAGATGTGGAAATGGGATGTAGATACGATGACGAAGACGTGGACATGCCAGTGATACACTTTGACAGGGACAATCCTACAATTGATGAGGGGACGGTCTTTTATAATGTGGAGGACTGCAGATATGCAGTTGCAACCTATGCAACCAGAGTTGGGTTTGCATTTATCATTGAAAAGAGCGACCAAAAGAGATTTAGGGTGCACTGTAGGGAAAGTAATGTGTGTAAATGGAGATTACATGCATCTCCAATGCGGGGTGGACATCCATTTCAGGTTGCAATAGCTACATTTAGTTTTAGTCTTTCTCATATTTATTCTGCTGATAACTAGCTCTGAATTATTTGGATTCTTATCGAATGCAGATCAAAGTAAACACTAAGGAACACAACTACCCTAATACTTCTTTAAGTGGTAAAATTAGGCCGGCGACTACCAAGTGGATTGTTGCTACTGTACTTGACTGGGTGAGGCAGGATCATAACATTGGACCAGCTGAACTCAGAGCAAAGATTAGCAAAAAGTTTAACGTTCTGATTCCTTATCACAGAGTCTTTGATGGGAAGTAGATGGCTCTAGAATTCATTCAAGGCAAGTGGAATGACAGTTTTCATATGTTGTATAGTTTCAAAGCTCAAGTAGAGAAAACATCGCCTGGTAGTGTTGTTGACATCGATTACGAGGTTGTGAAAGGAAGAGAAAAGGTCTCGAGGGGGGCCAGGTATAAGCAGGCAGATAAGATATGCTTTAGGAGATGTTTTGTCTGCCTGAAGGCATGCTGGAAGGGGTTCCTAGACGGCTGCAGGCCATACTTGGCAATAGGCGCAACTTCTTTAACAGGGAAGTTTCTGGGGACATGTTGCTTCTGCTTGTGCTTTAGACGCGCATAATTGGCTTCTACCCGTAGCTTATGCTGTTCTTGAGGGTGAATCAAATGAAAGATGGACATGGTTCATGCAGAGACTACGGGCAGTAATTGGTCACCCTGAAGGCTTGGTGATACACACCGGTGCATGCGAGGGTCTTGAGAATGATGTTGATGCTGTGTTTCCTGGGGTTGAGCATAGGGAATGCATGCGGCACCTCGCTACTAAGTTCACGAAGAAGTTCAAAGGAAAGATCTTTGAAGAGGACTTGTAGCGATCAGCATACACATACATCCCAAGCACGCATGCTACTTACTTGCAGAACATGTATGTAGTTCCAAAGGTGAAAAAATACCTTGAGGAACATCACACCAAGCTATGGGCCAGAAGCAAGTTTGGTGAGTTAAGCAAGGTGGATTTTGTATGCAATAATTTGGCAGAGAGTTTCAATGATAAGATTTCGGGCATGAAGACACTTGGAATTGTTATTTTGTTGGATGCAATAAGAAATTGCATAATGGTGAAGATAGATTTAAGGCAAAGAATTTGTGCAAGAAAATTTTTAGGCCATAAAATAGTTCCAAAGGTGGTTATGTTACTGAATGCAATAACCAGGGCAATGAGAACGTTAAAGATGAGGGTGGTCAGAAGTTCCAGAACATTGGCTGAGGCTTATGCAAAATACAAGCATGGAAGTGAACGGAGGTACACTGTAGACATTGGAAACAAGACTTGTTCATGCAGGCAGTGGCATATTACTGGTCTGCCATGTCAACATGCAATTTACTTCATCTTAAAGCTTAGAGGTAACGAAGCTGAAATAGAGAACTATGTCGACAACTATTTCTCCGTGGACAAGTTTGCTGCAACTTATGCAGAAAACATACCACCTATGGCCGATGAAAATGATTGGGAGATTGTCGATCCAAGGTTCAAACTTCAACCACCAGTTCTTAGGAGGCCACCTGGGAGGCCTAGAAAGCTAAGGATCGTAGCCTCCACCGATAAAGGTCCAAGGCTTGGTTCTAGGAAAAGGAAATGCGGACATTGTGGCGGATTCGGCCATATCAAGAGGTTGTGCAAAAACCCAGTTACACATGATATTGTCCCTGTTCACACCCCGGTGGCAAAAAATGAGGCTTCTCAGCCAGAACTGGCGGAAGAGCAGCGCGAAGATGGTGATGAGCACTCGGAGGAAAACATACGTAAGCAGCCAATTTATGAAGAAGTGGAGGTGCCGGCGAGAAAAGGGTGTGAAAAGAAACAAAAGGGTAAGCGGAACAGGGAGGAAAGGGCAAATAATGGAGGTGTATTAGAATATGAAGAAGTTGCAGGGGTGATTGAGGATGTTCTTGAGGATCTTTCGGCTAACTGCAGGAGAAATAATAAATCCCTGCCAATTTCATCTTTGTATGATTCTCCGGATGAATGGTAAGCTTAAAAATTGTTTTATTTGCCATTTTATCATTTTTTTATCCTCATCAACACATGCTTAATGCAGCGTGGGCTAGCAGACTAATAAGAGGAGTAGAAAGATGCGGGCACAGTAACGTCCTATGTTGAATTGTATCATTGAAACTAAACTAGCCGTGTCGTCGTTATTTATATCTGGCGCGTGCAACATGTCTGTGATGGGGTCATGTGGACCAGATTACATTTAAAAAAAATATTATTACATTAATTTTTTACCTGCGTTTGGACGCGGCTACTAGTTCCCATCTCCCTTGTATTCCCATCTCCTCTGGCGCACTCTAGAATTATGGATGTGCCAGCAAGTAGCAGAGTCAGCTTATTGTCCCATCAGGTGTGAATGTAATGACTTTGTTTGTTCAGAATTTGACGACTTTTGATTAGTTTGAAAGACAGAGAAACCTAAAACATGTATCTAGACATGTTTTGGGTATAGACACATTTATTAAATATCTAAAAAAACTAAGTCAGTTATATCAGGACAGGAGTAGTACACTATTACAACACGCTCGATCCCTTCTCCTCAGGCGCACTCCAAATTACGGCCGTGCCATCAAGTGCTGGGAGAAGAGTTAGCGTATTGTCCCATCAGATATGTCAGGGAACGCGCGAACTTTATTTTCAGGATCGGACAAGTTTTGATCGACTAGTTTCAAAGACAAAGACAACTAAAACATGGCCAACATATATAGATTATGACGATAATCGACCATGACTCAGGTGACCCAGATCCAAAGAGCGCATTAAGATACCGTACATAGATTTAATTTGGGAAAATTTGCTACAAGACACCGTTATTTTCTGGCGTTTGCTAAAACACACCGCTCAATTGTAATGGTACCTGGCAAAGACACAACCGGACGGTGTGTTGCAGCAAATGGCAGAAAATAACGGTGTCTTACAGCAAATTTTCCCATTTAATTTATGCTTAAGTGGCCCTAATCGACTATGACGCTCCCGCAGTCTCCATCATTGACGATGTTGTCCGTGTCGCCGCCAGCCTCCTCCACGTCGGAATCGATGCCATCGTTTCCGACAGCGTTCCTCCTCCTCATGGATTCTTCACGGCGCGCTGCATCGATAATGGTGGAGGTCGTACGCCCAGGCACTGCCCAGAAGCGCTACCTCCCTTCGGGTTGCGCAGATCCGGGTGGATCTCCCGTCGGTGGGTTCCGCACAACGCAATCAACACAGCCCGCTCCTTCTTGAATAGCTTTCGCCAGTACGTGCTCGTACGCGAGTACCGCACCATTGCCCTCTTCCGCTTCGACAACTGGCGGCGGTGCTCCTCGATCTGCCTCGCCAACGTGTTTTCGCGCAAGAGCGGCACGACAGGAACCCCGTCGTAGCTGAGCTCGAAGCCGGCCGGAAGCCTCGCTAACGGCGGCCCGAGTATGTCGTAGTGGGCGAACATCTGAGCCTCGTGCAAGCTGAGTTTGGGCCTCTCCCTCTCCATGGCGATGAAGGAACACGATCTGATTTTCGGCCCCAAGGTTAAGGGGATAAAGGCAAGGACGTAGGCCCAGCGTAGTTACCACAGCCAATCAGTTCGCAGAATAGACTTCTCGCGGATCGCCCTCGTGAAGGACATCACTATCATCCACGCACCCGGATCCAACGGCGCATAACAATCGGGGATCGGGTCTTCTAGAAGCCCAGAGTGGTTGCTGGTTAGTTCTGCGTCCCGATTGTTTGTGGCCAACGGCGGTAGTTGAAAATAATACACATTTCAATGACACTGGTGGATCCAACACACATCCAATGACTCTGGTTGTTGTTAGTAAAAACAACACACATGCAATGACACTCGTGGATCCATATGTGGTATGTGAAAAGAACACGCATGCAATGACTCTAGTTGTTGTTAGTGAAAAGAACACACATGCAATGACACTTGTGGATCCATGGGTGGATTGTGAAAAGAACACACATGCAATGACACTGGTGGATCCATAGGTGGTATGTGAAAAGAACACACATGCAAGATGACTCTGGTTGTTGTTACTAAAAAGAACACACATGCAATGACACTGGTGGATCCATGGGTGGATTGTGAAGAGAGCACACATGCAATGACACTGGTGGATCCATGTGTGGTATATCAAGAGAACACACATTTCAATGTCACTGGTGGATCCATAGGTGGTATGTGAAAAGAACACACATGCAAAATGACTCTGGTAGTTGTTAGTGAAAAGAACACACATGCAATGACACTGGTGGATCCATAGGGGGTATGTGAAAAAACACACATGCAAAATGACTCTGGTTGTTGTTACTAGAAAGAACACACATGCAATGATACTGGTGGATCCATGTGCGGTCTCTGTAGAGAACACACATTTCAATGACACTGGTGGATCCATAGGTAGTATGTGAAAAGAACACACATGTAAACTGACTCTGGTTGTTGTTACTAAAAAGAACACACATGCAATGACACTGGTGGATCCATAGGTGGTATGTAAAGAGAACACACATGCAAAATGACTCTGGTTGTTGTTACTAAAAATAACACACATCCAATGACACTGGTGGATCCATGGGTGGATTGTGAAAAGAACACACATGCAATGACACTCGTGGATCCATAGGTGGTACGTGAAAAGAACACACATGCAAAATGACTCTGGTTGTTGTTACTAAAAAGAGCACACATGCAATGACACTGGTGGCTCCATGTGTGGTCTCTGTAGAGAACACACATTTCAATCACACTGGTGGATCCATATGTGGTATGTGAAAAGAACACACATGCAATGACTCTGGTTGTTGTTAGTGAAAAGAACACACATGCAATGACACTAGTGGATCAATGTGTGGTCTCTGAAGAGAGCACATATTTCAATGACTCTTGTTGTTGTTAGTAAAAAGAACACACATGCAATGACACTGGTGGATCCATGTGTGGTCTCTGAAGACACACATGCAATGACACTGGTTGTTGTTACTAAAAAGAACACACATGCAATGACACTGGTGGATCCATGTGTGGATTGTGAAGAGAACACACATGCAATGACTCCAGTTGTTGTTAGTGAAAAGAACATGCATGCATTGACACCGGTGGATCCATGTGTGGTCTCTGTAGAGAACACACATTTCAATGACACTGGTGGATCCATAGGTGGTATGTGAAAAGAACACACGTGCAAAATGACTTTGGTTGTTGTTAGTGAAAAGAACACACATGCAATGACACTGGTGGATCCATAGGTGGTATGTGAAAATAACACACATGCAAAATGACTATGGTTGTTGTTACTAAAAATAACACACATGCAATAACTCTGGTGGATCCATGGCTGGATTGTGAAAAGAACACACATACAATGACACTGGTGGATCCATAGGTGGTATATGAAAAGAATACACATGCAAAATGATTCTGGTTGATGTTACTAAAAAGAACACACATGCAATGACACTGGTGGATCCATGTGTGGTCTCTATAGAGAACACACATTTCAATGACACTGGTGGATCCATATGTGCTATGTGAAAAGAACACACATGCAATGACTCTGGTTGTTGTTAGTGAAAAGAACACACATGCAATGACATTGGTGGATCCATAGGTGGTATGTGAAAACAACACACATGCAAAATGACTATGGTTGTTGTTACTAAAAAGAACACACATGCAATGACACTTGTGATCCATGGGTGGATTGTGAATAGAGCACACATGCAATGACTCTGGTGGATCCATAGGTGGTATGTGAAAAGAACACACATGAAAAATGACTCTGGTTGTTGTTACTAAAAAGAACACACATGCAATGACACTGGTGGATCCATGTGTGGTCTCTGTTGAGAACACACATTTCAATGACACTGGGGGGATCCATATGTGCTAGGTGAAAAGAACACACATGCAATGACACTGGTGGATCCATAGGTGGTATGTGAAAAGAACACACATGCAAAATGACTCTGGTTATTGTTACTAAAAAGAACACACATGCAATGACACTGGTGGATCCATGGTGGATTGTGAAAAGAGCACACATGCAATGACACTGGTGGATCCATATGTGGTATGTGAGAAGAACACACATGCAATGACTCTAGTTGTTGTTACTGAAAAGAACCACACATGCAATGACACTGGTGGATCCATGTGTGGTCTCTGAACAGAGCACACATTTGAATGACTCTTGTTGTTGTTAGTAAAAAGAACACACATGCAATGACACTGGTGGATCCATGTGTGGTCACTGAAGAGAACACACATGCAATGACACTAGTGGATCCATGTGTGGATTGTGAAGAGAATACACATGCAATGACACTGGTGGATCCATATGTGGTATGTGAAAAGAGCACACATGCAAAATGACTGGTTGTTGTTAGTGAAAAGAACATACATCCAATGACACCAGTGGATCCATGTGTGGTCTCTGTAGAGAACACACTTTTCAATGACACTGGTGGATCCATAGGTGGTATGTGAAAAGAACACACGTGCAAAATGACTCTGGTTGTTGTTAGTGAAAAGAACACACATGCAATGACACTGGTGGATCCATAGGTGGTATGTGAAAAGAACACACATGCAAAATGACTATGGTTGTTGTTACTAAAAAGAACACACATGCAATGACTCTTGTGGATCCATGGGTGGATTGTGACAAGAACACACATCCAATGACACTGGTGGATCCATAGGTGGTATGTGAAAAGAACACATATGAGAAATGACTCTGGTTGTTGTTACTAAAAAGAACACATGCAACGACACTGGTGGATCCATGTGTGGTCTCTGTAGAGAACACACATTTCAATGACACTGGTGGATCCATATGTGCTATGTGAAAAGAACACACATGCAATGACTCTGGTCGTTGTTAGTGAAAAGAACACACATGCAATGACACTGGTGGATCTATAGGTGGTATGTGAAGAGAACACACATGCAAAATGACTCTAGTTATTGTTACTAAAAAGAACACACATGCGATGACAGTGGTGGATCCATGGCTGGATTGTGGAAAGAGCACACATGCAATGACACTGGTGGATCCATATGTGGTATGTGAGAAGAACACACATGCAATGACTCTCGTTGTTGTTACTAAAAAGAAGACACATGCAATGACACTGGTTGATCCATGTGTGGTCTCTGAAGAGAGGACACATTTCAATGACTCTTATTGTTGTTAGTAAAAAAGAACACACATACAATGACACGGGTGGATCCATGTGTGGTCTCTTAAGAGAACAGACAAGCAATGACACTGGTTGTTGTTACTAAAAAGAACACACATGCAATGACACTGGTGGATCCATGTGTGGATTGTGAAGAGAACACACATGCAGTGACACTGGTGGATCCATAGGTGGTATGTGAAAGAACACACATGCAAAATGACTGGTTGTTGTTAGTGAAAAGAACATACGTGCAATGACACTGCTGGATGCATGGGTGGATTGTAAAAAAGAGCACACATGCAATGACACTGGTTGATCCATGTGTGGTCTCTGAAGAGAACACACATTTCAATGACACTGGTGGATCCATAGGTGGTATGTGAAAATAATACACATGCAAAATGACTCTGGTTGTTGTTAGTGAAAAGAAACACACATGCAATGACACTGGTGGATCCGTATGT